>CAWUFW010014535.1:0-409095 GCA_963921515.1 Calotriton arnoldi
CTGTGTCCCCAACGGATGAGGCCCGCCCGGGGGACGGGGTCCCGGGGCTAGGAAGTGGCCGGAGGCCACGCGGCACCTCTCCCCACAGCCAAAAAAAAAAAATTAAAATAAAGGCCAGCCCCCGGGGATGGGGTCCGGGGCCAATAGAGGCCTCAGGGAGGGGCCACGTAGCCCCCCCTCCATAAAAAAGGAAGTGGTGTCAGGCCATGCCCGGGGGATGGGGTCCCCCGGAGGCTGGAGGCGGCCACGGGAGGGAGAGCCCACGCGGCCCCTTCCTCGTTCATTTTTTTTTTTTTTTTTTTTTTAAAGGGGTCAGTGCCGGGGGGATGGGGTCCCCAAGACCCAAGGAAGGGTAAGGCAGATCACACAGCCCCCCCTTCTAAATAAAAAAAAAAAAATATATAGACCGCGATCGTGCCGGAGGCCCCGCCCCTCCCCAGCAACACTCTGCAAGCGCCCTGTGGCGCGTTTTAAGTTGGGGAACCAATTCCCCTTCAATACTAAGGGGTCTCTGGGGGCCAACTAGCCCACCAGGTACCTCCAGTAAAGCGCCACAGGGCTGCGTTGCAGAGAGGTGGTCCAGGCCACGCCCCCTTTTTGCACCTCTATGCAACGCAGCTCTGTGGCGCTTACTGGAGGCACCTGGTGGGTGGCCAGTTGAACCTCAGCACCTAGGGAACTTAATCCCCCAGCTTAAGCCGCGCCACGAGCCTTCCGTTCACAGTGGTGAAGGGAGGGCGGCTGGTGACATGTGCAAACACGCCCGGTGGCGCGTTTGGGTTAGGGAATCAATCCCCCTTCAACCTGAGGGCCCCCGGGGAGCCAACTAACCCTGGTACCTCCAGTAAGCGCCACAGGGCCTGGTGCACAGAGGTGGTCTTAGGCCACGCCCCCTTTTACACCTCTCTGCAACGCAGCTCTTTGGCGCTTACTGGAGGTACCTGGTGGGCTAGGCAAGGGACCCCAGGACGCCAGTGATCGTTGACTTGCACCACCCAGCGCGTTTCTTGGGCTGGGGGATTAAGTCCCCTTGAATCCCGAGGGTCCCCTGGGGTCCAACTAGCCCACCAGGTGCCTCTGTAGCAGCACAAAGAGCTGCGTTGCCAGAGGTGTAAGGGGCGTGGCCTGGACCACCTCTCTGCAACGCAGGGCCTGTGCGCACTGGATGCACCTGGTGGGCTAGTTTAGCTCCCCAGGGGCCCCTCAGGGGAGTGAAGGGGAATTAACTCCCAGCCCAAAGCGCGGGCCACAGGGCGTGTTTGCACATATCAATGCTCAGGCCCCGCCCCTCCCTTCACTCACTGTGCTAACTTGAGCCCCTGACGCGGACGCAAGTTGGGGGATTACGTCCACTGTGAACTCCTGAGGGGAGTTTTGGGGGCCAAGAATCGCTGCTGGTACCTCTGTAAGTCCGGCCGCGGCGGGAATTCCCTGAGCGTTGGTTGGACGCCCAGCACCCCTTTCTCCACCACTCTGCACAGCGACTAGCTAGTGAAGTAGCATATTTCTGCACCTCTGACTTAGAGGTAGTTTTAATCCCCCTGCCCTATTATGTACTAGGGCCTTACAGAAGGAGGTCATAAGCTAATCACAGAGGGGTTCCCACGCATAGTGTTCCCTAGTGTATGTGAGTGTTTTCACTGTAGTCTAAGTGTCTTCTAGCATAACACTTTGGCTTCTAGGCCTGGTTAGTCAGAGTCAGTTACCACCAGTACCCGTCTGAGAAAGGTTGTGGGCACAGGATGATTTTGCAACAAGGCCTTCTTTCTGCTCCTCTGTTGGTCCTTTCTGACATCTCTTCTTCTTCCTGCACTTTTCTTCGTCTTTGTGGACTTCTGTTGCCTCTTTCTTGCATTTGTCTTGCTTCTTTCTAAGCGCTTTTTCTTCCTCTCTCTTCACATGTCCTACCTTTGTAGGCATAGTTAGAAAGTAGCATTTAAAAAACCTCTTGAAATTCACTGAACAAAACCATAGGTTTCATGTCACTGAGCAACGCCATGCGTGATGTAATATGTGACGTCATCAGCAGTGCATTATGGGGGCGCGAGTTATAGTTAGGTCTACTCAACTATAACGGCCCGAATTTCTATGGTTTTATACGGAAGGTGAACTTCCCAACTAACTATAACGTCCCCTGAAACCTATGGTTTTTTTCAGTGAATTTCTAAGGTTTTTTAAAATGCTAATTTCTAACTATAACGTGCCTGAAAAAAACCTATGGTTTTTTCAGTGAATATATATATATATATATATATATATATATATATATAATACTTAGACAGATTTATATATATAAAATACATATATGTATGGGCTGGGGAGTGTTTTAGGGTATTGAAGTGGGTAAGGGTATTTGGATGGCAAGGAGTATTTTTAAGGTTTAGGGTGTAGTTATGGGTTTTTGACTTGCAAGAGTATTTTTAGGGTTTGTAGCAGGTATGGGTTTGGGTGGCAAGGGTATTTTAGGGTTTAGAGTAGGTATGGGGTTTTAGGTGTGCAAAGGGGTATTTCTGGGGTTTAGGGTGGGTTAGGGTTTTTGGGTGCCAATGGAATTTTTGGGTTTAGGATGGGTATGGGTTCTTGGGTGTTAAGGTGGCAGGGTATTTTTAGGATTTAGGGTGTGTGTGTATGTGTATTCTGTCTTTATGGGGGAGGAGGACCACCTTGGATATATATATATATATATATATATATATATATATATATATATATATATATATATATATATATATATATTCTGTAAAACAACATCACCACATATGACTTGCACATGCATGTCTCCAGAAACGCGTAGGCAAGGCTTGAAGAGACCCTGCTTGTGATCTGTGCGGTGGACGTCGCTGCTGCCAGTTGAATTGAACAAAGGTGTAATTTTCTAACGTCGAGTGGAGCGCTTCACTGTGTGAGCAGTTTTTCTTGTGGATGTTTGGTGGCTCCGCTCCGGTCACGAAGCTGCTCCCCTGCTGACGGTGCAGGTCCGGATGTTCTCAGTATAGGACACCACACAGGTGAACGGCGGCCACGCGCTTCAATCTGGCACAAGAAAAGGCAACGCGTTCGGGCGCAGCGAGGTGCGAGGCAACCCGGCGGAGTTTAATTTTTGGAAGGTTGAGTGACTGCTGCCAAAACCACTATGGATTACACTTACCCTACTACAAGAACCAGAATGCTGACGCAGCGTCACGCCCCGGGAGGGCTGGACTGGGTGCGATCTTGTTGGAGCGATGGAAATGCGAGGCAGCTGGATCTCTTTCCTCCATAGCCAGCCATGAGGAAGGGAGAAATGTCTCCAGAAAACGCGTGTGCTGAAGGCTTGAAGAGACCCTGCTTGTGACTGTCTGCGGTGGACTCGTTGCTGCCAGTTGAATTGAACAAAGTGTGATGTTCAACGTCGAGGTGGGGCGCTTCACTGTGTGAGCAGTTTTCTGTGGTTATTTAGTGGCCCGGCTCCGGGTCACGAAGCTGCCCCCCTGCTGACGGTGCAGGTCCGGATGTTCTCAGCATAGGACACCATGCAGGGAGCAGGCTGGCACCTTTCAATCTGGCACAAGAGAAAGCAACGCGTTCGGGCGCAACGAGGTACGAAGGGCAACCCGGCCGGATTTTAATTTTGGAAGGTTGAGTGACTGCTGCCAAAACCACTATGGATTACACTTACCCTACTACAAGAACCAGAATGCTACTCAGTCAAACACGCCTCCTAGAGGGGCGGGACTATGCATCTTGTTAAAGCATGAAAATGCAAGGCAGCTGGATCTCTCCTCCATAGCCAGCCCTTGAGGAGGGAGAAATGCCCTCCAAAACGCGAGAGGGCAAAGGCTTGAAGAGACCCTGCTTGTGATCTGTGCGGTGGACTGTCGCATGGCGCTTGGGTTGAATTGAACAAAGGTGTAATTTTCAACGCCGAGTGGGCGCTTCACTGTGTGAGCAGTTTTCTTGTGGATATATATATATATATATATATATATATATAGTCTCTGGTAAAAACAAAATTACCACACATATGACTTTCGACATGCATGCACTTTACCACAAAAATGTAAGTATAAACCATATATATATTCATTTTATACCTGCATTTTTGTGAGTACTGGCCATGTGGGATGGTACTTCTTGTTTCAGATAGATATAAAACATATATATACATATATATACACATATATGTAAAAGTTTGCATGGTAAAGACATGCGTGGTAATGGCAGCGTTGTTAAGGCATGCATGGTAAAGGCAACAGTTGAGTTCTGGCCATACATCCACCTGAGACGGGTTGTAACTGATGCAGATGTTTGTTCTAGGCCTGACCAGCTTGTCTGCATTCACAGCTTGTCTTCCAACATGGAGCATCATCCATGTTTAACATAGTGTAGAGCCCATAGTAAGAGTTGCAGCTACTGTCTGTCTCACGACTTCACTGGGATTTCTGGAGGCTATCCGAGCTCTCTCTCTGATTTCACTTTAGGTGGGGTGTTTTCAGTGTTCTCATTCCGGCAAAAACTGTATCCTGTCACTTCTGTTGAATCATTCTCGAAACTCTATCTTACCCTTTAAACTTGTTGAGCTGCCCCTACGTATATTTGATATAATCCATGTGGTGAAGTCTATGTCAGCACTTTACCCCATAGGGATCTATACATTTTGCTGTTGGGGTATGCCTCGCCTCAGCGATCCTTCCTCCCTTTAGATCTAAACATCAGCCCATCATGAGCTGCTTGCCAGATGGTAAATGTGTGCACAGCAATGTCAAAATAACTCCTTCATTGGATGGTCTTAAAACTGCATAGGCTGTATGGAGCGACAGACACTTATCAGCACCAGTACACGAAACCCTAAGAATCTAGAACCTAGGGGTGCCATTAGCTTCTGTCAACAACTACACCACGCGAACTGGAATGAGCCTCTTGGACTATATGCAGAAGTACAGCAAGATGCTTCACATGAAAACAAGGAACGCCTTTCCATTAATGCTATGAATATCTAATTACTCGTTTCTCTTCCATCCTGTTTGATCAAAATGTTCATTCAACCACAAAAAATACATTCATTTGAAAAGCAGAGGGATGTTTTGCTTAAAAAGCTTAAGGAAGTGATACGAAGCACAGATTCAATAGAAACAGAACACATGTGCCAGGATACATATATTGTGTGGACAGAAAAGGACAAAGTGGTGAGTGATGAGAGGGTCATGTGAAGGAGAAGTGGAGCATAGGTGCTGTCTGGAGTGAGAGAACATGGTTTTCTCTGCGCCATAGAAATAGCAAGCTT
Source organism: Calotriton arnoldi (assembly GCA_963921515.1). Lineage (NCBI taxonomy): Eukaryota > Metazoa > Chordata > Amphibia > Caudata > Salamandridae > Calotriton > Calotriton arnoldi. Next base: position 5,264 of record CAWUFW010014535.1, read on the forward strand.
TGGCAAAGCCAATCGATCTGGCTTTAAGGATGATAATGTATGCAAACAGAGGCATGTGGAAGATGCTTTGCGCAAGGCGTTTATGACGTACAAACCTATAGTTTGGCTTTTGCTATGTATGTTTTTTATTATTGATAGCACACACATGTCTACACACTTACCATTAGAGACACAGAACATTGTGATGGTGGAGGTGTGAAATGTGGTGGTTGTATTAGTAATGGTGGTGGTGTTAGTGGCAATAGGGATGGTGATGATAGGGGGTGGTAGAGTTAACGTGGAGATCATAAGGATGATGGTGTGTGGGGGTTGTGGTCATGGGTGCTGAAGCTGTCCATGTTAGTGTCAGGCACTGCATTAAAGTCTCCCCTATTATTGTGAGTCCTTGTGGAAGGCGGGTGAGAAGGCGGAGAGGTCTTGAAGACCAGAGGACAGTGATGCGGGTGGTTCCTAGACACCGTAGTAGGACCACCTGGCCCTATAAGGTACCCTCAAGCGATATAGCATCCCCTGCGGGTCACCGCGTTACGCATTTGACCACAAGCAGGGGCGGCGCAAAGAACGGCAACCCTGGCTCCCTGAGAGCCGCATGGGAAGACTGTCCTTATCCTATGGGCTAGAAGGGACAAAGTTCCCCCATGAGCTGGGTTTCCTGCAGCAACAGGACTTCAGGGCGGTGCCGGTGAGCAAGGCGACAACCGCCACTCGTTTCACTCAATCAGCAGGCCGTTAACATTCCGCGGCACGGCTGCAAATGTCATATGGGTGTGAGACAGAAATTATCGTGAAGTATGTGCGTTGGTCCGCCCATAAGGAGGGCTCATAGGGTCGGTGAAACCCCAATAAGCGTGCTAATGGAATGTTGTGAAGGGATCACCCAGGAATGCCGTTAGGAGCAAAGTAAGTGTGTGTGCCAAAGCCTAAGGAGGAAAAGGGAAGGCGAAGGGGAAAAGGGAAGGCAGCAAACAACAGTGTGCAAACATAACCTCCCCCAACACCCACCCCCTCCCCATGCTTCTAACACAAAGTATCTGTCACCCTGTAAAAAAAGTAAGCAAAAGAAAACCAATAAACACAACATCATCATGGATAGCTTAAATGAAGGGGGACCCCATCTGAAAAGACAACAAGATTGAAGCCAAAGCTCCCATCATGCAGGTGTGTAGGGGCCTCTGAACTATCTGGTGGACGGGAGGCAGAGAAAGATAACTAAGCCACCTGGCGGTTTTCGGCAAAATAAGGCAGCATACAAATTAGATGGAGCATTGCCATTAGAATCAGGTCCTTCTTGCAGCAGGATTACACAGCATGCCGGGCTCAACAGACGGAAGGATAAACATACAAAGAGAAGCTGTCCCCTCCCCGGAGTGCCACAGTGCCTGTTAGACTTGGCATCCTTTGGCGTGTTTCCTGACTTTTGCTTTCTGACCTCCCGGTTTTGACTCTGTTTTGCTGGTGTAATGATTCTAAGCACTCTCACTGCTGTCAGTGGGGAAGTGCAAGTGCTTCCCCTGGATAAAATGTGTTATGGATTGGTGTTTCCATGATTGGCCTATTTGATTTGTGTGTCAGTCCCTTGTAAAGTGCACTGAGAGTGCCGGGCCTATAGATCAAATGCTGTTGGTTGGCTGCGGCACTGGTTGTGCCGCCCACATGAGCAGCCCGTAAAGTGTAACTCGGGCCTGCAGAGCCTGTGTGCAGCCTGGGGCTGCCATGTCGACAGCAAGTGCACACACTTGCAAGTCCCTAAACCTTCCCTTTTCTACATGTTAGGCACCCTAAGGTGGTAGGCCCAAGGTACCCTGTGGGCAGGGTGCATTGTATGTGAAAGGTAGGATGCCCTGGTGGTGTGGCATGTCCTGATAGTGAATTACAGCCTATTTCGTTTTCACTATTGTGCAGAACTACCTGTTCCCCCATAGGCCAAGAATGGGCAGTTTTGATTATTACAGCTTATAATCCCTAACTGACCCAGGAACATGGTAGAAGTCGGATTTAGTATCGCTTGGACTCAGAATGATAAAATGCATCTTTTAGTGAAGTTGGTTTAACATTCTGTGTTTAAAAATACCACTTTTTAAGCGGGTATTTTCTTGTCTAACCATCAAGCCTGCCCCTCTGCAGTGTGTATTCCTTGTCTGGAGTGTGAGTGACAGGGGCTGGGGGATGCCAGGAGACAGGGTGAGTCAGCACAGGGCTGAATAGCAAGATCTACATGTAGATGGGTGGGAGGAGATGCACCTGGGACCTGAATAGGGCTGGGCCTTCCTCACAATGCTGGCTCCACCTCACTGTGGGCGTCCTGATGTCCTGGCCTGCCCTTCGAAAAGGAAAGAAAGGAGACTTGTCAACAAAGTGCTCAGGACTGACCAGAACTGGTTTGGACTAGGCAAAGGCCTCTCTGCCTTCAGAGAACAAGGAATTTGGGATATAAATGTGGGGCCCTGACCCCATGAATTTAGATCTCGCTGGAATCAGAAACCTGCCAAGACCGAAGAGCTGGAAGAGCTGCCAGGAGGAGTGCTTTGCCCCTTTGCTGTGTTGTTGCTTTGTTGGGTTGGCCTGCAGCTGCTGCTTCTGCCTTGGGCAGTGAAAGGATGGACTGAACTTTCTACTTGTGCTGAGAATCTCCAGGGCCTGAAACCGAGCTGGTCTCCTGTTAGAAGTCTCAGGGACTGCAGACTACAACCCTCCTGGGTGCCGCTTCTGGAACCGCTGTTTCAGTTGCCACAGAAGGAAGGGAACCGCAACCCGACTCCGTCCAGCACGACTCCATTGCTGGCCCGGTGTCCTGTTTGCACCGCAGGCCGCACCGTCCGCATCTCGCACCGCAACCCTGGTCTCACCCCGGCGACGGCGTCCGACGCCATGTACTGAGCCGCTGCTTGCACCGTGACCTGTGGGCACGCAGTTCGCATCGCATCGCTTCACTGTGCCAGCGGACCAGACCGGCGCTGGCCGGCACCTTCCAGCTCAACACTCGTGACCGAGATCGAAGTTGGGGCACCGCTCGCACGCTTGCGACGCACCGCTCCGACTCGAACGCTGTCGAGGCCAGCTCCCGCACTCTGGCCCAGTCGCCTGCATTGCAACCTGCCAGCACCGCATCGAGCACCGTCTCACCCTGCACCCCACGCCTTGGACTCACGGCTCAGTCTGCACGATTGTCACCGGAACGATGCCTGCACCGCATCGAGAGGACACCGCACCCTGCACCGCTTCCATCTTGCATCGCAACCGCGTGAACGCCGACCGGCTCGCACACTCCCGTGTCAGCCACAACGTGAAGGTACTCACGAGCCCAGGCTGCAAATGTGGGTCCAACCGCACTGCCAAATCCTCAATCAGCTGCCTGGTGAAGCGGTACCGTCGGATGCTGTCACGTTCCACCATTGTTGCCAGGTCTGGGAGTGGTCAATGGACAGCAGGAGCCCTGCAGTGCATAGGTGAAGAAAGCAAGATTGTCAGTCACCCCACCTATGTGCCGTTCACCATACTCAATTTCACATGATACATCATTAACAAACACAAGTACTTGATGTGTGTGTCGTTCTGTTTGGACATATATGGCACCTACATGGACATCATCTAACATCTCTGTTCAACAAGTGTTGACAACAGGTTCCAGGGTGTGCTATGGGAAACCATTAGGCTGTGTCACAGTACCCATTTACTGCTCTCACGTTCCACACACATACCACAGTGACATGTCTGGACAGATACTCCACAGGCATCACAGCTCATTGACAGGTAGATTCCCAGGGACCCTGTCTTGCCACATGGACACTGGCATGACATGGCGTATCATGTACACGTCAGAAAAACAAACATGACACCCACAGGTAGTGGCCCCTGTAGCCTCTGCAGGACAGACATGGACGTCTGTGACACACACACACACAACATCAAAGTTCATGCACAAACCACGTGGATGTGGAGACTGTCTCCCATTGTGCACATGGAGTCAGAGACATGTGAAACACAACATGCACACAGACTGCGGAGGGACATCACTATTGTGGCAATGGGCCACCCTGTGACGTACATGCCTTCCCCCATGTGAGCCTGGGGGTATGTGACATGTCATACACATACACAACCTGGAAATGTGACCATGACACATGCTCCAAAATGAAAAGTTGCACACCACAGTGGTCAGGTGCACAACACACAAAGGACCCTGTCCCCATGAAAACGTGCACAGCCTGGGTGTGTCTGCCCCCAAGTGCCACCCCAAAAACCACATGTTCACCCACATACACAGATAAGGTTATGCTGCCACACATGCCTTAGATACAGTGTGGACTGGGTGTGGTGTTGTAAGTGTGCCCCTGAGTCCCTGGAAAGTATATGTGGCTGGCATAGGTTCACCAGTGACAAGCATGGTGAAATATGCGTGTGACCTGTCCAGGGTCGTTGTAGAGCAATGGACCGATCGGTGTGCCCGCACGGCCCATTGCAATGGATGTGAGCGGGTACGCGTTGTATCCCGGGTATGCGTTGTAGAGCAATGGACCGATCGGTGTGCCTGCACGGCCCATTGCAATGGATGTGAGCGGGTAGGCGTTGTACAGCAATGGACCGATCGGTGTGCCCGCACGGCCCATTGCATTGGATGTGAGCGGGTACGCGTTGTACAGCAAAGGACCGATCGGTGTGCCCGCACGGCCCATTGCATTGGATGTGAGCGGGTACGCGTTGTATCCCGGGTACGCGTTGTAGAGCAATGGACCGATCGGTGTGCCCGGCCGGCCCATTGCATATGATGTGTCGGTACGCGCGTGAACAGCAATGGACCGATCGGTGTGCCCGGCCGGCCCATTGCATATGATGTGAGCGGGTACGCGTTGTAGAGCAATGGACCGATCGGTGTGCCCGCACGGCCCATTGCATTGGATGTGAGCGGGTACGCGTTGTATCCCGGGTATGCGTTGTAGAGCAATGGACCGATCGGTGTGCTTGGCCGGCCCATTGCATATGATGTGTGCGGGTACGCGTTGAACAGCAATGGACCGATCGGTGTGCCCGGCCGGCCCATTGGATATGATGTGAGCGGGTACGCGTTGTACAGCAATGGACCGATCGGTGTGCCCGCACGGCCCATTGCATTGATGTGAGCGGTACGCGCTGTATCCCGGGTACGCGTTGTAGAGCAATGGACCGATCGGTGTGCCCGCACGGCCCATTGCATATGATGTGTGCGGATGCAGCGTTGAACAGCAATGGACCGATCAGTGTGCCCGGCCGGCCCATTGCATATGATGTGAGCGGGTACACGTTGTATCCCGGGTACGTGTTGTACAGCAATGGACCGATCGGTGTGCCCGCATGGCCCATTGCATTGGATGTGAGCGGGTACGCGTTGAACAGCAATGGACCGATCGGTGTGCCCGACCGGCCCATTGCATATGATGTGTGCGGGTACGCGTTGTATCCCGAAATACGCGTTGTACAGCAGTGGACCGAACGGTGCGCACACATTGGCTGGGGCCTGGCATGGCAACGGACGCGTTTTCGAAGCTCCAACGAGTCTGATGCAGTGAATTCAGTTGGCCAGCCACAACAATGTTTCAAAATCATGGGTGTCATGAAGTTGAAGATTTGAAGGATGCTGTGGGCGTCTATTAGTGCTGCTATTCCATGGTTTGGTCAGATTCAGAAGATGCAAACGACTTGGACCTATCACTTTGGACACATGGGACAGTATCTGCCTCTGCAGCACACATATAATGCTGGCTGTTCCCCTGAGAGCTCACTTGCCTGCACTACATGCTCCAGGACGACATCTGCCACCAACACTGCTGCTGTTTATGCATCCTCTGGCTCCTGCAATGGCACGTACTGTGGAGAGAGCCCCAGCCTTCAGCCTTGAGGAGAACCAGGCCCTGCTGGACAGCCTCCTTCCACAGTACAGCAAGCTGTATGGGAAACCAGGGGAGCAGGTGAGTGTGCTGTCCACTGCCTCACTAATTGTGCATGTTGTCTGACTAGCAGGACTTTCAGTGTGCACACCACTGGCTAGCATGCCCACTGAGTAGTTGTCACACCCCAAAGTGTGTAGTTACATGCACTGAACTGGTACAGTGCAGTAACAGTGCATTCCAACTAGGTTTACTTCCCATGCAATGATACCATGTAGTGACTGCTGGCAAACTGTTCATAGCCATTGTTGCACTGCCTGTGTACATCATATGCCCCTGTGATTGAGACATGTATATCCAACTGTGTGATGCACGTATATGTTGCATGTATAGTAATGGCCTTTTCACTTTGTCATCCTCACAGGTTGATGCCCACCAGAAGCAGGAAATCTGGCTGACCATCGCCCGGAAAGTAAGATCCGTGGGGGTCTACAGGCGCAGGATCCGCAACTGCCAGAAGAGGTGGCAGGACCTTCGTGGCTGGACCCGGAGGATCGCAAGGGTCCAGCTGAAGCTGTCGCCTCCTCGCAGGAGGGCCGGACACCGGACCCTGACCCCCACATGCTCCGGATCCTGGCGGTGGTCTTCCCTGACCTGGATGGGCAGCTGAAGGACAGACAGCAGCAAGGAGGGGTGAGTCCATGACTGCACTGTGCACTTTGTCTGACATGCTATGTGCCCTCCTCTGGCCTGGTTAAACTTCCACAGTACATCAGTCATGTGGTCCAGGACCCATGTCCCTCATTTGTGACATGCCCACTTCTCCTCTGATACGCATATGTGTGGCCCTTATAGTCAGGAAATTGTGTCATTTGGGGACTGTGTCATTGCATTTTGCTTTGCTCAAGGTGGGGGACAGCATTTGTTCCCATGACTATGTTGTGCGATTCATGGGTGGGTCAATTGCTTACACAATGCCTAAGTTCTTACATGTAATCTGGGTGTAACTTTGATATGTGGTCCGCTTGCTGCTCTGACTCACCACATGTCCCTGGGGAATTTGGCACACACCCATGCTGCTGGTGGGAACAATGTTTGGGCCTCAGGAATATGTGTATCCAGTGTGTCACACATGCTTAGCCACCTGCCTACTGTCCAGGACTCATCCCTCTTACAGGTGGAGCTGGACAGTCATGCCTACTCCAGGGCATGCAATACACTCTGTACTCCCACTCCCGTGTATCATCTGGCATTTTGTGATCAGTGAAATGTACCCTCAGGTGTCTGCCTCTGTCTCATTGTGCTGTGTCTTCGTTGTCAGGACTACTGGTATGTTTATCGGTTAGGGCTCAGCATGCCATCTGAGATGTGACCATGATAGACGATACTTCTGTGACTTATAGGTGTCTGATCACTTGACTTTGCACACAGGTGTTTGCGACTGTGACTTTCAGGCAGCTGTATTGTCATTCACAGTACACTGTGAGGTGCTCATGTTCAGAGAGTTGTGTTTCATGTCCCCCATATGTCCAGTTGGTATGACGTGGACAAATAGTAGTACAGATGATGTGGTATTTGGGGGATGGACATGTGCACTTGTCAGTCACATAACTTGCATTCCCCATGCCCTCGGATTGTGACACAGTGCAGACTGTTGTTGGCTGGCTGCCATGGCCATGTGACTTGAGACAGTAATGTATGACTTTGCACGCATTCCTGTGCCATGGCATTAAACTTCCTGAGACTGATCCTGCAGGGGAGTGACATGTGCAACATGCACCCCATTGTGGCATTGACTATCCGGACATGGGTGCATCATGGTGTCTGGTGCTGGTATGCATCACATGCATTTCTATTTAGACTCTGGCCATCCCTTTATCCGGACACCTGCACTGACTCAGTGGCAAGAGATGTGATGTGTGCATGTTCACATACTTCACCGTGTTCCCTGCAATGTCCAACAACTGTGTAGGTGGTGCATGTGTCCACACTGGGGTCTTACCATCAGACAGGCACCAGACAGATGGGTGCAAGGGCAGGAGGGGTGTGAGTCCCATGGTTGACCATCAGACTGACAATTGGCTTCCCGAATCTGTGTGAGGACTTTAGGCAATGTTCAACTAAGGATGCCAGGGCTTGCTCTGTAATGTGCTGTACTTACTGTGGTGTGTGCGGTCAGTGCAGGTGACTGATGTTTGTCTGTTTCCCTAATTGTTTGCAGATACATCCACGGCCACAGGAGGGGACAGCTCCATGGACCAGGAGGAGCAGCGGAGCCAGACTGGGTCAGCATCGTACGAGTGGTCAGAGGGACCCAGTGGCACGTAGGGCGAGGGGAGCCACACCGAGGAGTCCTCAGCACCATCCACCTCAGCTGAGGACCACAGCAGCTCGGAGGATGACTCCCTTGTGGAGGTGGGTCTCAGCAGCCACCAAAGGCCAGCTAGTCTGTCTGGCCCCGCCACCACCACCACCACCACCACCGCCCTCCCATTGGCTCCCATTCCTGAGGTCCGTGGAGGCTCCCGTACTCGGGAGCGTGTCTCCTTCGTGCCAGGCACCGCACCCCCTGCCCCTGTGTCCCCTGCTGCCCTGAGTGAGGAGTCTGTGTACCTCCTTCGGCAGCTCCATGTAGGGCAGACAGCAATGCTGAGTGTCCTCCATGCACACACCACTCTGTTGACACAGCTGGTGTCGTTCATGGAGGGCATCTCGACGGGAATGTCTGCCCTACAGAGGAGCAATAAGTCCATGGACTACTCCCTGACGGCAGCAGTGTCCCTCCTCCAACAGTCCCTCACCCTCCCACCTCTGCCCCATCCACACTTCCTGCCCCCTACCTGTCCAAAGCACATGCACACCTGCACAGTCACCCAAACACACAGACACGAGCAGCACAGACACACCCAAGAGAAAGGCAACACGTGCACACAAGCATCCTCAGGGACTGATACCACAGACACAGGGGATGGGGAACACACACACACACAGGCAACCACAGTCACTCCGCAATCCTCAAGATCCTCTCCCTCCAAGACCCCTTCCCTTGCCTCACCTGCAACCCCACCTGATAAGCAGCTCTTCCTCTGTGACCTCGGCCTCTTCCCCTCCAATCCCGCTGATTCAGCATACCGGGGGAAGAGGAAGTCCACCCACACAGAGGGGAGTGCTCCTCGCCCCCGGACACCCTCCCCCAGGCGCATGCAGAGTGAGCTCCCCCGGTCCCGGAAGAGCAAGACCCCGCCACCGCCCTGCAAGTCAACCACCCAGTCTCTCACCTCCATCCCCCAGGCCACCACTCCACAGGTTCCACCGCTCCACAGGTTCCACCGCCACACCCTGCCCCAGGTTCCCCCACACACCGATACCACATCCCCAAACTGCTTAGGCCCTCCCCCCCTGCCACTTGCTCTTCCACCCCAAAACCAGACGCTCTGCCTGTTTGTGCCACTGGTGTGTAGACCGTGTCCCCCCTCTGTCCTGCCCAGCTCTTCTGCCCCCCTTCCACTACCTTGGAGTCATGCACTGCGGTGGAGTCCACAACCACCCCGTCTGACTCGGGCACTGCATTGGGGACCCAGTCCACTCCATCTGACCAGCCCACTGCAGTGGTTGCAGCACCAACACCATCTGACTTGAGCCCTGCGGTGGTGCCAGCCCCCCCTGAGTCAGACACCTCCACTGCAGTTGCCAGTGACCCTCTTGCACCCACCTCCCCTTCACTGCCTCCTTCTGGCATCCCCTGATCCTGTCCCTGCGGTGCCTGGCCTGCCCCTCGTATGCCCCTCCAAGGGGGATGTCCCCTGTCCGTACCTGTGCAGGCAAGCAATTGTTGACAAGTTGTCACACATCACCCTGTTGGGACTGTATATTTGGACTGGCCATTGGCCTTAGTTTATTTTGGACTTTTGATTTGAGTTGCACACTTGCTGAATAAAGCCTCTTTTTGTTTACTTGTGGTTAATCTTTGGAGGTACATGATGTAGATGTGTAGAATCATGCATTTGCTGTTGTAATAGTGTTCAGATCAGGTAAATGAAGTTTTGCTGTGATGGGCTCTATGTGGTCCATGGGATATGTGTCCTAATCTAGTTTGGATCTATAGCATCCTTTGCTGCAGTCTGAGGGTGTAATGTTCAGCATTTGACACAGGGATGTACGTTTAGCATTTGTAGATTACCATCTTTGTCCTACACTGATGCACATCTGGTGGGCTTACCACTGTCCAATGTTCCTAGTACCCTGACTGTGTGCCCGTCTCCAATGGACATGCAGTTTAGCACATCAAGTTTGGAGGACTCATCTGTGTACACAGTGCAAGTTGCTTGACACGTGTCTTGGGTGTATCCAGATGACTTACGTGACACTCCTGTGCCCAGGCTGATATGAGCAGAGCATTCAGTGTGTTGTAGTTGTTGACTCACTGACCGAGTGTTCTGCTGACATGTTTGTGTTGTGCACAGACAAGGTTTGGCACAGCTGACCTTCCACAGGAGTGGAGTGCCCTCATGGCAGTGCGTGATTCGGTGATATAGGCTGTGCCCGTGTTGTGTGTTGTGTAGGCATATCTGTGCGTGTTCCCTTCTCCTTTTCCTACACAGGCTGTGTCCCTACGGATGTTCCTGTTTGTGATGCTTGCTGAGTTGTTCTGTGTTCATCCAGCATCTTGGACCTGGTTTCTCCGGGATGTGGGTGCATGGCAAACTAATGTTCATGAGGTTGTCATCCCTAGTTGTCTTTGTTGTCAGGGCTGGGGATGTGGGCAAACGCAGATGGGTCACAGTCAGGATTCCTCTTGGCACTTGTTGGTTACACGAGTAATGTGATTTTCTGTTTGTGTATGCTTTCAGTGATTGTGACACGTTGTGTGTGTGACTGCTGCCACTCCTCAGGGTCAGAGCTGCAATGTTGGAAGTTGTCTATGTGTGTCCTTTGTGGGTCAGCTTGGCTTCTTCATTGGTGTGTGACTATGGCCAGGATCCCATTGTTTGGGGTGGATTTCACGTCATGCCCATGTACGGCATACTGTGCAGTGTGTCAGACATTCACAAGTATTGTTGACTGGCCATGTGTGATGTGTTTCTGCACCTTATTTCCCCCACCACCCCTGGGATTGTCATGGGTGCATGTGCAATGTCAGCAGTCCATGTGAGCTTCACTGCTGCACATTGGTGGAGTAGAAGGTGTGTGGCGTTGAGTGTGTGCAAATGTGAGGTGTTGCACGGCTGGGGCACTACCTCCATATTTTCCTTGGCTGGCAGGCCATGCTGAGTGCTTTGTGCTTGTATAGGTGTGAAGGTAGTTTGTTGCTCAGGACACATGGCTGTGGTTCACAGTGTGGATGACATCTACCTTTGTCATCACAGTGTGATTGTCATGCAGGCTAGTGTCACCACAATGTGGGGTCCCTGGGGGAGTGCTGTGGTGGTTCTGTCTCTTGCTGTGTTTGTTGCTGTTCCTACAAGCTTGTGTGACATCTGTAATTTGGGCTCCCTCTCATCTCACAATGCCTGTTTGCCCACATAGGGGAATCCAATCCATGAGTTACTTTTGTATGTGACTGTGTTGACATCTGTGTATTAGTGAATCTGGCCTCCTCATGTGTTGTGTGTTTGCCTGGGGACACTGGCACACAACCCCCTCACCTGTTGTGTATGATATGCAGTGTGAGTCTGCCTGTTTGTGTTTGTGCATTTGCACCACTGCATTGGCATATCTTTAGTTTGCCATTGGCTGTATGTTGTTTGTTGTCTTTCCCCTGCTGGCCCTGGGACTGCTAGGTCATCAGTCAGCACATTGATCATGGTTAGTATGTCCCATTGCTGCCATGGTATGGTATTTGTTCACCTGACATCTACAGTCTCCACAGGATATCTACATTTGTGTGTCCATTGGTGCAGATATGTGGGTCTGCATTATGATGCTCACTTCTGTCATTGTGTTATTTGTGAATGTAGACAATGTGGGCCCCCATGGCTGATGTTTGTGTGCACATGGCCAGAACGATGTGTCATTGGCACTGCACTGCTTGCCTCACACAATCTATGTTGCTATGGGACACAAGCACTACAATGCCACTGTAGTGTTTGGTGTTATGTGGCCAGGAATAATCCCTGCAGTTTTGTTTTTGCAGCTTTTACCAGGACTACACTTACCTTTTGGGCACTGTGGTGAAGGGGCTTTGGGCCCCATTGCCACACTGTTCAAAATGTGCTTCAGCTATGGAGCACACACTTACCTTTTGGGCACTGTGGTGATGGGGCTTTGGGCCACATTGCCACAGTGGTCATGGTCTGCTTGCATTGTGTAGGCCACACACACAATTATGTGTGACACATGTGTTAGGGGGTCATATTGTATGTTCAATGTCATGTTCAGTGTTGTATGCATTTGACACAGACCACACACGCTTGTCATGGTGTTGGGGGTGGGATGTAATTTACAGACAGTCCTTATGTGGGAGTATGCTAGTTGTGTCATGCAATACCCGTCCTATGAGTGGGGATGGTAGTAGTGACAGCCATCCAGCCCCCTATGGGTGGGGATGGCAGTAGTGACAGGCATCCAGCCCACCCTGAGTAGGGGTGGTGTTAGTGGTAGGCATCCATCCCCCCATGAGTGGGGATGGCAGTAGTGACAGGCATCCAGCCCACCCTGAGTAGGGGTGGTGTTAGTGGTAGGCATCCATCCCCCTATGGGTGGGGATGGCCGTAGTGGCAGGCATCCAGCCCCCCATGAGTGGGGATGGTAGTAGTGGTAGGCATCCAGACCCCCATGAGTGGGGATGGTAGTAGTGACAGCCATCCAGCCCCTATGGGTGGGGATGGCAGTAGTGACAGGCATCCAGCCCACCCTGAGTAGGGGTGGTGTTAGTGGTAGGCATCCATCCCCCTATGGGTGGGGATGGCAGTAGTGGCAGGCATCCAGCCCCCCCTGAGTGGGGATGGTAGTAGTGGTAGGCATCCAGCCCCCCATGAGTGGGGATGGTAGTAGTGGTAGGCATCCAGACCCCCATGAGTGGGGATGGTAGTAGTGACAGGCATTCAGCCCCCATGAGTGGGGATGGTAGTAGTGGTAGGCATCCAGCCCCCATGAGTGGGGATGGTAGTAGTGGTAGGCATCCAGACCCCCATGAGTGGGGATGGTAGTAGTGACAGCCATCCAGCCCCCCATGAGTGGGGATGGTAGTAGTGACAGGCATCCAGCCCACCCTGAGTAGGGGTGGTGTTAGTGGTAGGCATCCATCCCCCCATGAGTGGGGATGGTAGTAGTGGTAGGCATCCAGACCCCCATGAGTGGGGATGGTAGTAGTGACAGCCATCCAGCCCCCCATGAGTGGGGATGGTAGTAGTGACAGGCATCCAGCCCACCCTGAGTAGGGGTGGTGTTAGTGGTAGGCATCCATCCCCCCATGAGTGGGGATGGTAGTAGTGGTAGGCATCCAGACCCCCATGAGTGGGGATGGTAGTAGTGACAGGCATCCAGCCCACCCTGAGTAGGGGTGGTGTTAGTGGTAGGCATCCATCCCCCCATGAGTGGGGATGGTAGTAGTGGTAGGCATCCAGACCCCCATGAGTGGGGATGGTAGTAGTGACAGCCATCCAGCCCCCTATGGGTGGGGATGGCAGTAGTGACAGGCATCCAGCCCCCATGAGTGGGGATGGTAGTAGTGGTAGGCATCCAGACCCCCATGAGTGGGGATGGTAGTAGTGGTGGGCATCCAGACCCCCATGAGTGGGGATGGTAGTAGTGACAGCCATCCAGCCCCCCATGAGTGGGGATGGTAGTAGTGGTAGGCATCCAGACCCCCATGAGTGGGGATGGTAGTAGTGACAGGCATCCAGCCCACCCTGAGTAGGGGTGGTGTTAGTGGTAGGCATCCATCCCCCATGAGTGGGGATGGTAGTAGTGGTAGGCATCCAGACCCCCATGAGTGGGGATGGTAGTAGTGACAGCCATCCCGCCCCCTATGGGTGGGGATGGCAGTAGTGACAGGCATCCAGCCCCCCATGAGTGGGGATGGTAGTAGTGGTAGGCATCCAGCCCCCATGAGTGGGGATGGTAGTAGTGGTAGGCATCCAGACCCCCATGAGTGGGGATCGTAGTAGTGACAGCCATCCAGCCCCTATGGGTGGGGATGGCAGTAGTGACAGGCATCCAGCCCACCCTGAGTAGGGGTGGTGTTAGTGGTAGGCATCCATCACCCCATGAGTGGGGATGGTAGTAGTGGTAGGCATCCAGACCCCCATGAGTGGGGATGGTAGTAGTGACAGCCATCCAGCCCCCTATGGGTGGGGATGGCAGTAGTGACAGGCATCCAGCCCCCATAAGTGGGGATGGTAGTAGTGGTAGGCATCCAGCCCCCATGAGTGGGGATGGTAGTAGTGGTAGGCATCCAGACCCCCATGAGTGGGGATGGTAGTAGTGACAGCCATCCAGCCCCCTATGGGTGGGGATGGCAGTAGTGACAGGCATCCAGCCCCCATGAGTGGGGATGGTAGTAGTGGTAGGCATCCAGCCCCCATTAGTGGGGATGGTAGTAGTGGTAGGCATCCAGACCCCCATGAGTGGGGATGGTAGTAGTGACAGCCATCCAGCCCCTATGGGTGGGGATGGCAGTAGTGACAGGCATCCAGCCCACCCTGAGTAGGGGCGGTGTTAGTGGTAGGCATCCAGCCCCCATGAGTGGGGATGGTAGTAGTGGTAGGCATCCAGACCCCCATGAGTGGGGATGGTAGTAGTGACAGCCATCCAGACCCCCATGAGTGGGGATGGTAGTAGTGACAGGCATTCAGCCCACCCTGAGTAGGGGTGGTGTTAGTGGTAGGCATCCATCCCCCCATGAGTGGGGATGGTAGTAGTGGTAGGCATCCAGACCCCCATGAGTGGGGATGGTAGTAGTGACAGCCATCCAGCCCCCTATGGGTGGGGATGGCAGTAGTGACAGGCATCCAGCCCCCCATGAGTGGGGATGGTAGTAGTGGTAGGCATCCAGACCCCCATGAGTGGGGATGGTAGTAGTGGTGGGCATCCAGACCCCCATGAGTGGGGATGGTAGTAGTGACAGCCATCCAGCCCCCCATGAGTGGGGATGGTAGTAGTGGTAGGCATCCAGACCCCCATGAGTGGGGATGGTAGTAGTGACAGGCATCCAGCCCACCCTGAGTAGGGGTGGTGTTAGTGGTAGGCATCCATCCCCCCATGAGTGGGGATGGTAGTAGTGGTAGGCATCCAGACCCCCATGAGTGGGGATGGTAGTAGTGACAGCCATCCCGCCCCCTATGGGTGGGGATGGCAGTAGTGACAGGCATCCAGCCCCCCCATGAGTGGGGATGGTAGTAGTGGTAGGCATCCAGCCCCCCATGAGTGGGGATGGTAGTAGTGGTAGGCATCCAGACCCCCATGAGTGGGGATCGTAGTAGTGACAGCCATCCAGCCCCCTATGGGTGGGGATGGCAGTAGTGACAGGCATCCAGCCCACCCTGAGTAGGGGTGGTGTTAGTGGTAGGCATCCATCACCCCATGAGTGGGGATGGTAGTAGTGGTAGGCATCCAGACCCCCATGAGTGGGGATGGTAGTAGTGACAGCCATCCAGCCCCCTATGGGTGGGGATGGCAGTAGTGACAGGCATCCAGCCCCCATAAGTGGGGATGGTAGTAGTGGTAGGCATCCAGCCCCCCATGAGTGGGGATGGTAGTAGTGGTAGGCATCCAGACCCCCATGAGTGGGGATGGTAGTAGTGACAGCCATCCAGCCCCCTATGGGTGGGGATGGCAGTAGTGACAGGCATCCAGCCCCCATGAGTGGGGATGGTAGTAGTGGTAGGCATCCAGCCCCCATTAGTGGGGATGGTAGTAGTGGTAGGCATCCAGACCCCCATGAGTGGGGATGGTAGTAGTGACAGCCATCCAGCCCCTATGGGTGGGGATGGCAGTAGTGACAGGCATCCAGCCCACCCTGAGTAGGGGCGGTGTTAGTGGTAGGCATCCAGCCCCCATGAGTGGGGATGGTAGTAGTGGTAGGCATCCAGACCCCCATGAGTGGGGATGGTAGTAGTGACAGCCATCCAGCCCCCTATGGGTGGGGATGGCAGTAGTGACAGGCACCCAGCCCCCATGAGTGGGGATGGTAGTAGTGGTAGGGCATCCAGCCCCCCATGAGTGGGGATGGTAGTAGTGGTAGGCATCCAGACCCCCATGAGTGGGGATGGTAGTAGTGACAGCCATCCAGCCCCCTATGGGTGGGGATGGCAGTAGTGACAGGCATCCAGCCCCCATGAGTGGGGATGGTAGTAGTGGTAGGCATCCAGCCCCCATTAGTGGGGATGGTAGTAGTGGTAGGCATCCAGACCCCCATGAGTGGGGATGGTAGTAGTGACAGCCATCCAGCCCCTATGGGTGGGGATGGCAGTAGTGACAGGCATCCAGCCCACCCTGAGTAGGGGCGGTGTTAGTGGTAGGCATCCAGCCCCCCATGAGTGGGGATGGTAGTAGTGGTAGGCATCCAGACCCCCATGAGTGGGGATGGTAGTAGTGACAGCCATCCAGCCCCCTATGGGTGGGGATGGCAGTAGTGACAGGCACCCAGCCCCCCATGAGTGGGGATGGTAGTAGTGGTAGGCATCCAGCCCCCATGAGTGGGGATGGTAGTAGTGGTAGGCATCCAGACCCCCATGAGTGGGGATGGTAGTAGTGACAGCCATCCAGCCCCCATGGGTGGGGATGGCAGTAGTGACAGGCATCCAGCCCCCATGAGTGGGGATGGTAGTAGTGGTAGGCATCCATCCCCCTATGGGTGGGGATGGTAGTAGTGGCAAGCATCCATCCCCCTATGGGTGTGTATGGCATTGGTGATGGCCATCCCGCCCCTATGGTTCTGCTGTTGCTAGTGTACGTCATTTGTGCATCCCTATGTGTGTGTGACATATTTCGGGTACGTGTCGTTTGTTTGTGTTGTGGGTGTTTGACTTACCGTCTGCGCCGTACGCGTCCGTACCGGTCCCGGTAATTGATGTAGAGTATTGGTAGGACCTGCGTGATGGGATTCATGGTTGGGTCGTCTCGTTCAGGTTTCTCGTGGCTTCGACTCGTACTCGTCGCTGGCTTGTTCGTCTCGTCGCCGTGGATCGTCTTGTGGCGCGAATCGGAGCTTATGTGCAGCTCTCCCGGATGCTCAAACGTGCCGGACGTAGCGACGAGTTCGGCGCCTTCGGAAGACGCATCGTACTAGTCCGGCCGGAAGGTGCTGTGTATTTGGTTCCGTGCGACTCGATTCGGCGTTTACGGATCCGGCTCGGGTGGGGAACAGGAGCTGGAATGGGTAAGTACGGCTCGCTCGGAATCTGGGCTGTTATGCGCATCGTACTTGTTCGTTCGGTAGAGTGTTCGAGTCGGTCAGAAAACACGCGTTCGGCTGGTATTTTTTCCGGATGAATACTGTTAGGTGCGCTTCCGGCCGACATCGGAATCGACCCCATAGTCTATCCATAAAAGAAAGTAAGACACATCAGAATTTTTTTCACCATATCAGTAAATATCTTTGTTGCCTTGACCCTTTTTTTGAGGAACAAATATTTGAGGAGGCAATCAATCAACATAGTTGGAATGTCCAAGGAAGCAGTCATTGCCTCTAATCTGATGTGGATCCTTGACACGGTTGCAGACTGGACACAAGAGCTCAATTCACAAATAAGCCCTCTCTCAGGCTATCCCTGCACATGTGAAAGTAGTGGCTTCACTGAATATCCTGGGCACTGGATCTTTCCAAATTGTCAGTGGGTACACAGTTGACATCTCACAGGAAAGCCAATGAAGCCTCCTGCTAAGCAACTGGGATGCATCACTAGCTAGGTGCAACAATATATTGTCATGTCACAGTCACAGTTGCAAAACACAATGGGTGACAAGAGAATTTTTTGCCTTGGCCCTCTTCTCTAGTGTATTGGCTCCCAAAGATTGCACTTGTGGTATTTTAGCCACCTCCCAAATAGAACACCATTTCCACAGTAGACACCACTTGCGCTCAATGTGCAAGCTGTCTGCAATGACTGGGGCTACTTCACTGATATGTGTGCTGTCTTGCCTTGGTGAAAACATGACAGGAACAATTGTCAACACTCAAATCAAATCAAATATATCTTTATTTGCCACATTTCTGTAGCATAAAAAAGTAAAAACACAGTACAAGCATATAGAATAAATAAACAATCCATAAGAAATACAATGATACAGCTGTACATCATTTATAAAAAGTTCACAATATTGCACATTTCCTTAGAATTAGTATCTGCCATATAAAAGAGGCTACTGAGCACCATATCTGAGGGCTATTTAATTGCTGTAGATAAAACAAAGCAGGTCTATATAGACAAATTTAAAAATCTTTAAAAAATGGCAGTAAAAACTTTCTTCTAGGCATTTGATTGAAGGAGCAAAGGTCAACTGGACAGACTTCACAAGGACAGGAGCTCAAATCCGGCAAGGTGCTACTATTAGCAGGAAACTCCACCAAGACAGGTAAAAGATTAAAATGAAACCTGGTCAGGACAAATTGCTGCTGTCTATTAAGGAGAAAAGAAAGATACTGTTGAAGGACCTCATGGATGTGCACCAGGTTGTAAAAGTGCACTGTGGATTTAAGATTCTCAAAAGAGTCTCTAGCTAACAAGGTCTTATCATAGAGTAGTTGCTTTAAGATACCTTTTTCAAAGAGGGGCAAAACTATAAAGTGGTAAATAAACCAATTTGGCCAATCATCTCACAGGCAGTTTTCAGGTAAGCAAGCCACGGAATATCTAGGGCTGATTGAAGTCAGAAATAATAATTTATAACAAGCTTATTGAGAGCGGTCTCCTCCCTCACCCAGATAGACTACCACAATAAGAGAGGAGATAATGTAATTCTGTCCGCTATATAAGGGATACCTAATTCAGCGTGACATATGGCATAGGCACAACTTCATGGGACTGCCAGTAGATTTTTCAGAAATTGATTTTCTATTTGTTGAGTCATACTTACGTAGGTCATGCCCCAGATACCCGCCCCAGATACCCGCCCCAAAGGTTGCAATAGCCACACATTTGCTGGAATGAATCACAGAAATCCCTTTAACTGGTTTTGAGCCCAACTTTTACAGAAACTTTGCAAACCAATACCAGATTTTTCAAATAAGGGCTTTCCTATTTAATAACATTGGTTTCCAGTTATATTTATCATCAAATAGGATACCTAGATATGAGAAGGAAGTAGCCACCAATACCTTGTTTTTGTTAATAAAAGGACAGGGTTTTTATCCAGTTTAGCTCCACAGTTCATTGTAAACATTTTATTCTCATTTGCCTTGAAATCTAGTTCATTTATAAATGCAATAAAATCATTGATTACATTTTGAAACCCTCTACCAGTTCTAGCGACTAAAATCTCATAATCTGCGTACAGGAGAATGGGGAGGGCACGAGCCCAATACAGGGTATGTCCTTTGCTCTCAACTTAAAACATTTCTCAACTCTGTTAATATACAGTGAAAATAAAAATGCATAAAGGACGCTTCCTTACCTTATTCCCCTTTTAATACCAAATTATCAGTGCATTCTCCGTCCTTGTGTACCACAATGAAGCCGCTCCCAGTGGGGTGTCGCTAGTGCTAGTGCAGTTTTAGTCTGTGAGTGCAGGCATCTCACAAAAAGTGAAGGACTGGTCTCACACACCGCCTGGTGTCATGCTTCATCATAGACCAGTCCTCGCTCCACCGTGATATGGCTAAATTCTTAAGCCCTGTAATGAGGACAATTTTGCCCCATAGGAGGGTGAGGGCAGGAGACCCCTTAGGTCAGAATGTGTGACTTGACGTGATCTCCGCCTCTGCGCCTAGATCTGTGCACCTCCGCTCCTCGATGTCAATATCACGGTGAAGTGTGATCCACATCACCCACTGAGTGGAAATCCTCTCACCATAGCTTGGTAAGAGTGGAGCCCATTGTTTTTGTTTATCACGGTCCTGATGAATGCCGCGGACCCAACTGGGCCTTCAGGAAGAAACATGTTGACCTCAATGATAGCGGTGGGGGGACAATAATATCCCCACTACACCGATCACCTTATTTTAAACTACCATATAGATGCCAGCACTATAAAATGTAAGCTGACATCTTTAATGGCCTTTTAACTCACTACCTTTTCCCATGGGCCCCCACTTAGTTTAGAAGTGCATCCCTGTCGTCAGGTGTATACCCGCCCTCTATCAAACCAAGTTTTTAGAGGGCGAGGACTGGTCTATGATGAAGCATGACACCAGGCGGTGTGTGAGACCAGTCCTTCACTTTTTGTGAGATGCCTGCACTCACAGACTAAAACTGCACTAGCTCTAGCGACACCCCACTGGGAGCGGCTTCATTGTGGTACACAGTTTATGTTGGAGGCTGCCGACTCCCAGCACCCCGTGCCTCTGGTTCCCTCACCCCAGATTTGTTCTGGATTTTGTGGTTACACATTCTCCGTCCTTACCATAGCAGATACAAGCAGATGCTTCCTTATGTAATTGTCTTATGAATAAAATTATGCCCTGCTGCACTTCCAACCACTTCATAATAGACCAAAGTTTAGAGTATTAAACCCAGTCAAAGGCTTCTGTGAGGTCCATAAAGGACAAATATATAGATCCCTTTTTGACAGCAGTATATTTGCCTAAGGTTTAGACATTGGTCTGCAGTGCCTAAACATTTCTTAAAGCCGTATTGGGTATCGATTAAGATGTCATGCACAGCCACCACTTCTTCAGCCTATGTAGCAGAATACGCCCCATAACTTTTATAGTACCGTCTAAGAGGGATATGAACTTGTAATTCCGCGGCTGGAAGAAGGGCTTACCATAGCCACAGCATTAAACATATTGGGAAGCAAAGGGGCAAACAAATCCGGCCTGTCTGTAAAGAAATCTAGTGGAACCCCACCTGGGCCTGGTGCCTTGCCCTTCTTCCTTTCTGCCTATGCCCTGCAGACCTCAGCATACTCAAATAACAGGGGAGGGCTAGCAGACTGTATAGGATCCCTTGAGCTATCATCTGCTTGATCCTCCGGGGACTGCTGAGTAGAATAAATATCAGAAAAGTGGTCAACCTGCTGGTGAGCTAGAAGATTAACTACTGCAGAAGGACCCATAAGGATCACTAAAATAGGAGGCATTAATCACCTGCCAAAAAGCAGCACTATCTTTTTGTAGGCTGGCATAGCAAGGGTATTCCAGGCATCCTCCTTGATCTACTTTTTCCTTGCTACCAAAGCTGATTTACAAAGTGCACATGCTTTCTTGATTAAATTCACAGCTCGAGGTGTGACATGAAGTACAGTGTGGAGAGCCGTATGGACTTAAGTACAGGCGCTATCAAACCAACTACATGGCTTTCTTGGGGGAGGTCTATTAGAGCTAGTTAAATACTGCCTAATATTCACTGCAATTTCCATAAAATCTAGCCTAATCTCATTGGCCACTGCTTGTTCATCCAGGCAGGTAACCACTGCTAAGTGCTTTTGTTACATAATAGGTAAAAAAAGATTAGTGGAATTAACCTTGGCCCATTTTATAGTGAATCCATTTTTCCGGGCAAGAGCTGGTTTATAGCTAACTTTGGACTGTGTTTTGGTCAGGGCCCCAACCTTCAAAGTTGGGGCCGCATGATTGGTATAACAGGTGACAATGGTCTCAAAATCACTGACAAAATTACTCAGTAGTTCTGAGATGAAAATGAAATCTATAGTTGAGGTGCACAAATCACTTGTAAAGGTGAGAGCAAGATTTGTAAGTGCTGATCCCTTATCATTGGTCATGATCAAATTATACTTGACTAATGGATTATTCAATGGATTCCCATAGGAGTCATCTGAAAAGTGTGATAGATCCTCCTCTTTAGAATCAACAAATCCACACACTCACTTGGTTAGCAATTTGTAGTGGTGGGCATTAAAATCTCCTACGCAGAACATTTGCAGAGGCTTAGGGTGATCCGTAAATATCACTTGGATACAATCATCCAGGTCAGCCACCACCTGATTTTTCTCAGAGTTGAAGCAATTGTTATAAATATTAATTATAAGCATGTCCCAATCTCTCTGCAGATCAAGCAGGAGTAAATGGAAAAATACAGAACCCATTGATAAACTTGACCAACTTCCAGGAAAAAGAAGGCTGAGCCAGAGTGCAAAACATTGAATACATTCCTGCAGCGCGCACGTGTTTTTGAAAACAAAGAATGTGACATTTAAAAATATATTGCCTCCAGTCAGACATAGGCAACTTTTTCTTTAGCCCCGCTATGTTACATGATAATAGTCCAATTCATTTCTAATCATTCGTAGTGCTAAAATGTTTAGCAGGGTTGGTTAATATAAAAGTTTGAGGTGCTAAAGGGGCATTAGTTGGAGTAGGAGCATTAGGCGGGGGAAGAAAGGATGTCAGACTCTTCAAGATCAGTGGGAGGAAATTCATGCCTATGCAGCAACCTGTTTGAAGGGAGTCAGTCCTGACCATTAAGATTGCTCAGACGGCAAAACTTATTACCCCTCCCCCAATCCTTATCATTATTGTTTGTGAACAGAATCTGGCATTAGACTGGAAGGGGAGTCGATTCTCATAAGAGATAGCCTTCATAGGGGGTCTATAGAAATAACCTAAAGGAACAACCATAATGGACCTAGATCGAATATGGGTACTAGAAAATGAATGTAAAATGTTCTTAATCAATGCAGGCTGATGAAAATTAATAACAATATAATCCCCCTCATGTGTCTTCTCTGCTCTGCTCACCCAGTTTTCAGGTCTAATCGTTATCACATTTTGGAACATAGCATTATTTAGGCCAACCCTACACCCCTACAATTGTGTACATTTATTTTTAAACTCCTTCCATGATTCATTTTTATTCTCTGGAAGTGGGGAACCTCTGACATCACCGATACATAGGGAGCTGACTCAGGTGGAAGGTCCAGGTTAATCAATGGGTGCTTAGTAAGGTTATATGGGGCGGTCTGGAGGGGGGGTCTTAAGCCCAGTGTTAAAGGTTGCCTGATCTAAAAGAGTCTGAGTACTGCTCTGAACTCTAAGGGGCCAAATCCGATTCGGGCCGGAAAAAATACCGACCGACTCGGTAGGGGATAATAGTCCGACCGACATGTACCGGCATTGCCCGACCTGGGAAGTACGATGAAATGCATGGGAATCACGACCGACTCGCACGGAACTCAAGGCGAACGACCGACCCGGCCGGAAACAAGCTATCCGGCCGGGAAACCACGCGAATCGAACCGACCGACACGCATCAGGAAATAATCCGAACGAAACGTACCCGGGAACTCCGACCCGCGCAGTACGATGCAATGGTTGCAAATTCAGACGATTCGTACGGAGCCCAAGCCGTACGACCGACACGCATACCAAACCCAGCCGAACAAACACAATACTCCGCGACCGACGCGTACGCCGCATATGAAACTGAGCTGAAACACAGCGGGAACGACTCGGAGAGGCGCGCACGAGACAACTGCAATGTCCTACTCGGTCAGAAGAACGACTCCTACATGCACAATAATCACAAATGAAAAAATTCAAAAAAAAAGGGCCAAACAAGCAATGACAAAGCCAATAAATACAGGGGGTGAAAAAAATGGAACAAGGACACACCCTCAACTCCACATACATAAAGCCCACAAATCCCTACCATGATCCTTTGCAAATCCCACTGACCTGCCAGCACAGAACACCATCACACAGCAAACACAGACACATACACAGCTCATCCAACACAAAAGCCACACAACATTAGCACCTCAACAAATAGCACCCTCACACACACACAGCAAAACCTACACACACACACCCTCACTTGCACACACACACATCAATCACCACCACCACCACCAATCACCATGCCCCTAAAGAAGAATCCAAAGTTCCTAGATAGTGAATTGGAAGTCATGGTATACGTGATCCTGAGGGTAGAGCCACAGTTGTTTGGCACATTGGTCCAACAGACCCCCATGTCGCAGAAAACCAAGATGTGGGCGAGGATCGTCGACAGGGTGAACGCACAATCACCATGTTTGCGCACAAAGGAAGACATCCAGAACAGGTGGTATGATGTGCGCAGGAGGGTCAGAGACCTACTCAAGAAGGATTACCTCCTGAGCCAGCACACCGGCAGTGGCCCTCCTGCAAAACCACTATACCTCAGGCCCTGGGAGGAGAAGGTGCGGGCCATCCTACCACCAGTGAGCGTATATGGACCAACAGACATCCCAGAGCCTGGTGAGTACACAACTAATATACACAATATTGTGTGCCAATACACACACATCACTCTCAAGGGGACAGTCAAACCATCCACCCCTAGCAAATCAACAGCAACCAAAAGATAATCATCCCAAGATGTGTATGTCAGTTAGATAAACACAATACATGCCATCTCATAGTGATATGTAACTGTGTCATGACATGTACAAACCTAACAACAAATAGAGCAAGGCAGTGGCACAAATATAACCAACAAACACTGCCTGATATTTTGCCACCACTAGAACACCACCTCACAGGGAAGCTCACTCAAAGGAAGGAATTCTGTGTATGCAGGTGAAGTTAGTGTGGCCAATAGCATGATGGGAGTTGTAGTCACAGATACTGCTCACCCTCACAATTGGCCCATCAACACCACTCTGAACCATGCTCACATCACAGGGAGTGGATAAGGACTGACAAGATGGCTGACACTGGCTACTGCTGTGGGGAGCACAAGGCCCTGCTGGGAACTGTGCACCAACAAACAGCACAACACCACTGCCTGACATCCTGAAAGCCAACTTGCACTCCCTGCAATGCAAGCACGTTGCATGGTGGGATATCTGGCTGGCTGGGAAGGAGGACTCACAGCACTGACCATAGTTACAAGCAGCTCACCTCTCACACCCCCTCAACACAAACTCCACATAACCCACCTGGGAGAATGCAATGCCTCACATACCAAATGAAGATCCCACAAAGAACCACCACCCTGGGTAATGCTCTGTGAAGCACAGGGACACACCTGGGACTTGTAGCCAAACAAACGCAAGGACAACGCTGTCAGCCTTCCTGTCAGCACAGGCACACTACCCCACAGGGAAGCACAGTCCAAAGGAAGGAAGTACGGGCATGCTGGGAAGGGGGGTGTAGGCAATAGCATGATGGGAGTTGGAGTCACAGATACTGCTCACCCTCACAATTGGCCCATCAACACCACCCTGAACCATGCTCACATCACAGGGAGTGGATAAGGACTGACAAGATGGCTGACACTGGCTACTGCTGTGGGGAGCACAAGCCCTGCTGGGAACTGTGCCCCAACAAACAGCACAACACCACTGAATGACATCCTGAGAGTCAACCTGAACCCACTGCAAGGGTGGCATGCTTCATGGTGGGATAACTGGGCCAGGTGGAGAAGGATGGCCGGATGTCCACCAAATACAACCAATGCTGGCCATGCACACACCTCAACATTCATATTGAAATGCCCCAGGTATGCATGACAATATGCTACACCAATATCAACCTCTTACTGTGACAACTTAGGACAATACAATGTACATGCCCGCATCCAGAGGTACAGTCACAACTGTCAGGTGAGTGAACCATTGATGTCTGTAGAAACATTACATACAATGTGTGTCTCTTCCAAATACAGGTGACGATGATGGGGACACAGCAGCAGGCGAGGAGGAGTCCCTGTCCCAGGCTCCAGGGGACACAGAGCTCACTGGTGTGGAACAGCCTCTGCCCTCCTCGGATGGCGAAGACCTACCTGGCACCTCCGGTGTGAGTCATCATGCAGCACCAGCTGGACCAACATCTGCACCCCCTGCACCCACCCCTCCAACAACTGCCAACATACAGACCACCCCCGCCGACACAGACAGACCAAGGACCACCGCTGACAACAGCACAGGGCCCCAGGCCCACCGTGGACCAACGGATGACAACACCACTAACAACCCCCAAGTGGGCCTCGGGTCACCTGTGCGTGCCACCGCAGGTCCTGCACGTGTCGCCAGGGGTGGTGGGAGGGGTGGTAGACATAGGTCGCTGCTTGCAGAGGGGTCTGGACTGCTTGATGACCCACAACTGGCACGCATTGCTGATGCGTACCAGGATAGCACCGGAGAGGTCAGACAGGTAGTGGGGATCCTCAAGGACATACAACAGCAGCAGCCTGACCCCAAAATGGCGCCCGCCAAGGTAATCCCACCGGAGAAAACGCAAAGAGGGGGAGGGGCGGAAAGACGACGATCTGTACAAGGCGCCCGCCTGGAGTCCGCTGAATCCGATGACTCAACTTGATCTCCTAACATCAAACTGCTATTTTTAACAACCCAATAATACTGGTTTAATTTGCTCCGCACCACCTCTGCTGATTGCTCAGTACGCGCCAGATAGCCGACACTCCAATGCAACATACCGAAGCACTCAAGCAAAATGGTGACCTATAAATAACTCCGGAGCTTTGCTGAAGCGACCGTACGACCACATGCCCAGCTGACCAACATACCCTATACACGCTAGGCACGTTATGGACCAGTTAACACCACAGATCACCCTGCCTAACTTGTTATAGCCAACTCACACGCTGCAACCACAGTCGGCGAGAGAAACGGTCTGCACACATCAGTCGGATTTGTTCACATGCATTAAAAGGTCCAATGAGAGTGCTCACTAATGCTCATCAGACAAAAAAGATCACTTAGATTCCCTTTTAATTTCTAGAGGGCTCTAAACCATTGTTCTTGTACAATAGCCCCTCACAGCCTGCCTGACAACCTGCCTGTTCTTAAGCTGGCGACTAACAGCAGCTCTGAATCACCCCAGACGATCCTCAGAGTCCCAGGTGTCGCCTCCTTCACTCGAATCAAGAGAACTTTTATGACCTCAACATCCTACATCCAAGGAACTCGACTCCAGTGTCATTAGCGGTAGAGGCGGGCGGCGTTTTCCCTTGAACACCGGGACTGGCGCGGCTGATGGAACTATGATGATGCCCTCTGGCGGAAACCTTATATGTTATACTGACCGCGGTGCCCGAGCAACATGGCCGATGCCCGGTGGAGCTGTTTTAGGCAGCTATAGAGGAGATTGACTTTGGTTTCACCCCCTTAGCCGTCACCTACCCAGCCGGATATTGGACATTTTTTTTTCTCGTCTCTCCGCTGTGTATCCTTCCCTCCCCCGCCTCCTCCCTCCGCGAGCCTGTGGCTGACTCCCCTTTCCAGCCCTATCTGAACTTGTTTTTTTTTTTTTTTTTTTTCCTACACCCCTGTCTCTAACCCTTTCCCCCCACCCTCCCTCATGCTCCAGGTAACTCGTATATGTTTGTTATTTTATGCTATGGTAACTGATGTAACTGTGTGCAACTTGTTCTTATGTAAAGCGCTCTGATACCTCCGGGTCTAGCCAGCGCTATATAAAACTCTTCAAATAAAATAAAATAAATCATGCCCGCTTGGACTCCCACATGGCCCGTGTGGAGACACACATGGCCCGTGTGGAGACACACATGTCGGGCATGGAGTCCAAGTGGGACACATTGCAAGAACTCACAGCGGTGCATAGGGACATATTGACATGCCTCCGCCAGATTAGCACCAACATGGCCACACCTCCCTCTGTGCACACAACATCTGGTGCTGCAACAACTGACACCGCCACAGGGAGGGAGGAGGACTCTGGCGGAGAGTCCCCTGCACCGCCGCAGCCTGCACGTGAGGGTCCCCCCCCAAAGAAGAGGGGTCGTCCGAGGAAGGAAAACTGAGAGGTTGATGGCCACGTACATCCCCCAGGAAGCCAACACCTGTTCCATAAATTCTCCTTTGTGTGCAAACGTTTCACCCTGTTGAATGCAACACTACTTTCCCACATGACATGGGGAGTTCAAGTTGGACTAATGTATCATATGACTGTGGACTTCACTCAGGACATTTCTGCTACCAAGACTTCCAACTCATCTGGGAACTTTGGATCACAATCCCAATGTACAGCACCCACCATCCTGTGCACTATACACACACACATTTCGGTAAATAAAATCACTAGTACACCATACTTGCCACTGTTGTTATTCAAATGTGGATACTGTTATGGTGATGATGTTCTGCTAAATTACACTGTGTATGCAAACTGCTACAGCAAGTACAACACCGTCGTGTGAGTCATGGTGACGTGACACATATGAGGGAGACACACCACTAGGGCTACATAACACAGACACCAGGGCCATCGGACTCATCGCCCACAGTGATGTTGCCAGGAAATACAGTGGAATGCACAGACACCACACCTATTCAGAGTCTGTGTCAACTAGCCCACAGGTGCAGTAAGCAAATGTCAGTCAGATGTGTGACCACAGACAACGCACATCCCAAAGTGAAGCAGAGGTTTATTACACATTTGCAACATGTTGTTTCCACCACAAATGCAAGGTTTACCCACGTGGCAGTGGCCACACAGTCAACAAGTGCAGAAGATATGAAGTCCAGGGGTGTGTGGCACATCACTTGTAGGCCAACTACTGCTGCCACCCTGAAAGCTGAATCATGGTGTCGGGGGATCCAAGTTGACCAAAGTACTCAGTAAGCACCCTGTGAAGGACAGACATGACACACAGTTAAAATCACTGAAGAACAGGACAGTACTGCAATACTCATGCCCAATACATGTCACAAGACAACTACACAAAACCAAGTTCGCATTCCAAAACTGTTGGGGAGTTCAGACTACCTGGAAGGACACATTGCTGCACGAATCCAGTCAAGTAGCACATGGCCACACTCAAACAGCACCAGAGCACCACCCACACATATCATGCAAACTCACGTCATTCACATTACATCTCCCTGGATACTCACATTCAGCTGAAGAAGTTGGTGATGAGCTGTGTGCGGACATCACCATCATCATCATCATCATCACTGGCATCATGGTCCAGGCCAGGATCCTCCACAGGTGGCGGACGTTGGTC
This sequence comes from Calotriton arnoldi, assembly GCA_963921515.1. Lineage (NCBI taxonomy): Eukaryota > Metazoa > Chordata > Amphibia > Caudata > Salamandridae > Calotriton > Calotriton arnoldi. The sequence goes on from CAWUFW010014535.1 coordinate 34,155, forward strand.
ATCGTCATCCAGGATGAGAGGCAACTCCTTCCGCACTGCCAGGTTGTGTAGCATGCAGCAGACGATGACAATCTTGCACACCTTTGCTGGGGCATATGGGAGGGCCCCTCCTGTCTTGTCCAGGCAGCGGAAGCGGCTCTTCAGGAGACCAAAGGTCCGCTCTATCACTCTCCTGGTCCGACCATGTGCCTCATTGTAGCGCATCTGGGCTGGTGTCACAGGGTTCCTGAGTGGTGTCAGCAACCACAGCATGTTGGGGTATCCGGAGTCACCTACAGACAGACAAGTGCACATTAGCTGATTTGGAAAAGTGGGTGGAATACTACAGATCAGAACACACACAATGGTACAAAGTCAGTACACACCGACAAGCCAGACACGCTGGTTCTGCATCTGTGCCATCATCCTCGGGATGCGACTACTCCTCATCACGTAGGCATCGTGTGCTGAACCAGGGAAACGGGCGCACACATGTGTGATGCTCATATCTGCTAAACATACCACCAGAGCATTGATCGAATGGTAATGTTTACGGTTCCGGTATGCCTGCTCATGTGCCTGTGGTGGTATCAAAGCCACATGTGTCCCATCAATGGAGCCAATGACATGTGGCATCCTCCCCAGGGCATAGAAGTCACTCTTGACGTCAGTGAGTTGTTGACGTATTGGGAAATAGATGTACTGGTTCAGGCATCTCAACATTGCCTCCAAAACATCGCGTAGCACACGGCTGAACATAGTCTGTGACATCCCACCGGCAGTCGCAACAGTGTGTTGAAAGGTACCGGTGGCAAAGAAGTGTAGAGCTGCCATTACCTTCACCTTGGGGGTCAGCGCCTGCAAATGTGGTGCCAAGCGCACTGCCAAATCCTCAATCAGCTGCCTGGTGAAGCGGTACCGTCAGATGCTGTCACGTTCCACCATCGTTGCCAGGTCAGGGAATGGTCTATGGACAGCTGGAGCCCTGCAGTGCATAGGTTGAAGGAAGAAAGATTGTCAGTCACCCCACATATGTGCCATTCACCATACTCAATTTCACATGATACATCATTACGTGACACAAGTACTTGATGTGTGTGCCGTTCTGTCGGACATAACTCGCACCTACATGGCCATCATCTAACTTCTCAGTACAACATGTGTGCACTACAGGTACCAGGTTGTGCTATGGGAAACCATTAGGCTGTGTCACAGTACCCATTTACTGCTGTCACGTTCCACACACACACCACAGTGACATGTCTGGACAGATGCGCCACAGGCATCACAGATCATTGACAGGTAGATTCCCAGTGACCCTGTCTTGTCACATGGCCACTGGCATGACATGGCGTATCATGTACACGTCAGAAAAACAAACATGACTCCCACAGGTAGTGGCCCCTGTCGCATCCGCAGGACAGACATGGACGCCAGTGACGCACAACATCAAAGTCCATGCACAAACAACGTTGATGTGGAGACTGTCTCCCATCGTGCACATGGAATCAGTGACATCGGAAACACAACATGCACACAGACTGTGGAGGGACATCACTATTGTGGCAATGGGTCATCCTGTGACGTACATGCCTTCCCACATGGGACTCTGGGGGTATACACATACACATACACAACCTGGAAATGTGACCATGCCACATGCTCCAAAATGAACTGTTGCACATCGCAGTGGTCATGTGCACAACACACCAAGGACCCTGTCCCCATGAACACATGCACAGCCTGGGTGTGGCTGCCCACAAGTGCCACCACAAAAACCACATGTTAACCCCCATACACAGAGAAGGAAATGCAGCCTTACATGCCTCAGGAAACAGTGTGGACTGGGTGTGGTGTTGTAGGTGTGCCCCTGGGTCTCTGGCAGGTATATGTGGCTGGCATACGTTCACCAGTGACAAGCATGGTGACATATGCGACTGACCTGTACAGGTACGTGTTGTACATCAATGGACCGATCGGTGTGCCCGGCCGGCCCATTGCATATGATGTGTGCGGGTACGCGTTGAACAGCAATGGACCGATCGGTGTGTCCGGCCGGCCCATTGCATATGATGTGTGCGGGTACGCGTTGTATCCCGAAATACGCGTTGTACAGTAATGGACCGATCGGTGTGCCCGGCCGGCCCATTGCATCTGTTGTGAGCGGGTACGCGTTGAACAGCAATGGACTGATCAGTGTGCCCGGCCAGCCCATTGCATATGATGTGTGCGGGTACGCGTTGTATCCCGAAATATGCGTTGTACAGCAATGGACCGATCGGTGTGCCCGGCCGGCCCATTGCATATGATGTGTGCGGGTACACGTTGTATCCCGAAATACGCGTTGTACAGCAATGGACCGATCGGTGTGCCCGGCCGGCCCATTGCATATGATGTGTGCGGGTACGCGTTGTATCCCGAAATACGCGTTGTACAGCAATGGACCGATCGGTGTGCCCGGCCGGCCCATTGCATCTGTTGTGAGCGGGTACGCGTTGAACAGCAATGGACCGATCGGTGTGCCCGGCCGGCCCATTGCATATGATGTGTGCGGGTACGCGTTGTATCCCGAAATACGCGTTGTACAGCAATGGACCGATCAGTGCGCACACATTGGCTGGGGCCTGGCATGGCAACGGACGCATTTTCGAGGCTCCAACGAGTCTGATGCAGTGAATTCAGTTGGCCAGCCACAACAATGTTGCAAAATCATGGGTGTCATGAAGTTGAAGATTTGAAGGATGCTGTGGGCGTGTATTAGTGCTGCTATTCCATGGATTGGTCAGATTCAGTAGATGCAAACGACTTGGACCTATCACTTTGGACACATGGGACAGTATCTGCCTCTGCAGCACACATATAATGCTGGCTGTTCCCCTGAGAGCTCACTTGCCTGCACTACATGCTCCAGGACGACATCTGCCACCAACACTGCTGCTGTTTATGCATCCTCTGGCTCCTGCAATGGCACGTACTGTGGAGAGAGCCCCAGCCTTCAGCCTTGAGGAGAACCAGGCCCTGCTGGACAGCCTCCTTCCACAGTACAGCAAGCTGTATGGGAAACCAGGGGAGCAGGTGAGTGTGCTGTCCACTGCCTCACTAATTGTGCATGTTGTCTGACTAGCAGGACTTTCAGTGTGCACACCACTGGCTAGCATGCCCACTGAGTAGTTGTCACACCCCAAAGTGTGTAGTTACATGCACTGAACTGGTACAGTGCAGTAACAGTGCATTCCAACTAGATTTACTTCCCATGCAATGATACCATGTAGTGACTGCTGGCAAACTGTTCATAGCCATTGTTGCACTGCCTGTGTACATCATATGCCCCTGTGATTGAGACATGTAAATCCAACTGTGTGATGCACGTATATGTTGCATGTGTAGTAATGGCCTTTTCACTTTGTCATCCTCACAGGTTGATGCCCACCAGAAGCAGGAAATCTGGCTGACCATCGCCCGGAAAGTAAGATCCGTGGGGTCTACAGGCGCAGGATCCGCAACTGCCAGAAGAGGTGGCAGGACCTTCGTGGCTGGACCCGGAGGATCGCAAGGGTCCAGCTGAAGCTGTCGCCTCCTCGCAGGAGGGGCGGACACCGGACCCTGACCCCCCACATGCTCCGGATCCTGGCGGTGGTCTTCCCAGACCTGGATGGGCAGCTGAAGGACAGACAGCAGCAAGGAGGGGGTGAGTCCATGACTGCACTGTGCACTTTGTCTGACATGCTATGTGCCCTCCTCTGGCCTGGTTAAACTTCCACAGTACATCAGTCATGTGGTCCAGGACCCATGTCCCTCATTTGTGACATGCCCACTTCTCCTCTGATACGCATATGTGTGGCCCTTATAGTCAGGAAATTGTGTCATTTGGGGACTGTGTCATTGCATTTAGCTTTGCTCAAGGTGGGGGACAGCATTTGTTCCCGTGACTATGTTGTGCGATTCATGGGTGGGTCAATTGCTTACACAATGCCTAAGTTCTGACATGTAATCTGGGTGTAACTTTGATATGTGGTCCGCTTGCTGCTCTGACTCACCACATGTCCCTGGGGAATTTGGCACACACCCATGCTGCTGGTGGGAACAATGTTTGGGCCTCAGGAGTATGTGTATCCAGTGTGTCACACATGCTTAGCCACCTGCCTACTGTCCAGGACTCATCCCTCTTACAGGTGGAGCTGGACAGTCATGCCTACTCCAGGGCATACAATACACTCTGTACTCCCACTCCCGTGTATCATCTGGCATGTTGTGATCAGTGAAATGTACCCTCAGGTGTCTGCCTCTGTCTCATTGTGCTGTGTCTTTGTTGTCAGGACTACTGGTATGTTTATCGGTTAGGGCTCAGCATGCCATCTGAGATGTGACCATGATAGACGATACTTCTGTGACTTATAGGTGTCTGATCACTTGACTGTGCACACAGGTGTTTGCGACTGTGACTTTCAGGCAGCTGTATTTTCATTCACAGCACACTGTGAGGTGCTCATGTTCAGAGAGTTGTGTTTCATGTCCCCCATATGTCCAGTTGGTATGACGTGGACAAATAGTAGTACAGATGATGTGGTTTTGGGGGATGGACATGTGCACTTGTCAGTCACATAACTTGCATTCCCCATGCCCTCGGATTGTGACACAGTGCAGACTGTTGTTGGCTGGCTGCCATGGCCATGTGACTTGAGACAGTAATGTATGACTTTGCACGCATTCCTGTGTCATGGCATTAAACTTCCTGGGACTGATCCTGCAGGGGAGTGACATGTGCAACATGCACCCCATTGTGGCATTGACTATCCGGACATGGGTGCATCATGGTGTCTGGTGCTGGTATGCATCACATGCATTTCTATTTAGACTCTGGCCATCCCTTTATCCGGACACCTGCACTGACTCAGTGGCAAGAGATGTGATGTGTGCATGTTCACATACTTCACCGTGTTCCCTGCAATGTCCAACAACTGTGTAGGTGGTGCATGTGTCCACACTGGGGTCTTACCATCAGACAGGCACCAGACAGATGGGTGCAAGGGCAGGAGGGGTGTGAGTCCCATGGTTGACCATCAGACTGACAATTGGCTTCCCCGAATCTGTGTGAGGACTTTAGGCAATGTTCAACTAAGGATGCCAGGGCTTGCTCTGTAATGTGCTGTACTTACTGTGGTGTGTGCGGTCAGTGCAGGTGACTGATGTTTGTCTGTTTCCCTAATTGTTTGCAGATACATCCACGGCCACAGGAGGGGACAGCTCCACGGACCAGGAGGAGCAGCGGAGCCAGACTGGGTCAGCATCGGACGAGTGGTCAGAGGGACCCAGTGGCACGGAGGGCGAGGGGAGCCACACCGAGGAGTCCTCAGCACCATCCACCTCAGCTGAGGACCACAGCAGCTCGGAGGATGACTCCCTTGTGGAGGCGGGTCTCAGCAGCCACCAAAGGCCAGCTAGTCTGTCTGGCCCCGCCACCACCACCACCACCACCACCGCCCTCCCATTGGCTCCCATTCCTGAGGTCCGTGGAGGCTCCCGTGCTCGGGAGCGTGTCTCCTTCGTGCCAGGCACCGCACCCCCTGCCCCTGTGTCCCCTGCTGCCCTGAGTGAGGAGTCTGTGTACCTCCTTCGGCAGCTCCATGTAGGGCAGACAGCAATGCTGAGTGTCCTCCATGCACACACCACTCTGTTGACACAGCTGGTGTCGTTCATGGAGGGCATCTCGACGGGTATGTCTGCCCTACAGAGGAGCAATAAGTCCATGGACTCCTCCCTGACGGCAGCAGTGTCCCTCCTCCAACAGTCCCTCACCCCTCCCACCTCTGCCCCATCCACACTTCCTGCCCCCCTACCTGTCCAAAGCACATGCACACCTGCACAGTCACCCAAACACACAGACACGAGCAGCACAGACACACCCAAGAGAAAGGCAAGACGTGCACACAAGCATCCTCAGGGGACTGATACCACAGACACAGGGGATGGGGAACACACACACACACAGGCATCCACATTCACTCCGCAGTCCTCCAAATCCTCTCCCTCCAAGACCCCTTCCCTTGCCTCGCCTGCTACCCCACCTACACAGCAGATCTTCCTGTGTGACCTCGGCCTCTTCCCCTCCAATCCTGCTGATCCAGCATACCGGGGGAAGAGGAAGTCCACCCACACAGAGGGGAGTGCCCCTCGCCCCCGGACACCCTCCCCCAGGCGCAGGCAGACACAGGACCCCATTAGGAAGTCCCCCGGACCAGGAAGAGCAAGACCCCACCACCACCACCACGCAGCTCCACCGCCCAGTCTCTCTCCTCCATCCCCCAGGCCACCACTGCACAGGTTCCCCCGCCACACCCTGCCCCAGGTTCCCCCACACACCGATACCGCATCCCCAGACTGCTTAGGCCCTCCCCCTGCCACTTGCTCTTCCACCCCCAACCCAGACGCTCTGCCTGTTAGTGGCACTGTTGTGGAGACCGGGTCCCCCCCTCTGTCCTGCCCACCTCATCTGCCCACCCTTCCACTCCCTTGGAGTCATGCACTGCAGTGGAGTCCACAACCACCACGTCTGACTCGGGCACTGCAGTGGGTACCCAGTCCACTACATCAGTCCAGCCCACTGCAGTGGTTGCAGCACCCACACCAACTGACTTGTGTACCACAGTGGTGCCGGCCCCCCTGAGTCAGACACCTCCACTGCAGTTGCCGGTGACACTCCTGCACCCACCACCCCTTCACTGCCTCACTCTGCCATCCCCTGATCCTGTCCCTGCGGTGCCTGGCCTACCCCTTGTATGCCCCTCCAAGGGGGATGTCCCCCAACCGTACCAGTGCAGGCAAGCAATGTGTGACCAGTTGTCACTTCTCACCCTGTTGGGACTGTGATTTTGGACTGGCCATTGGCCTTAGTTTCTTTTGGACTTCCGTGTTTACCCTGACATTTGCTGAATAAAGCCTCTTTTTGTTTACTTTTGGGTTTTCTTTTGATGTACATGATGTGGATGAGTAGCATCCTGCATTTGCAGTTGTAATAGTGTTCACATCAGGACAATGAAGTGTTGCAGTGATGGACTCCATGTGGTCCATGGGATATGTGTCCTGTTGTAGTCTGGATATATGGCATCCTTTGCTACAGTCTGAGGGTGTAATGTTCAGCATTTGACACAGGGATGTCCTTTTTGCATTTGTAAATGAACATCTTTGTCTTACACTGATGCACATCTGGTGGGCTTACCACTGTTCAATGTTCCGATTTCCCTGACTGTGTGCCCAGCTCCACTGGACATGCAGTTTTGCACATCAATGTCGAAGGACTCATCTGTGTATACAGTGCAACTTGCTTGACACGTGTTTTGTGTGTGTGCAGATGACTGACGTGACACTCCCGTACCCAGGCTGATGTGAGCAGAGCCTTCTGTGTGTTGTGGTTGTTGACTCACTGACGGAGTGTTCTGCTGACATGTTTGGGTCGTGCACAGACAAGGTTTGGCACAGCGGACCTTCCACAGGAGTGGAGTGCCCTCATGGCAGTGTGTAATCTGGTGACATTGCGTGGGCCTGTGTTGTGTGTTGTGTAAGCATGTCTGTGCGTGTTCCCTTCCCTTTTCCTACACAGGCTGTGTCCCTAGGGATGTTCCTGTTTGTGATGCTTGCTGAGTTGTTCTGTGTTCATCCAGCATCTTGGACCTGGTTTCTCCGTGATGTGGGTGCATGGCAAACTAATGTTCATGAGGTTGTCATCCCAGGTTGTCTTTGTTGTCAGGGCTGGGGATGTGGGCAAACGCAGATGGGACACATTCAGGATTCCCCTTGGCACTTGTTGTTTACACGAGTCATGTGATTTACAGTTTGTGTTAGCTTTCAGTGATTGTGACACGTTGTGTGTGTGACTGCTGCCACTCCTCAGGGTCAGAGCTGCAATGTTGGAAGTTGTGTACGTGTGTTCTTCGTGTGTCACCTTGGCTTCTTCGTTGGTGTGTGACTATGGCCAGGATCCCATTGATTGTGGTGGATTTCACATCATGCCCATGTACGGCATACTGTGCTGTGTGTCAGACATTGACGAGTCTTGTTGACTGGCCATGTGTGATGGGTTTCTGCACCTTAGTTCCCACCACCACCCCTGGTATTGTCATGGGTGCATGTCCAATGTCACCAGTCCATGTGAGCTTCACTGCTGCACATTGGTGGAGATCAGGGTGTGTGGTGTTGAGTGTGTGCAAAAGTGAGTTGTTGCACGGCTAGACCCCTACCTCCATATTGGCCTTGGCTGGCAGGCCGTGCTGATTGATTGGAGCTTGTGTAGGTGTGATGGTAGTTAGTTGCTCAGGACACATGGCTGTGGTTCACAGTGTGAACGACATCTAACTTTGTCATCACAGTGGGATTATCATGCAGGCTAGTGTCAGCACAATGTGGGGTCCCTGGGGGTAGTGCTGTGGTGGGTCTGTCTCTTGCTGTGTTAGTTGCTGTTCCTACAAGCTTGTGTGACATGTGTAATTTGTGCTCCCTCTCATCTAACAATGCCTGATTGCCCACATAGGGGTATCCGATCCATGAGTAACTTTTGTATGGCACTGTATACACATCTGTGTGGTTGGAATTCAGGCCTCCTCATGTGTTGTGTGGTTGCCTGGGGACACTGGCACACCCCCCATCACCTGTTGTGTTTGATATGCAGTGTGAGTCTGCCTGTTTGTGTTTGTGCCTTTGCACCACTGCATTGGCATATCTTGAGTGTGCCATTGGCTGTATGTTGTTTGGTGGCTTTCCCCTGCTGTCCCTGGGACTCCTAGGTCATCAGTCAGCACAATAATCATGGTTTGTATGTTCCATTGCTGCCATGGTATGGTATTTGTTCACCTGACATCTACAGTCTCCACAGGATATCTACATTTGTGTGTCCATTGGTGCAGATATGTGGGTCAGCATTATGATGGTCACTTCTGTCATTGTGTTATTTGTGAATGTTGACAATGTGTGCCCCCATGGGTGATGTTTGTATGCACATGGCCAAAACGATGTTTCATTGACACTGCACTGTTTCCCTCGACCAATCTATGTTGCTATGGGACACAAGCACTACTATGCCACTGATGTGTTTGTTGTTGTGTGACCAGGATTCATCCATGCAGTTTGGCTTTGGCAGCTTTTACCATGACTACACTTCCCTTTTGGTCACTGTGGTGATGGGGCTTTAGGCCCCATTGCCACACTGTTCAAAATGTGCATCAGCTGTGGACACCACACTTCCCTTTTGGTCACTGTGGTGATGGGGCTTTAGGCCCCATTGCCACACTGTTCAAAATGTGCATCAGCTATGGACACCACACTTCCCTTTTGGTCACTGTGGTGATGGGGCTTTAGGCCCCATTGCCACACTGTTCAAAATGTGCATCAGCTATGGACACCACACTTCCCTTTTGGTCACTGTGGTGATGGGGCTTTAGGCCCCATTGCCACACTGTTCAAAATGTGCGTCAGCTGTGGACACCACACTTCCCTTTTGGTCACTGTGGTGATGGGGATTAGGCCACATTGCCACACTGTTCAAAATGTGCATCAGCTATGGACACCACACTTCCCTTTTGGTCACTGTGGTGATGGGGCTTTAGGCCCCATTGCCACACTGTTCAAAATGTGCATCAGCTATGGACAGCACACTTCCCTTTTGGTCACTGTGGTGATGGGGTGTTCGTGCCCATTGCCACAGTGGCCATGGTCTGCTTGCATTGTGGAGGCCACACACATTTATGTGTGACACATGTGCTAGGGGGTCACATTGTATGTTCAATGTCATGTTCAGTGTTGTAGGCATTTGACACAGACTACACACACTTGTCATGGTGTTGGGGGGATGTAATCTTCTGTCATTCCTAAGTGGGAGTATGCTAGTTGTGTCATGCATTTCCCGTCCTATGAGTAGCAGTGGTGTTAGTGGTAGGCATCCATCCCCCCATGAGTAGTGATGGAGGTAGTGGTAGGCATCCATACCCCTAAGGGTGGGATGGTAGTAGTGGCAGGCATCCAGGCCCCCCTGAGTAGTGATGGTGGTAGTGGTAGGCATCCATCCCCCCATGAGTGGGGATGGTAGTAGTGACAGGCATCCAGGCCCCCTGAGTAGTTATGTTATGTTATAATGTACTTGTAAAGCGCTCGGCTACTCAGAAGAGTGTCCTGGCGCTAGACGGAGCCCTAAATTATCCTGATAATACCAGGCAAACACTACTGCTGAAATAACCAGGTTTTAAGTTGTTTACGGAAAGTCAGCAAATCGGGTACTTGTCTGAGATGCTGAGGCAGACTATTCCAGCTACGGGCAACCTGAACTTGAAAAGAGCGTCCCCCTCTGCACAAACGGGAGAATCTAGGGACCGCTAGAAGAGACTGGTGAGAGGATCTTAAAGATCTCCCAGGTGCATAACGAAGTACTCTCTTCCTGATATAGTGGGCCCCCAAACCATGGAGAGCCTTAAAAGCCAGAACTAATGCCTTGAAAAGAATTCTGTTTCGGATAGGGAGCCAATGCAAAGCGGTCAAGTGGGGGGAAATCCGGGTTCTGGGGCCCAGCCTGAGAACTGCCCTGGCTGCCGCATTTTGGACAACCTGAAGCTTGTTTATCAGAAACTCCGGAAGACCTAAATATAAAACATTTACGTAGTCCAGCCTAGAGGCAATGAGGGCCTGGACCACTATCTTTCTGTGAGCGAAAGATAACATGGGCAGGAATTTCCTGAGCATTTTAAGAAGACTGAAACAAAAGCCTGCAACAGACTGAACCTGGGTTTTCATGGAAAGGGAATCATCCAGTTTCACCCCCAAGTTCTTGACTGTCCTGACCGAAGACTGAGGAGCTGACATATCAGCTGGCCACCATTGTTTCCATACATCCTGGGGTGGTGATCCAAAAAAAATGATTTCGGATTTCTCAGGATTACATTTAAGTTAATTAAGTCTGAGCCAGGAGAAGACTTTTTTCAAGCAATTTTTGATCAGCTCCCCATCAAAGTCTTCACCCTTCTCACACGTGAACAGCAGCTGCGTATCGTCAGCGTAAGAAATGATTGTTGCCTCACAAGCTTCAACCAAAGGGGCGAGAGGGGCCATATAGAGATTGAACAAAGTAGGGCTCAAAATAGAGCCCTGTGGAACACCCACTTTCAGAGGCGGGATAGTAGCAGAAAAGGGAGGGGACCAGACCTCCTGGTTTCTGTCCTCTAAAAAGAGCGAGAACCATTTCAACACCGTGTCCCGAGGCCGCACTCCTGCAGTCTCTGCAGGAGGCGGACATGGGGCACGGTGTCAAACGCTGCAGATAAATCCAGGAGGATCAGTACGGCTTTTCCTCCTTTATCCAATTTTCCTTTTATAGCCTCAGAGATTTCAAGTAGAGCAGTTTCTGTGCTGAAGTTGGAGCGAAACCCAGACTGGCTCGGATGAAGAAGATTGTTAGATTCCGCGTACTCGGTAATCACTGAGTTAACATATTTCTCTAAGGCCTTTGCAAAAAACGGAAGGAGAGAAATTGGTCTATAATTGGTTAGAACTAAAGGATCGGCAGAGGGCTTTTTCAGCAATGGGAGTATTTTAGCGCATTTCCATATCCGTGGGACATGCCCATTACTTAATGATAAGTTAAATACTGTGTTAGCCTTCATATTAATAATCTCCGCCACGGAAGCCAATATTTTCGCGGGGCATGAATCAACAGGAGACCCTGACTTAAGACCCTTCATAATCTCCAGAGATGTCGCTGGAAGAAGGGGGGGGAACTGTGTAAGGGAAGAACCATTTCCCAAACCATTGGAAAGTGGCAGTATCATATTTTTATCTTCCTCTGAAAGGGACACAGCAAAGGAGGTTTGGATATTAATAATCTTCTCATGGAAAAAGGATGCTAGCTGATTCGTCCATTCTGATGTAGGGGTAAAAAGTCTAGCCACTGCATTAGGAGCAGAGAAATCTTTGACAATTTAAAAAATGTCTTTACATTTATTACCGGAGGACTCAATTTTAGATGCAAAGAAAATCTTTTTTTCCTCACGGATTTTAGTGTGATATGCATTTAAGGCAATTTTATAAATTTCTTTATTTTCCGGGCTAAAATCCTTCCTCCATGCTCTTTCCAGGCGTTTGCAAACACTTTTGCACTGCCTCAAAGCTTGATTGAACCAAGGGGAGGAATACCTTGTAACCTTGCAGGGCCGCGATATTTGGGGGGCAAGTGCCCAGGTACTTTGCTTCAACCAATTCTCCAGCGTATTGGCATCACTCTCAGTGTTGCCGCTGAATGAAATAGCGTGAAGAGCCAAATCCTCACTCAATGCTTCAGGCGTGACTCATAAAAAGGTCTGGAAGTGAAAAACTGTTTCTTTGCCAGGACTTGGGGTTCTCTTATAAGTTTACCTATCCTGAAGCTGATCAAATAGTGGTCAGTCCATATTAAAGGTACAGGGGCATCCATTTCAACATTGACACTTGAAAAAATTTGATCCAGAGTATGGCCTTTATTGTGAGTAGGATGGGACACACAGGGGAAAAGATTCATGCATTCAAATAATTCAAACAATGCAGTGGTATCCTGTATTTCCAGGTTGTCCATATGAATAGTAAAATCCCCTAATACAAAAAAGTGGTTATACCTGGGAGCTAATGGAGCTATAGAGTCACTCAAGGACTTAAGGAACTTCCCTGCAGGCCCCGGGGGACGGTAAATGAGAGCTCCAGTCAGTGATTGATGGGGTGAAAGTATACATTGAAAACCGAGACATTCCGCCCCTTCTACCTCTTCCATGGGGAGTAGTGATGGTGGTAGTGGTAGGCATCCAGCCCCCCCTGAGTAGTGATGGTGGTAGTGGTAGGCATCCATACCCCTAAGGGTGGGGATGGTAGTAGTGGCAGGCATCCAGGCCCCCCTGAGTAGTGATGGTGGTAGTGGTAGGCATCCATCCCCCCATGAGTGGGGATGGTAGTAGTGACAGGCATCCAGGCCCCCCTGAGTAGTGATGGTGGTAGTGGTAGGCATCCATCCCCCCCTGAGTAGTGATGGTGGTAGTGGTAGGCATCCATACCCCTAAGGGTGGGGATGGTAGTAGTGGCAGGCATCCAGGCCCCCCTGAGTAGTGATGGTGGTAGTGGTAGGCATCCATCCCCCCATGAGTGGGGATGGTAGTAGTGACAGGCATCCAGGCCCCCCTGAGTAGTGATGGTGGTAGTGGTAGGCATCCATCCCCCCATGAGTGGGGATGGTAGTAGTGACAGGCATCCAGGCCCCCCTGAGTAGGGGTGGTGGTAGTGGTGGGCATCCATCCCCCCATGAGTGGGGATGGTAGTAGTGGTAGGCATCCATCCCCCCATGAGTGGGGATGGTAGTAGTGACAGGCATCCAGGCCCCCCTGAGTAGGGGTGGTGGTAGTGGTGGGCATCCATCCCCCCATGAGTGGGGATGGTAGTAGTGGTAGGCATCCATCCCCCCATGAGTGGGGATGGTAGTAGTGGCAGGCATCCAGGCCCCCCTGAGTAGGGGTGGTGGTAGTGGTAGGCATCCATCCCCCCATGAGTGGGGATGGTAGTAGTGACAGGCATCCAGGCCCCCCTGAGTAGGGGTGGTGGTAGTGGTAGGCATCCATCCCCCCATGAGTGGGGATGGTAGTAGTGGTAGGCATCCATCCCCCCATGAGTGGGGATGGTAGTAGTGACAGGCATCCAGGCACCCCTGAGTAGTGATGGTGGTTGTGGTAGGCATCCATCCCCCCATGAGTGGGGATGGTAGTAGTGACAGGCATCCAGGCCCCCCTGAGTAGGGGTGGTGGTAGTGGTGGGCATCCATCCCCCATGAGTGGGGATGGTAGTAGTGGTAGGCATCCATCCCCCCATGAGTGGGGATGGTAGTAGTGACAGGCATCCAGGCCCCCCTGAGTAGGGGTGGTGGTAGTGGTAGGCATCCATCCCCCCATGAGTGGGGATGGTAGTAGTGACAGGCATCCAGGCCCCCCTGAGTAGGGGTGGTGGTAGTGGTAGGCATCCATCCCCCCATGAGTGGGGATGGTAGTAGTGGTAGGCATCCATCACCCCATGAGTGGGGATGGTAGTAGTGACAGGCACCCAGGCCCCCCTGAGTAGGGGTGGTGGTAGTGGTGGGCATCCATCCCCCCATGAGTGGGGATGGTAGTAGTGGTAGGCATCCATCCCCCCATGAGTGGGGATGGTAGTAGTGACAGGCATCCAGGCCCCCTGAGTAGGGGTGGTGGTAGTGGTAGGCATCCATCCCCCCATGAGTGGGGATGGTAGTAGTGACAGGCATCCAGGCCCCCCTGAGTAGGGGTGGTGGTAGTGGTAGGCATCCATCCCCCCATGAGTGGGGATGGTAGTAGTGACAGGCATCCAGGCCCCCCTGAGTAGGGGTGGTGGTAGTGGTAGGCATCCATCCCCCCATGAGTGGGGATGGTAGTAGTGACAGGCATCCAGGCCCCCCTGAGTATGGGTGGTGGTAGTGGTAGGCATCCAGCCCCCCCTGAGTAGTGATGGTGGTAGTGGTAGGCAAACAAACAAAAAGAAGGTTCAATGCCAGAGGGTCCTAGGGAAATTTTAAGACCTCACAGGATTCAATCCCCAATTCAATATCACAAGACTATACAGAATCCTTGGGTCTATGACACAAACAATCAAAAAGTGTGGTGAACCACTACTTCATAGTTTCAGAATATGTGAAAAAACAAAAATTACAAAAATTACAGAACCACATGACTAAGTGCCATAGATCTATCTTAGGGCACTTCCCTTTTAGGGACAATTCCCTCACTCACCATAGGTGACATGCTTCATCATTTGGGATTCTCCTCCCAAAGGAAAAACCTAGTTCCTCTGGGGGCTACAACCCCTCTCTGAGAGGGAGGAGCTCAGGGATGTTTTGAATAACAAATAGGATATTATAGATCCACAAACAAGAAGACAACTGTATGAATGAGGGCGCAGCGCAAAAAAATATGTATGTAAACGTGAAAGTGGTGAAGTTAAAACTGACTAAAGAGCGCAAAAGGAGATACTTTATTTAAATCCGCCTTTGCCAGAATTAAAAACCGTGTACCCGTGATGTAAATTTAAACCGCGAAGGTAAAGTAAATAGTGATGGTCAACATGTTTCAGCCATATACCTAATTGTAGGCAGGGCTTTCATCAGGACCTATATAGCTGCTGCTAAATCAGTGTAAGTGCTACAACAAAAAGGATATAAAAACAGAAAATCTTCTTAATCTGTACATTCCAAAGGGAAGGATTACCCGCCACTGCTGGGTAAACAACCACACCTCTACCTGGCAACAGCTCAGGAAAGGAGCACCGCCCTATCCGTCGGTACACCGGTCCTTGCAGATCCTGCAGCCGGCCTTTTGCGCTCTTTAGTCAGTTTTAACTTCACCACTTTCACGTTTACATACATATTTTTTTGCGCTGCGCCCTCATTCATACAGTTGTCTTCTCGTTTGTGGATCTATAATATCCTATTTGTTATTCAAAACATCCCTGAGCTCCTCCCTCTCAGAGAGGGGGTAGTAGCCCCCAGAGGAACTAGGTTTTTCCTTTGGGAGGAGAATCCCAAGTGATGAAGCATGTCACCTATGGTGAGTGAGGGAATTCGTCCTTAAAAGGGAAGTGCCCTAAGATAGATCTATGGCACTTAGTCATGTGGTTCTGTAATTTTTGTTTTTTCACATATTCTGAAACTATGAAGTAGTGGTTCACCACACTTTTTGATTGTTTGTGTCATAGACCCAAGGATTCTGTATAGTCTTGTGGTAGTGGTAGGCATCCATACCCCTAAGGGTGGGGATGGTAGTAGTGACAGGCATCCAGGCCTCCCTGAGTAGGGGTGGTGGTAGTGGTGGGCATCCATCCCCCCATGAGTGGGGATGGTAGTAGTGGTGGGCATCCATCCCCCCATGAGTGGGGATGGTAGTAGTGACAGGCATCCAGGCCCCCCTGAGTAGGGGTGGTGGTAGTGGTGGGCATGCATCCCCCCATGAGTGGGGATGGTAGTAGTGGTAGGCATCCATCCCCCCATTAGTGGGGATGGTAGTAGTGACAGGCATCCAGGCCCCCCTGAGTAGGGGTGGTGGTAGTGGTAGGCATCCATACCCCTAAGGGTGGGGATGGTAGTAGTGGCAGGCATCCAGGCCCCCCTGAGTAGTGATGGTGGTAGTGGTAGGCATCCATACCCCTAAGGGTGGGGATGGTAGTAGTGGCAGGCATCCAGGCCCCCCTGAGTAGTGATGGTGGTAGTGGTAGGCATCCATCCCCCCATGAGTGTGGATGGTAGTAGTGACAGGCATCCAGGCCCCCCTGAGTAGGGGTGGTGGTTGGGTGGTGTTGGTGGTAGGCATCCATCCCCCTATGGGTGTGTATGGCATTGGTGTTGGCCATCCCACCCCTATGGTTCTGCTGTTGCTAGTGTACGTTATTTGTGCATTCCTATGTGTGTGTGACATATTTTGGGTACGTGTAGTTTTTTTGTATTGTTGGTGTTTGACTTACCGTCTGCACCGTACGCGTCCGTGCCGGTCCCGGTAATAGATGTAGAGTATAGGTAGGACCTGCGCAATGGGATTCATGCTTGGATCGTCTCGTTCGGGTTTCTCGTGTCTTCGAGTCATACTCGTAGCAGGCTTGTTCGTCTCGTAGCCGTGGATCGTCTTGTGGCGCGAAACGGAGCTTATGTACGGCTCGCCCGGATGCTCAAACGTGCCAGACGTAGCGACGGGTTCGGCGTGCGGATTGCGCATCGTACTAGTCCGGCCGGAAGGTGCTGTGTATTTGCTTCCGTGCGGCTCCATTCGGCGTTCACGGATCCGGCTCGGGCGGGGAACAGGAGGTGGATTGGGTGAGTACGGCTCGCTCGGTAAATGAGTTGTTCTACGCATCGTACTTGTTCGTCCGGACGAGTGTACGAATCGGTCGGGGAACACGCATTCGGCTGGTATTTTTTCCGGATGAATACTGTTAGGTGCCCTACCGGCCGAGATCGGAATCGACCCCAAAGTTGGGATGTATAGTGAGCATACCCAACCCAGGAACAATTTTTCACCACTTCACAGTCCAATCCTTCAATTTGCGCAGTGGCTGATACTAATAGCTTACAGGATTAGAGGACTGCGTTCCAGAGAGCCTACACAAGACTCTAGGAGAGTTTCACCTGAGGAAAGGCTTGTGGAGATGGTAGTTAGTTGGGATGTAATATGCTGCTCCATGGCTGAAATCAAGACATGGGATTGTTTAACAACGACTTTTTGGAAGATCTGGAGATCCGGGTTAAGCAGAGTCTCAAAGCTGGAGCTGCCAGATGAGATTGGCTGTTTAACAGTTTGGGCTCGTACCATCCGTGGTTTTGGTCTCTTTTTAGGAGGTGGACCAGGAACCTGCAGGGAAGAAATAGAGATAATTGATTCTGGACATACCACTGCACAGCCATTTGTATCAACACCCCTAGATTCAATAGAAGGATCCAAAGTGTTTTCTCCTAAGTCCGAAGGGTTAGGGGGCTCACTATGGAGGACAACCAGCAAAGAGACAGATTTGATGGTTGCCTCAATTTTGGCCTCAGCATTACAGATCTCTTTGTTCAATGCTACCATAGATCCCAATAAAAATATTTCTGATGTCCCAGCGCTCCCTCTGGAGGTAGTATTATGTTTCCTCTTGCACATAATGTACAAGTAGGATCAATCAACAAGTGCAAGATCTAAAAAAAGAATATAAACTAGAGGGAAAACCAAGTTCAAAAGTCTGTCACACAACCATAAGACCTGAGTGGCTGCTGGGGAACCTATCCCAAAAGTCAGTGGCGGTTCATGTCAGTCCTGGGATTCCTCAGGCCAAGAGGAGTGGCCCAACCCAGCCTCCTTTGGGCGCGGACAGACGAAGACGGCCCGCTGTTAGACTGGTCTTCGCCGGGTCAAGCGCCAGCACGCATCCCGTGCGGCGGGAGTTTCAAAGAGCTTTTAAGTCCCATTGCAGCGTGCAGCATGGAGGAAGAATGCTGTGGGACATAGTCGCAACCCACACAACAAACAAACAAGAGTCCGGCAAATGGTCCCACACTGCAGGAGTTTCAAAGAGCTGTAAAGCAATATTGCAGCATGCAGCACACAGGTAGTCCCACCCCAGCCAACAAACAAAGTCTGGAAAATTGTTGTGTGCTGTGGAAGTTTCAAAGTGCTTTTAAGTGCTATTACAGTGTACGGCATGCAGGAAGAATGCTGGGGGATGCAGTCCCACACCAGCCAACAAACAAACAAAAGTCTGACAAGTTGTCAACACTCACCTCCTGCCCTTCAGTTGATTGCTTGGGACTTTGGTGACATTTTTCATGTGTAAGTTTCAATTAATGACACTGGCACAGTCATGACTGCCCCAAATTGGGGGGCACACCCAGGAAGACTTTGTTTGCCCCAAGGGGAGTTTGCATATTGCCTTCGCTTTAGAGAAAAAGAAAACAGACAGGTGTCTCTCACTCTTCTCTAATGAGTTAGGCTCATCTAAATCAGATAACCCTGCCAGACAGTTCTTATTTGCAGGGTATATTTGGAGTAGTGTAGACCCTAAGCCTGATGCCTGAAAACAGTAGACACACACATAGCAGTTGGTGTTTATAATGATTGGGCTTCCTAATTATGGTATTGGCTGAACGATTAGTACCTTCCTTGCCCCACTAGTTTATGCCATCCATTATCCTTGCACACTTCTAAGAAGTGCTCAGGCCTGCAGTCAGATATCTCTATCCAACATTCATCTCAAGCAACCAATATCCATGTCTGCCCCTCCCACGTTCTTAGGTCTCTTTTTACCTTTCTCCCCAAAGAATCTCTAAGGAGAGGGGTGGGTTTTGCTGTGTAGCTTCTTGCATCTGCATGAACAATGCTTCTAATAGAGCTATATCGAAAAGGCAGGCAATTGTATAAAAACATTCTTCCTTCCACGTTAGCTATGTACTTAGCCGGATGGCTGTGCAATGTTGGTTATTAAATGTAAATTCTGAATAATCAGAACAAATGTTTTCCTTTCTGCTGCATTTCTATTAATTGTGTTAGAGCAATTAATGTAAGGCGGTTTATAAGATGATATGGTATTAGCTATTACCACAAGTGAAAAATATTAGTTTTCTAGGCCGTAAGCCTTTCATATACACATGCTAATGGATTAGTATGGTCAAGCTCATCATATAATTAGGCCTGATTTGTATGTAATATTCATGTCATCAAAGAAAGCTCTGACACATCTGTTGGTACTGCATGTATGTCTAGGGAATGGTGTCATAGATTCCGTCATAGTAATTGTGCTTCAGATGTCTTGACCATACTGGGAGTTCGGGGGAAGTCATTCCAGTACTCCACAGAACTTCTGTAAACAATTATTGTAGACTGTCCGTGTTGCACAACATTGCCATGTTAGTGACTTAAAAAGTGACATAAGTTTTCACCTGAGTTGCTTGTCGTTTACTGCATCACAATGATTGGACAGTGTTGAGTCAATGATGGATGGTGGACTGTGGACTATCAGACAATTTATATATACCATCCTGAGACACCACTATTGCACTACCATAATGTCACATCCAAACTAGCAAGTCTCACCGTAATATCCATCCACTAACACATTGCTCATGCACTTGTTTATTCATATAATGTATGTTATAACTCTATGCATCATTCACACACAATAATCTGTCAAATCAAATTTTTACATGTAGCGGACAAATTTAAAATTATATGTAACTTTGGATTGCCTTCACACATGTACATAAACACATACATGCACTTATAATTGTATTTACAACATCCTTTTTAATTTAATTTTCATAAAACACTAAGGATACTCTTGAATCTAGAAACATTTGTTTACATTTTATTTGCTACTATCCGTATTTAATCCTGCTAAGTAAAGTATTTGTCCACATCTGCTGTGTAGCTGGAGGACTCCATAAAGTAAGCAGAGAACTCCACAGGCAGGGCAAAGATCTTCACTGTTGTGACAAACAGGATATGACCCACAGGAACAGGAAGTACATCATTCATGATTCATCAAAGGACCACCAAATAATCTACGTCTTGCAGCACCTTTGACTCTAAATACCCCAGAAATGGCTGAAGATTGCAAAAGGGCCCACACATCCTGACTGGTAGGAATTAGACATAATCTGAGGAGAGGTGGGAGTCCTTATGTTGTCATGTCTGATGTTTAAATTGTCTTTTTATATCCCTGTTGCCAGTATGTTCCAAACAACAACGTGATATAGGTAAAAAATAACTTACGTATATATTTGTATTTAAAAAAAAAAAAAGATTCATACTTTTTGTTATATTATGTTGGCACATTGTTTTATTTTTCTAAATATAATTCTACTTTTGTAATGATTTTTTCCTTACTTTTGACATGTGCCCTTATTTTTACATTGACCAACTTTCTTTGGTATAACTGCACAAACTAAAGTTATTCCAGGCATTTTTTATTTAGTTAACCACTCATCCTAGTCAGGTATTTTTTTTATCTAGTTAAACACTGATCTTATTCAATGTGCTATATATATTTGTAGGATTTTTAACCTTAAAACATAAATATGTAATTGATATGTCATTTTCATAAAATGTACTGTTAAACGTAATTTACAATTAACAGTCATGACATATTCACATAATACACATGCAGGCTATAACAATAAATAATCACATTTTGAGCTTCCAGTCTGGTTTCTGTTCCTTTATGGCATCATGTTATTGTTATGCTGAGGGTGTCTTATTAAATTTTGACACCCCATACGATTTAGTGATGCTTCTATTTTCAAATAATGCATGAAAATTGTTATTAATTTTTTAAAACCATAAACTTGTATGTCTTTGCTAATAACAGTCATGCACTGTTAAAAGTGACAGCTTAATTTTTGAAGCTTACATGATGAAGGAGAGATCCTTATGTAACATTTTAATGCATTATCAATCTTATGCCATTGAAATTTTAAATTTGGTTTACATGAGGAAGTGTACATATTAACTTATGATTGTATGTTTTTTTATTTGGCTTTCAGTGAGCAGCTAAGGAGCAAGTGGTCAACATTGGAGAGATGAAGTAGGAGGACCTTGGCTACTAGGGAGGCACAAGAGAAAGATACAAGCACCACAGAGAAGGAAAGAGCAATTACCAGTAGGGATGGCTGTGGTAATGTGCCTCCACCTCTCCTTCTAATGACATCATTTGTTAAAGTTCTAGAATCTTTATCAGCCTGTGCTGGCAATAGAATGTATGTATTTAAACAGTCCCAGAGGCAGAGCTCGTTGGGTGGCTGGGCTGTTCTTTCTGTTACTTACTTAATAAATATTAAACTTTTAACTACATTTACTGCCTACGTCTTTGAAGACTTTACTTTTTAACACTGGCGACGACTGGGAACAAAGAACAGCTCGACTCCTTATTCATCAGCATTTTTTTTTTAAATCAAGACTATGCTATATTTTTAAAATGTAAAAAAAAATGTAGACGCTTGCTGCTCTGTCTTCATTCCTTCATCTCGACTGCCTCAACTTCTCCGTGCTTTGGAGTACCCACGGTACTGTCTAAACCGTAGAGAAGACTGAAGGAAGATTAAAAAGAGGAGTCTCCTGCTTCGCATGTATGTTCAACAGCCTGGGAAATATTGCATCGCTTGGGTGAGGAAATTTTAACTTTCCTTTTCTGGCGTTTCCTCTGCGCCCGGATTGATTCACTTTATGTTTACATATATTGAATACGCTCGAGCTCTTACCCACCTCCCATGGCTTGCGCGAGCGATCGAATCCACTGACGATTGTATCCAAGGGAAACCTCCTGCGTTTCACCTCATTGTCGTCTCCGGATTCCTGCACGTCTTGCAGTACCGTCATCACGTCACGCCTCCATTGTGTAATCTTCAAGTCTTGCTTCACTTTCGTTGCTATAGCTACTTTGGCATTTCAGCTTGCCTAGTTACCTTATGGTTGTCAAGCGCTGATGTCACAGCTCCGTCATAATAGGAGTCCTCTACCTCTGCCGTCCTGTGTTTTCATGGAAACCATCTGTGTCCTGCAGTCATCCCGCTGATACGCACAGCTTTCTTACTGTGTGTCAACAAATACTCTGAAAGCTGTTAATCACAGCTTCGCTGACATACACAGCATTTCGGTGTGTCATTTAAATTTCTCGCTGACACACTCAGCTGTATGTTTACAAGGAAACTTCTCTTTATGCTGCAGTCAACTCACTGACACGCACAGCTTTCTCACTGTGTGTCAACAAATACAGTGGAAGCTAGATCACGGTTTCGCTGACACACACAGCAGTTCTGTGTGTCATTTAAATTCCTCACTGACACACACAGCTCTTACACTATTTTCTAAGATATTTCACTGCGTGTCAATTTGGTTCAACAAAATTACGATTACAATTTCGCTTACACGCACAGCATTTTTGTGTTTACAACATCTCGCTGGCACACTCAGCTGTTCACAACTTCGCTGACACACACAGCCTTGCTTCGTGTCAGCTGTCTATTACATTTCTGGTTCAATGCATTTTATTGTCATGTATTAAGCTTAAACCTACACAGCATTTCTTTGTATCTTCTAAGTTTTTAAGTCTTTCACTTACAGGCACAGACTTAGTTTAGTCTTAGTTTGGATTCTTGTTTTCATCTTGCATTAAGTATGCAGAATGTTACTGCTCCTCCCTTTTTTCTTCAATCTCCTGGTGATCCACACATTAAATGGTCAAAGTGGAAAAAAGTGTTTGAAAGGTACTCTCGTGTTTGTGGAACTTCTCTCAGTGCAGAGAGGAGAACAGCTCTGCTCCTACACTGTCTTTGATCTGAAGGTCAAGACGTTTTTGATCATCTCCCTGATGTTCCAGATTCCATTGCCATAGATCTTAATGAATATGAGATATGCATGCAAAAACTTGATGTACATTATCTTCCCAAAGTAAGCACCATTCTTGAACGCTACCACTTTGGCAAAAGGTTGCAAAAGGAAGGAGAATCTACTGAAAAAGATGTCACAGATTTGAGACGCTTGGCCTCTTCCCGTAAATTTGGTACTTTAATTGATGAAAGAATCAGAGACCAGTTTATGTTAGGGTGTTAAATAGAAAAAGTACGTGAGGAACTGTGGCTCAAAGATGAACCCAGTTTGGATGAAGTTTTATTAGTAGCGAAACGGATTGAACATTCCCTGAAGTGTGTGGAGGTCATCAAAAAGGATCTCAACAAAGAAGTATCTACTGTAAATTTAAAATTAACCTCAAAAGACAACGTTATTTCCAAAGCTGCTGAGTCAAATTTGAAGGCCACTCCACATAAAAAGGAACTTGCTAAGAGTAAGACCCAAGGTTGTAGAGATTGAAAATGTTATAGGTGTGACAGACAGGGTCATCTAGCAAATGACAAGTCATGTCCAGCTCTTAAGTCTGTCTGTACTTTTTGTTAAAAAAGGAGTCATTTTGCTGTGGTCTGTAGGTTGAAGGGCCCAAAACAAAGAGTGAGTGAGATTGAATGCGATTTAGATGAAGTTTCTTCTGACTTTCAGTGCGGTCAAATTTTATTGCAGGTTGGCGGGGATGGTCCTTTAGACTTTATCCTTGTTAAAGGTGAAAAAACTAAAGTTCTGTTTGATTCCAGTGCGAAAATCACTATTGTGGCCAACACGTTCTTTGAAAACAAATTACAAGGAAAAGTCAAACTATCTAAACCTGACATCAAACCCTATGCTTATGGGGGTGATCCTATTCAATTGAGGGGATATTTTGTGGGGCTGCAAGAATATGAGGGTCGTTATACTTCTGGTAAAATCTATGTTTCAAAGAAAGGTGACAGCATTTTGAGTTGGTGGCATCAAAAAGATCTAGGAGTCATGTTAGATCCCAATAGTGAATCCCCTATTATTCTTAAGAATATTCAACCTGTTAAACTAGTGGGTCCTGATGTCTCCTTACAAGAAAAATTGAAGGAAGAGTTTCCACATGTTTTTGGTGGAAAGCTAGGTTGTTTAAAAGGTTACTGTCACAAAATCAAACTTGCACCAGGTTGTGTTCCAGTCTCCTGTAAAGTCCGCAATGTTCCTTTTTCAGTCAGAGAGGAGATGTGTAATGAATTGGAGAAGCTTAAGTCTCAAGGTATTATAGAGGAAGTTGAAGCGACTTCGTGGTTGGCTCCAGTTGTAGCTGCTAGGAAGGGTGATGGCTCGCTGAGATTGTGTGTGGATCTCAGACAAATTAACAAGTGTGTATTGGTGGACAAATATCCTTTACCTAATATTTCTGAGCTCTTAACGATGGTGGGTGGTGCTAAGATTTTCAACACCATAGATTTGACTTCAGCCTATCATCAAATCTTATTGGATGACTCGTCTAAAGATCTCACGGCTTTTGTCACGCCGTTTGGCACTTTTAGATTTGTAAGAATGCCTTTTGGTCTGGTGTCGGCAGCCTCGGTCTTTCAGCGAGCCATGGAGAAAGTGCTGCATGGTCTACCTGGAGTTTGTGTATATCAAGACGATATATTAGTCTATGGGTGTGATGAGTTTGAGCATGATTCTAGAGTCAGGAAAGTTCTAGACAGATTAAATTCTCACAATCTCACTATCAAGTTAGAGAAATGCAGGTTTGGGCTCAACAAAATAGACTATTTAGGACATTCTATAACTTCTGATGGTGTGGTACCCAAATCTGAACTGGTTGATACTATCAGGAACCTTACCTCACCGGCTTCTAAAGAAGAACTTTTACGTTTTCTATGGATGGCAGAGTACTACAACAAGTTTTTAAAAGATTTTGCCGAATCCACTTATAACATGAGGAACTTGTTAAAAAAGGGGGCTTGACTGGAATGATGAGTGTGAATGTGAGTTTCCACAAATTAAAACTAAGCTTTCTCAGGCACCTAAACTACGTAATTTTGATCCAAGCAAACCCTCTATCATTGCCACTGATGCAAGTCTCAAAGGACTGGGTGGTGTTTTTTACCAAGGGGGTTTTGGTCCTGAGAACACCATAATGTTTATTTCCAGGAGTCTGAGGGGGGCCGAAAGTAGGTATTCTGTCATCGAGAGGGAAGCCCTTGCCGTTCATTGGGCCATTAAAGAGTTGAAGAGGTTTTTGTGGGGCACCACCTTTTTGATCAAGACTGATCACAAGCCTTTATGTGAGGTTTTTTCAAGCAAGGGTATTGATTTTATTTCACCTAGGATTTCCAAATGGGTTGTAAGTTTACAAGCTTATGACTTCTGCGTGAAATATATTCCTGATTCTGAAAATGTGGTGGCTGATACACTTTCCAGATTAGTTCCCTTAACTAATGGTGATCCACTTTCGGATACTGAACAGAATGATTTATCTCTCAACAGGTCTTCTAATTTTGTTTGTGAAATTGTCTATGAAACTATCTCAAGTGAACGATGGTGTGAAGCTTGTCGGGAGGATGAAGTCCTTCAGAATGTCATGAATCTCATTTGCTCTGGTTGGTCTAATAAAGATCAAGGAGGGGCATCTTGCAATGAGTTTTGGTGTGTAAGGGATCAACTTTCCTCTAGTGAAGGGTTATTGTTGAGAGCTTATAGACTTGTACCTCCTGTCATCTTACGTCAAGAATTAATGGATCTAGCTCATAAATCTCATTTAGGCATTTCCAAAACCAAGGAGAGGTTACGATCTACTTATTGGTGGCCTGGTATGTACCTACAAGTTGAACGTCTTGTGAGGGATTGTGTACAATGTTCTCTCAGTGAGAAAAGTATGAAAACTAGAACACAACCCATGGTAACTCGCACACGCCCAAGTGGTCCATGGAAAGACATTGCCTTGGACATTCTGGGCCCTATACAGGAGTGATGGTCTCGATACTTATGTCATTGTTGTCATGGATCTTTACTCCAGGTGGCCAGAGCTCTGTTTTTCTAGGGTTGTAGATACTAAAACTGTAATCAATTTTCTTAAAGATTTGTTTAGCAGGGAAGGGTTACCTGAGTCACTGCTGACTGACAATGGAGTACAGCTTGTCTCGAAAGAAATGGAAGAATTTCTTTTGGGTTGTGGCGTTACACATAAGAAATGTGCTATTTACCATCCTGAGTCAAATGGAACTGTTGAAAGGTTTAATCGTGTCTTGAAGGAGACGATCTCCTTAGCAAAAAATAATTGTCTCAACTGGAAAGAGGAGGTGCTAAAAAGAGTTGGAATATACAGATTTACCCCTCACACGACTACGGGTAAAACTCCTTTTCTTCTATTTCGTGGAAGACAACCTGATACTTTCTTAGAACCTCCATGGGTGAATACATTTCTTTCCACCAAGCGCATTGACTCGCATGTGCAAGGTTGGAAAATAAGAGAAGATGAGAAGCGCTTGAAAAGCAAAATGCAATATGATTTAAGGCATGCTGTCAAAAACACTAAGGTCGCTATGGGTGATTTTGTAGTGATTAAAAAACCTGGTTGGTGTGGGACTGGTTTCAAGTTTACCAAACCCATGAAGGTTATTAAATTGTTTCATAATGCAGTCAAAACTTCTGATCACAGGGTGTGGAATCTTGGCAGAGTTGTTGTGTGCAAGAGAAGGAAGTTGGGTTGCGACAATGATTCTGATGATGATGGTGGTGAGAGTGGAAGTAAATCTGATGTGGTATTGAGGAGGAGGTCAGAAAGAACAACTCGTCCTCCTCCATATTTAAGAGACTATGTGGGGTAAATTTTTCCTTGTTTAATCTGCTTTTAATTTTTGTGCATAACCTGTACTTTTATCTTGTGTTGCGTTTTCTATTAGTAAGGGAGATGTGTGGTAATGTGCCTCCACCTCTCCTTCTAATGACATCATTTGTTAAAGTTCTAGAATCTTTATCAGCCTGTGCTGGCAATAGAATGTATGTATTAAAACAGTCCCAGAGGCAGAGCTCGTTGGGTGGCTGGGCTGTTCTTTCTGTTACTTACCTAATAAATACTAAACTTTTAACTACATTTACTGACTACGTCATTGAAGACTTTACTTTTTAACAAGGGCACACCGGCCCATAGAGTCACTTGCTCCCACAGCAAGTTCTGGAGACCTCTTGTCTGGAGGAAGCAGAGAATGTGACTCTCCTGGCCAACAAGAAACACCATCTGTGGTATCCCAGGAGCAGGGCCCTCCATCCCAAGGGCCTGAAGTCACCCCATCCACTAGACATCCACAATTATGGGCCCTCCAGCTGCACTCCCTGTGTCCCCTCATTTTACTGCAAGCGCCCACCCAGAAGAATAGTGTAAGTGTATGAGAGTCACTTGAAAACTGAAAATTTGTGACTTAGGAATGTTTTACACTTCCAAGACAGTGGCGGTTCCTCCAAATGAGTGGAGGCACGTCGCCCCCCCCACACTGCTGCGCAGAGAGTGAAAAATAAACTGGTAATAAAATGATTCTATTACCATTTTATTTTTTACTCTCTGTCAGCAAATGCAGTGTGGGGGCAGGGCCAGTGCGCCACTGCTGCTGATTGGCAGCAGGGACGAGTGGCCACTTAAGTTTGCATTGTGCATGTATGTTTGGCCGGCTACCTTGCCATGGCCAAATGGACATGCGCAATTCAAACCTCTCCTGCAGCTGGGTTGGAGAGCAGGCACAGACCTGCAGTGCCTTTAGGAGCGTAGAGCATGCCCGCTCAAGACGCTTCAATCTAGCAGCATGAGTGAAGCGTATTGATTGGTTGAGGGAGTTGGCTATTTGACATCGGTCTGGAGCCAGGAACATCAAGGAGGACACCGAGGACTTGCTGTTTAAGTAAGTGAATCTTTTTTTAATTGTTTGCTTCCCCCTATTCAATATGTCACCAGCCACCACTGGCTATACGGTGCCCGCTTAATGTAAATCTGTCACTTCTCAGGTCTGCGGGGAAGGCCTTTAATTGAGTCACTGCTATAACAATGTTTATAAGTTGTTATTAAACTGCTTTCATCCACTTTTGCCGTATTTTACATGAACGTTCACTTGTAATTGCGCAGATTATTGTTTGCATAATCTGTTGAAACAAACATGCGGGGTAGTACTGTTGAAGCGCATTAGCGCTGCTCAACTTGCTGCCTCCAAAGCGAGTCACTCTCGGCATTAGCAGTGCACGATTTAATGCTGTTGTGACAGGAGCATGCTGGTAGACACATAGCGGTATCACAGATTCTTTCGTATATTTATGTTAGATGTTGTTACCCCGCTGCCGCACCAGTTGGCATTGAGAGAAGCCGACACTGCTCCAAGACCTCCAGAGCTTCAGTGGTTCCTCCCAGAAAATGTGTCCGACTTCAAGAGGACATCATTGGATACAGTTTCCAGGCCTACCCAGCAAGAGGAATTGGAGCTCCATAAAGAGACAAAGGGCCTGATTTACAGTTTAGAGGATGGTACTCCATCCATCAGGGTGGCAGAGGACATTACAACCTCTATCTTGACGGACTGCCATCTGCCAAATTTGGAGATCACCGCTGGCTCAGCAGTGATCTCTGTACCTTCCAAGAAACTGTCATGCTGGTGGTTCCTATGAAGTCACTAAGGGGCTCATTATGATGTCGGTAGGAGTTCCCTCTGACCAACATCGTCGCAGATGCAGAACCGACTGACTTCCAGTCGGCGGTCCCAAAACCGCAATTAGGATGCCATTGCACATGGTGCAGTTGCAAACTTCCATTTTATAATGGGAGCTTGTGCAGCGGGCCGAAACTGCCCGCAGCACAATCTTCCATCGTGAAATGGATGTTTTTGCACATTGAATTGAATTGGCATTTGTATAGCGCATGGCTACCCGGGAGCATCCCAGCGCTGAAACCGTAACTAGAGGACAGATACCCTAGGGGAAAAGCCAGGTCTTTAGTTGTTTTCGGAACTTCAGGTGATTTGGTTCCCTACGCAGGTTCAACGGAAGGGCATTCCAGAGTCTGGGGGCATTGAATGAAAAAAGCCGTCCGCCAATTCTGGCTTTCTTAATCCTAGGGACCACAGCAAGGTGAAGATCATCTGAGCGAAGTTTCCTGTTTGCCCTGTAGGGGCGAATCATGGCTTTGTTAAAGGGGGTCCAAGCCCATCCAGCGACTTATGGGCTATGCAGAGAGCCTTAAAGTCGATTCTCTCTTGAACCGGGAGCCATTGGAGAGAGCGTAGTGCGGGCCTTGCTGAGCATCGACAGGGGGTCTCGGTAAGTAGCCTCGCTGCACAGTTTTGTACGACCTGTAGTTTCGTGGTCACTGAGTTCGGAGCCCCCAAATAAAGGGCATTTCCGTAATCTATCCTCGACAAGATTAGAGCCTGGATCAATAGTTTTTTTGCTTGGAATGGCAGAAGAGGGAGGATTTTGCGGATCATTCTCAGCAGGCCATAACATGTGGCAACAGTCTTCCTGGCCTGCACTATAAAGGTAAGGTCCTGATCTAGCCAAATTCCCAGACTTTTAATCTCTGTCTTGGGAACCGGCACAGGACCAATACAGGGAGGCCATATGGTGCTTGGAGGCAGACTTCGAGAATTACCGAGGATCATGAGCTCGGTCTTTTCCCCATTGAGTTTTAAGTGGGAAAGGCTCATCCACTTGACGACTTCCTCAAGGCAGGAGTGGAGGTCATTGGTCTGCTGGTCGGGATGGCTCAGCGCGACGACCAGCTGTGTGTCATCGGCGTATGTCACCATATGAATCCCAAAGGGGGCTATAACATCTGCCAGCGGGGCCATGTAAACATTAAAAAGAGTAGGACTCAATGAAGAGCCCTGAGGGACTCCGCACTGTAGGGGAATGGGTTGTGATTTAGCGCCGCCTTCAAAGACCTGGAAAAATCTTCCTTCTAGGAAGGATTGTAGCCATGATAAGGCTATTCCAGTTACTCCTATACTCCTGAGGCGGTGAACCAGGACACGGTGGTTCACCGTGTCGAAGGCCGCACTCCGGGGCGGAAACCCATTTGGGAGGGGTGGAGAACATGGTTGGTTTAGAGAAACTCGGAGAGAGTATGGTTGGCGTGTCTCTCCGCTATCTTGCTGATCCCAGGAAGGAGAGAAATAGGGCGATAGTTGCCCAGATCGGCTGGATCCAGGTTAGGTTTTTTTAACAGCGCTTTTACCATTGCCCTTTTCCACTCAGGAGGGACCTTGCCCATTGCGAATGAAGCATTGATCATGCAGGTGGCAGTGGGGGCGATTGTTGGTCCGACCAATTTCAGGATATTGGGAGGTGCGGGGACTAGTGGCGACCCACTTTTTACTGATGATAGGGTGGCTTGGAATGATTCCTGAGTCATCGTGGGGAAAGTCTCCAGTTCATGATCCACTGGATGCCCGCCACTATTCGTATGCTTGATTAAGATATTGCTATCTTTTTGGGGGAGATGGTTGAGGATATTTTGCACTTTAGTGGAAAAATGTTTGGCCAATTCAGTACAGCGGAGACCTGAGGTGTCCGGTGGGGTCGGGGGGCCAGGGACTTTTAGTAGCTTTTTGGCAATTTGAAAGATTTCTCTGGGGGAGTTACCGGCTGACACGATTTTTCCCTCATAGTAAGAGGCTTGAGCCAGTTTTATTTCTGCCTTGTATCGTCCGATAGCTGCCCTATATTTCAATTTTTCCTCCTGAGAGAAATCTTTCCTCCATATTCTTTCCAATTTTTTGGACTGCTGTTTTGATGTGCGTAATTTGGGCGAAAACCAGGTGGCCATGTTAGATACGGCTTTCATCTGGATTGAAATTTTAGGGAGCACCAGATTGAGTGAACCCTCAATCCAGTTGCAAAACCTTTCATTAGCTGCCGATGGGTCAGAAACGGAGTTTGGCGTGGTCTTTTCTAGTTCTAGGGGCCACTTCTCCAGCAAGAGTTTGGACCAAGGTCGAGTTTGAGTTTGTATGGAGGGGGTAAGTGGCGCTATGCTTGGTGGCGCCCAGAAAAAGGGAATCATAGAGTGGTCCGACCATGGAGTGGGATGGGCTCTTTCACTTTTAGGTCTCCCAAATTAGAGAAAATGGGGTCAAGGATATGTCCTTTTACATGAGTTGCATGCAAGACCTTCTGAGTCAATTGATAGGCCGAAAGGTCTTGGGCTAACTCTGTTGCAGGTAGAGCTGAGGGGTCATCGAAATGCAGATTAAAATCTCCCAGGAGAGTAAAATTTGCCGCGGAACTGGCCAGGTTGACAACTGTTTCCAGCAGGGTATTACAAAATTGACCTGTCGCCCCTGGTGGGCGGTAGATAAGGATGCCTGACAATGAGAGGGTGGGTGTAAATTCAATGGAGAAATGGGAGTTCTCGCAGTCTAGCAGCGGACTACCTAACCAGCGGCAAGTCAGGTAATCTTTGTAGATAATAGCGATACGCCCGCCCTTGCCTATCGCTCTGTCCAACCTTTGAATCAGATATCCCGGGGGAAGTGCTATAACAATATCCAGCTCTGAGCTAGAATTGAGCCAGGTTTCCGTGAGGAATAAAACTTCTGGGTCGGAGTCTTTTAAAAACATAGAGATTTCAATCGAATGCTTAGGCAAAGATCTGCAATTAAGTAAAAACAGTTTATATACCTTTGCGGTGGGTGGAAGGGGGGCCGAGAGTGCAGAGGGCTCAAACTGACAGTGTAGGCACTTATCCTGGAGTGTCTGGATCGAGATAGAGTGTGTTTTTTTGGCCTTAAGTTTGATTAAACCGTTTGAGTTGTGCGCTAGTATATTGATACTGACCTGGGGGAGGAGAAACAGGGGTTCTGGCCCCTGGGTCCGGTCGGGCGCGGACGGGCGCAGACGGGCTTGCCTTAGGCGCGCCAGCGGCACACCCGCTGAACGGTCGCAGCATCTGACGCTTTTATTGAGTCAGACGTGCGTCGGGTTCAGCTGCTAGAATGCTGACCCGGCACCAAAGTGCAAGTGCGAGTGTAGGTTAATTACGATCCCACTACCCCCAGAGCATTGAACACAGCTCTCCCCGGACTCCTGATAGTGTTAAATTAATAGCAGCACGTTTTTAAAACAATATCAGCAAGTTCCTCGTTTAAAAACAGATAGCAGCAAGTTACAAGTTATAAAAACGATATCAGCAAGTCTCACACTTTTAAAAACAATGGCAGCAAATTATAAAAGTAAGAAGCAAGATACAAGGCTAGGGAATTATTGCCTCTAGTTACCGGAGCGCGGTCGCAGCATCTGACGCTTTTATTGCGTCAGACGTGCGTCGGGTTCAGCTGCTAGAATGCTGACCCGGCGCCAAAGTGCAAGTGCGAGTGTAGGTTAATTACGAGCCCCACTACCCCCAGAGCATTGAACACAGCTCTCCCCGGACTCCTGATAGTGTTAAATTAATAGCAGCACGTTTTTAAAACAATGTCAGCAAGTTCCTCGTTTAAAAACAGATATCAGCAAGTTACAAGTTATAAAAACAATAGCAGCAAGTTTCACACTTTTAAAAACAATGGCAGCGAATTATAAAAGTAAGAAGCAAGATACAAGGCTAGGGAATTATTGCCTCTAGTTACCGGAGCGGGGTCGCAGCATCTGACGCTTTTATTGCGTCAGACGTGCGTCGGGTTCAGCTGCTAGAATGCTGACCAGGCGCCAAAGTGCAAGAGCGAGTGTAGGTTAATTACGAGCCCCACTACCCCCAGACCATTGAACACAGCTCTCCCCGGACTCCTGATAGTGTTAAATTAATAGCAGCACGTTTTTAAAACAATGTCAGCAAGTTCCTCGTTTAAAAACAGATATCAGCAAGTTACAAGTTATAAAAACGATAGCAGCAAGTCTCACACTTTTAAAAACAATGGCAGCGAATTATAAAAGTAAGAAGCAAGATACAAGGCTAGGGAATTATTGCCTCTAGTTACCAGAGCGGGGTCGCAGCATCTGACGCTTTTATTGCGTCAGACGTGCGTCGGGTTCAGCTGCTAGAATGCTGACCAGGCGCCAAAGTGCAAGAGCGAGAGTAGGTTAATTACGAGCCCCACTACCCCCAGAGCATTGAACACAGCTCTCCCCGGACTCCTGATAGTGTTAAATTAATAGCAGCACGTTTTTAAAACAATGTCAGCAAGTTCCTCGTTTAAAAACAGATATCAGCAAGTTACTAGTTATAAAAACGATAGCAGCAAGTCTCACACTTTTAAAAACAATGGCAGCGAATTATAAAAGTAAGAAGCAAGATACAAGGCTAGGGAATTATTGCCTCTACAGTGTGGTAGGCACCTCAAAGGGCCCGCCACACGGTGCAGGGCTGTGTGGTGGCCCTGAAGGCCTCAACCGTAAGACCAGGGGGCCCTGCTAGGGGCCCCCAAAGTCACTCTCCCCATGGGTAGGCTATTGGAAACCAACATCATAATCCCAACGGCGGAAACGCCATCCGTTAGGAATTATGGGCAGCTCCCGACTGACCGACAGGTTCCTTGAGCCCGTCGGAACCCAGTCGGTTTGACCGGCCGGTTTGCACTCCGACTGCTGACATTAGAATTCGGCAGTCTGCATGTAAACCAACGATGTCGGTTGGTAAGCCTCTGACGAGAATTCGGAGGCTTACCGACTGACATCGTAATAGGGCCCTAAATGTTTAGTATATGGCTGCCATCGGATAGGCAGCCATAAATCAATGTATTTGTTTTTCAGAAACAAACTACTGTGGGAGTTTGCATTTGAAAAATAAAAAAAAACGAATTACTTCGACATCCTGGCCATTTTTAGCAGTGTGCACTACACACTTTAGCGAGCTGGGCACACATATGCCTGTAGTTCTTCAATACTTTTTGGGATGTAGATGGCCTGCCCGCCTCTACATTGCTTGACTGCGATATATATATATTACCTACCTGACTCTACACTACTTGCTGATTTGGTAAGTAGCCCATCACAATTGTGAATAGATGTTTACCTGTGTTGTTGCCGCGCTAGTTATTTTTCTCGGGACCAGCTGACTGCTTTGCCCCCGGCCCGGAGGAGGAGGGGCCGCATCGTGCCTGCCAGGCGCTGGAGTGCCATAAAGGTGGGGGAGGTGAACCGCAGTGTGGGACCCTTATTGTTGCTGCACTAGTTGTTTTTCTCGGGACCAGCTGACTGCTTCGCTTTCAGCCCAGAGGAGGAGGGGCCGCATCGTGCCTGCCAGGTGCCGGAGCACCATAAAAGTGGGGGAGGCGTCCTGCAGCGTGCGACCCGTATTGTTGCAGCGCTAGTTGTTTTTCTTGGGATCAGCTGACTGCTTCGCTCCCACCCTGGAGGAGGAGTGGCCGCATCGTGCCTGCCAGGTGCCGGAGCGCCATAAAGTCGGGGGAGGCTGCCAGCAGCATGGGACACGCGTGAGGCGTGTCTGGGCTCGGGCCGGGCCAAGACCGGGCCAAGACCGGCCCGTCATAGCCCATCAGAGACCGGAAGAGGCTGGGCTAGGCTGGGCCCCCCCTCTTGTTTGTTTTTTTATTTGCCACAGAGAGTCCAATTACATGGATTTGGTACATTTCATAGCTGCAAGCTAATTCAAGCAGGACCAAATCAAGGGTTCTGCCCGGCAGTATCTGTGGTGGAAGACGACAGCACTGGACAGTAAGTGGTTTTGATGGTTTTCATTTCTTTCCAAACCAGTCATCTTGTACCCCACACCCTGTGGTTTGCTCCTCAATTTCAAGCTCCAGGCTGGTTGTGACTGTGGTGGCCAATAACAGAGAGGGGCCCCACTGATTTTTTGTAACTGGTGAGCAAGAATGGGGAAACGGCCCAACCATGATAAGCAGCAAGCTCAGCCCCAGATATTGCCCCCATCCTTCCCACAAACCTCAATCGATTGGATGCTCCAGAGGGCCATAGGCGTGGTGGTCACCGAAATAGAACTCACAGAAAGACGGTAGTCTTTCACCCCAGATCTACGATGTTCCCTGACTGGTTCGGCTCCACCTATAGCCACCACTGCTGTGGAAATTGCTTTCCGTTTGTCCTCGTGAACTGCAGGTATAGAAATGAGAGCTGTATCTAAATCATACACACGGAAGGGGAGCGAGAGCAAAGGTCCAGTCAAGAACAATAAATCCAAACAAACGACCAGGACAGGGATAAAACGCAAAAAGTTCAATAATGGGACCCCTGTAAGCTCAGAGCTACTGAGCAATCAGGCACTGGACAAGGGATGTAATAGCAGCTCACAATTGGATGTGGAATACCCGCCATGGGTGGCTATCTTGATGGAGGACTTACGGGGCCAGATTAGAACCATTGTGAGAGATGAGCTTGCTTCCCTGGCAGCACAACTTGATAAGATGGTCAACTTGTGTGAAACCAGGGCTGGAAAAACCTATGAAAGGCCTGCTTCGGTTAGAGCAAGAGGAACTGATTTTACATGTCGGACTGATATTGTTGGCATGCTGACTGTAGAAAAGACTAATGCACCCTTAATGAAAGAAACCGTCCCGGCTCCGGTTGAAGGTGGATTAGTCTGTGAGCCAAGAAGTGGGATCCAGTACAAACAGACAAGGCCACCATGAAGAACAACATTTACAGAGATTGGCCCCAGAACAGAGGGGAAGGGGAGGAGCCTGGGGGTACTCTTAAGGGTAAGGATGTAAGGGGCGACCTACCCACGATAAATCTACCTCCAGCTTCATTCCTGTATGCCATCGTATTGGCAGGTGTACCAGAAATTAAATGCAGGGCAAAGGGAAACCCAGCTAGAACTCAAGAACAAATGTCTGGTTTGGTTGGCTAGGTAACAGCAGTTTCCTTATGAGAATGCAGGAGAAATCCTCATGACCCGAACGGTTAGTTGGGTGGGCAATAGACCAAATGATTTGCGTGGAGATTGCGTAGTGATTAATTAAAAAAAAACATGACTATCCAGCACCTTTTGTGAATGAATTGTTTTGTCTGGGATGTAGGCATGATGATTAGGCCCCTCCCGCTTACCCACTTTTATATACCAAGTCAAATGATCCCAAACAGGGCAGGCAATAGCCCAATGCAGGATGAGTGGTATCGAAATCAACCGCAACTGGGTCAGTGGCACCAACCACCCAGACCCCTAGTATTAAATCTAACTGTAGCAAATAGATTTGGGCCCTTGGAAGAGGTAGATTGACCAATACCAAAATACAATCCTGACCAGGCGACCATTCATCAAAGGGTCCATTAGGAGATGGATACATCAACCAGTATGAAGAGTAGCATGGATACCATGCCTAGGGTAGGGATGGAAAAAGCGAAGGCGCAAAAGGAATCGATCCTAAGTGACAGGGATTAAGGTACTATAACGGAAAGACCTAGGGTCGCGAGTTTGAACCTTAGTGGTAACCCAATGAGTGTATATCCAAGTTCCCCCAATTCACATGTCCAGACCAATGCACTAGGAACACTAGAACCCCCCAGTTCCCTAGTCAACCCGGCACTTCAGGAGAGAGTTCAAACAAAGCCACTGGGAAAGTGCTCTAGTGGCCACCCTAGGGATGAATTGTCACCCATTAACGACATCCAGGTTGCTATCCCAGCAAGACATAATGAATCAACCAAGCTGAGGATATTATCCTGGAATGTCGCTGGTCTCAAAAGCAAATTGAACTGCCCTGACTGGGGGGTCTTTGAAGATCATCTTGATATATGTATTTTTCATGAAACATGGGCAATGGAGGCGGTATTGCGCACAGGGTTTGCGGCATATAGAATAGCTGCCACCTCATGGGGAAAGGGTAGGCCATCTGGGGGCCTATGTATTTGGGTAGGCTCCCATCTGGGTTGCATGGCCAAGCAGTTGGAGTCTTCTTCTGATGATATTCAGGGCATTCTACTTACCTTTACATCAAATAGTAAATTATCACTGGTCAATGTCTATTCTAGGCCCATGAGGCCCAGCCAAGAATCTTTGACCCTAGATCAACTAGCCCGTTTTATCTCCATCCTTACTAAAAATGTTCTGATGGTCATAGGGGGTGATTTTAACTGCCAATTTGAGCCTCTGATTGATTTTAATGGAACATCACCTTTGAAGAAGATTTGTTATGGGCAATCCCTGAGACAAACATTCCTCCAATTAGGGCATGGACACCGTTGGCTCTCCAGATCAAATCGCTTACCCTAAACCATTCTTTAAGAGCTTGCAATGGTCGCACAAAATCGGATTGTCCAGGGGAGCTAACTTTCAACAGGGTTGGTCATTCCTCCATTTTAGTTTACATCCTGGTAGAAACCAGGTTGTGGGGCAGGGTTGTTGATTTTGCTGTCTTGCCTCGACACAACAGCGATCACAATGCTCTGACTGTGGAGTTGGAGCTGAAAAACTCCGACCCTAACATACCAGCAGATAGTAGATTATTACTTACCAATGATAGGAGGAAAATAAGATGGTCGGTGATTGAACAATCACCCGAATGGCTGGCTTCCCTATATGAAATCATTATTCCGACCCTATTGCAAATAGAAAAGTTTACAACCGTAGATGGCATCTTTATCTCTCTAATTGAACTTGCTAAGATTCATGAAATACTGGCAGCTAAGCTGGTGGATATATTTTGGCCAGTGGGTTCTCGTGGGGGGGCTCAAAGGTAAAGCGGTCTTGGTTTGATGATAGCTGTCGGGAGACTAAGCGGGCCCTGATAGACGCTATCAAATCCAAGGATAGAACCCAAATTAAAAAAGTGAGGATATATTATAGAGATAGTATTACTCTTGCATAAAAAACTTGGGAGATGGACCAATGGGTCTCTCTGAAACAGGCACTATCAACCAATGATATGAAAGTTTTATGGAATATAATCAGTACAGGTTGTAGTGATGGGAAGCAGGCTATAGAGCCCAACATAGCGGCTGACAGCTGGAAAGAACATTTTTAGGCCCTATAGACCATGCTGGAGCCTGAGGGTACTACCTTAGGACTAGCAACAAAACCATCACAAAACTACCATATAAAGGCCCCCGAGCTGACCCTGATTGAAGTAACTAGTGCCATAAGCAAAATAGCTCAGTGCAAAGCACCAGGACTGGACAAGATACCAGGGGACCTTTTTCGCGCTGAGCCAAAAATTTGGGGACCCTACTTGTGGGTACTATTTAATGCCATATTGCAAAGGATGACAATCCCCACAACATGGGCTGGAGCCGAGATCTTTCCAGTGTACAAAATAGGGTCCCCATTATTGCCTATTAACTATAGACCTATCAGTCTAATTGACGTGACCCAGAAAATCTTTGCCAGGGTATTGCTGGACCATCTTCAGATCTGGATGGAAGAACATAACATTCTGAGCCCATTCCAAGCAGGTTTTAGAAAAAAATATCCACTATTGATCAAATATTTAGGCTCCAACTTCTCTATTGGAAAATGGTGTCCCTAGAGGGTGGTAGCCTTTATCTAGTGTTTGTGGATTTAAAAACTGCTTTCGACCTGGTGCCAAAGGACAAACTTTGGGCTGTATTAGGCGATCTTGGGGTTCCCTTTTATCTTATGAATATGTTTAGGAGGCTGCATGAAGGCAATTATGCCCAAATCAGGTGTGGGAAACATGGGGAACTCACCGCCCACTTGCAGTCAACAGAGGAGTTAGGCAAGGTTGTGTGCTTGCTCCTACTCTGTTCTGCTTATACATGAATGCATTGGTTGATGTATTGATTGAGATGAAGGATATAGATGCCCTGAAGTTAGCGCATAGAAAAGTGCTGGCAATGATGTTTGCCGATGTCACTCTCTTGCTCTCCAAGTCACCAATGGGCATCCAGAGGATCCTTGATAGCTTTGGTGTTTTTTGTAGAAGCAGGGGGTTGGAGATCAACATACAAACGACGAAATATAAGGTCTTCAACCCAGCTAGCTCGACTCATCCCAATCCAAATATGAATGGCATCCCACTTGAGAGGGTACCAGTTTTTGAATATGTAAGTCTTAATTTAACGGAATAAATGGACTGGGGGCCACAAATAGATAAATCAAGCCTCAAGCTAGCGCAGACAGCAGGAAGGCTGGCCAAGCTATTTAGGAACTCATTCCACCAGTCTGTAGGTCCAGTCATGGTGATTTATAAAATGCAAGTAAGGGGTGCTGCAATGTATGGGGCTAAACTCTGGGGACATTGTCTTTCAAAAACCATTACTAAGTCTGAGAACAACTTTATTAGGCAGCTATTTGGCCTCCTCGCAGTTCCCCACTCACCCCATTGCGCCTTGACCTGGGGGTGAGACGGATTGCAGAGGAAACCGGCTGTAGACCCTTAACATTTTGGCGGCGATTA
The DNA here is from genome assembly GCA_963921515.1 of Calotriton arnoldi. Classification (NCBI taxonomy): domain Eukaryota; kingdom Metazoa; phylum Chordata; class Amphibia; order Caudata; family Salamandridae; genus Calotriton; species Calotriton arnoldi. The sequence continues at coordinate 73,321 of CAWUFW010014535.1, forward strand.
TGGGCGACCCCTGAACTGGCCGAATACAGGACTGAGCTAAAGGAGGTATTGGGTCTCCCAGGTACAGGAAAATTGGTGTAGTTTGTACATATTAAAGAAGGTCTCCGTAGTATAGGTAGAACGAGTCTATGGAGTAACGCAGAGTTAGCCTGTCCCGCAACATCTAGGAAACAACTGGTCAGGAGTTATAGGGGGCAAACTTGCCCAACTGCACGAGAGCTCATCCACCGGCTCTCTAACAATTAATTTCCTAAAAATCAAAGACAATTTTAATTTGGAGGCCTGCCAGGAAATTATATGTGCAATTTAGGCATGGATCCCTTCCTCTGCGTGCATTTTCCAATAAATGGGATGATAGCTCCGCCCTACGGTGTCCTGCTTGCAGTAGTGAAGAGGAGACAGAACTCCATGTACTCTTTTTTTGACCTGGATACAAAAAAGCCAGGCAAAGATGGTTGATCCAACTATGCAGGAATCTAGGCTCTAGGCGTTGTGAAGAAACATTTAGACTTTTGAAATATAACACCCAAATGCTAATTGTATTCGCCTTGTCGCATTTTTTTACTTCTATGTGGTGGGTGCGCAAGTCATTTTTAGAAAGTAACTAATGGACTTAATGCTGATCGATTTTTTTGTCAGTGATCTGTCACATATATATTTTATTATGTTTTTAGAGGTGCTTTAGTGTTCAAGAGAAAAAAAGAGAAGGAAAAAGGAGGATTTTTTTTTTTGTGTGTAAAAACTGTGACACCAATTGTAAGTACTCCCACTGTAGGGGATTCCCTTTCGCCCGGTGTCCCTGGGTAGCAGAAGGCACAAGATTATATTGAGGGGGGGGCGGGAAGAATTGTACACGTAAAGTTGGGACACCTCCGGGCAAGTATTTTGCACAGTATGGGAATTTATTTTATATAGTAGATATATTTTACATTTCTTCTTAGATATCTAATGGGGCGGACCTGAAGATGTATATTTATAATAATGTGTTTTTATGTATTATATGATTATTGCACATTTACTTTTACGGTCCTCAGACAAAAATAAACTATACGAATGGAATGGAATACATTTGTATCACCATTATTTACTTTTTAAGAATTTTCACTAGTGAAAATGCTGTTAATATAGTACTGACAACAACGGTTCCTCCCAAATCTCAAGAAGAAGGAATAAAGAAGAGAATTTGATGAGAATTAGCAATTGCACAACTTGCCACAATTTGCACTGGTGTGTCAAACGAGTGGGGTGATATTTATGATGGTAGTGTTGCATTAGTATATGAAGATCTATAGCTAAATTGCAGTATTCCACTTTATATGGGTGATTTATGACAGGTAAATAGAGTTTCCACATAATACTACAGAAGGTGGGATTTTCCTATCACTAGATTTGGGTTTACTAGGATAGGTTCAGGATTGTACAGGGTCTCCTGGTCCAAACAAAGCCATTGATGTTCTTTTCACCAGACAGGACTAAAACATGTAAACCTAGTTGAGACAGTGAGGATGTGGCCTTAAAAATTACCCTGTACCTCCTGTATCTTATTTTTTGTTTTTTAACATTGTTTAGAATAAGCTTCCACTTTTGAGACATTAAGGTATTTGACTATCACCTATCCTAATTCAATTTTAACAGTTACTAAAGGGACCCTTGGTTGTCTCCACCTTCCAGATACACAAAAGAGCTCTGGATGAGCCCGCTGAATAACAATTTCATACCAGCGAAAAAGGAACCCCTATAATGAAACCTGTCACCTAGCAAGGGTTCAGGGATAATTTTTTTTATATCAATTCCATTTGAACAATATTTGATCTAGAAGTAATTATCCTAATAAACCTATACAGTTAGTCAGTCAGTCAATAAAACTTTATTCGGCTGCATTATGGCCATAAAAGTAAGTTTACACAAGGAGTAACCAGTACAAATACATATAAAAACAGAGAGCAAAACTACTTTTACATATGCAATTGTTTAAAAAACGGTTACTTAGCCCTTATATACATGTGGTATAATGTAATAAAACCTATAGTACCAGCAAATACCTTTCATAAAAATACATATTATACCATATCAATGCTAAGTTAAAAAAGTCGTCAAATAAGTTTAAAAGCATTTCTTCATTCGACTCAACAAAACCCAATTCAATTCTACGAGTGATCCATATTTTTCCTTCTGCGTACAGCCCCAGCTAAAAAGCTTGCAACCCCATAACATATCAAAGGGGATGAAAGCATGTGCAGATATACCAGGGCAGGTCTTACTTGTGCAAACTGGCAATTTTTTAAAAGGGGTAAGATATGTTTAGACCGTAAATCATTATAAATACCGCAAAAAAACATTAGGTGCATCAAATCTTGGTCCGAAAAATCATAACAGGAACAGGGCTTTAGGGACCCTGCCTTTGAGAAACCCTTAGGTACTGTAAGACACCAATGAATACAGTTAAACCTAAATCTAGATAAAAGAAAACGAGGACGCAAATTATTAATAAAAGACAAAAAGGGTTGATCTAAAATCCCTGGGCTTATTATCATATAATGTCTAATCGTGGGTTTGCTAAGTTCACTAGTTTCCCTTTCCAGCCTTCTCCTGGTTAAAAATTGACTTTTAATGTCTTTCACCTCACCAAGGTGAAGCTGGCTGGGTTGCTTAAAAAGCTCAGGGCGCCCTAATGCCATGAGCTGTTGTGAGACATAACTTAACCAGGGGATGTCTGCAGTACTATCTAACTTCATGCAATCCTCTAGAATAATTTGATTTAGGCAGGTCTTGGGTCTAGACCATATTTTTAGCCACCATATTAAGGGGGCCACTGCAATACAATCTGTGATGTAACCCTGCCTTAGTTCTTCATGCACCATAAAGGCAGGGGTACTCGGGGTGACAGCTAAAAGCTTCCTTAAATATTTATTTTCGGCCCCTTGCAGATCATTTACCTCTTTGTAACCCCAAACCTCACTACCATACGTTTTCATGGGGACATATTTCTCGTTATAAACCTTCAGTAATGGTAATAAGGGTTTGCTCCCTAATCTCCTGGCAAAGTCCAATGTTGCTCCTGCGGCTCTTGCTAGAGTATTTTTCTTGAGTGCTCGCTGGGCCACCCAGGATCCCTTTTCATCAAATAGCACACCTAAGTATGGATAGGCTGCAACATTGGACAACTCTCCACCTTTACATAAGAGTGATCGCTTCTCGCGCTTAATATTGCCAGATGACATTGTATGAGATTTTGTAAAATTGATAGAAAGGTCCAGTGCGACCATAAAATCAATAAAAGTATTTACAAGTCGTTTCAGCCCTATTGGTGTCCTAGCAAGTAAAACTGCATCATCAGCATATAAAAGGGCAGGGATGGGCTTAAAGCCTACTCTCGGGGTATCCTTGCTTGCCTCATATATCATGGCCCCAAGGTTATTAATATAAAGTGTAAATAAAACCGGAGCCAGGATACATCCCTGCCTCACTCCCCTCTTAACCTTCCATGATTTTGTTAGGGAGCCATTTTCATTGTATCTAGCAGAGGCAGTTAAATTAAGGTGAGACCAGTGCAAGAAGGACACCAAATCTGCATCCATGCCTATTTCTAACAGTAAAGGCCATAGTTTGGATCTATTCACTCTATCGAAAGCGGACGTTAAGTCCATGAATGCCATGAACATACAACCTTTTTTGGCAAGAGTGTATTTGCTGGTCATCATAAGTAAATTTATGCATTGGTCCACCGTTCCCATGCCATTTCTAAAACCAAATTGCAAATCTGATAGCACATTGCTTTCTTCCAACCAATTACTTAAACGATCTAAAATTACCTTGCCCATTATTTTAGCTGCCGAATCTAGTAGCGAGATCGGGCGGTACCATGCTGGATCGTCCCTGGCACCCATTTTATCGATAGGTAAAATCACCGCCGTGGACCAAGAATGAGGTGGGCCAACCAGTGTAGCAGCATTAAAAACCCTTGTTAAAATCTTTGCCCATGTGCCTAAATCCATTTTATAAAGATCCACTGGTATCCCATCGGGCCCTGGGGCTTTTCGGGCTGAGGCAGCCACAAACTTGCAGCCAATATTCCCGAACGCCTTTGAAACTCCAGGCGAGGTGCAGAAACCCTGCCTCTGGCATCCCGCATCTGTCACAATTATCATTGTCACGCAATTTAAATTTGTACATTTTAACGGGAGTGCAGTAGATGCAGTGTAAAAACGGGCTGAGGCAGCCACAATCGCTTTCTGTACTTTGTTCACCCTAAAACATAGCGAGAGCGATTCAGTACTGGGTATCCAGGGAGTGTCAGTTTGTTCTACGGCCACCTATGTGTAAATCTGCTCAAAATGGCTGACCCATCTATCGGCAGGGATAACACATTCTGTTCTCGACGTATCATTATTCTTAAAAAAGGGGCTATTAACGATCTTCCAGACTTTAGAACTATTTGCCATGGTACTGGCCTGGTTTAGATCCTCCCATCCTGATCCCATATGTCATCTTTCCTTAATCTTTTTTTTTATTTATTTTTTTATTTGTAACGATATTTTAATGTCAATACATGCAGTACATGGGTCAATATATACCTATACATTGCGTATATTTTTTAGGTATTCATAGCAGTTTACATAGTTCAACAGTGGGCATTAGCTTGCAATAAATTGTTCACTCATAACCCAGCATTCTATGAGCTTCTGTTCATCACATTAAGGATTACATGCATATATCTCTGATCGACCCTGTGTCTTTCCATTCCCTAGTCATCCTTGAGATATATTTTCCAGGTGTAGCGTCTATCCTACCTGGTGATTAAGCGCAATGTCAATTGAGTGTGACAATAGATATGTTTGTAAAGGGCCCCATATATCTCTGGGGCGTGAAGTCAGTGGGAGCAGCTCGGCATAAGTAAGGGTTTGATCCTGCCAAAATATCATGTCTCTGATCCATTCCTTAAACTTAGGTGCCCTCCCACGTCCCCATCTGCATGCCAGTCTTCTTTTGGCCAGTAAGAGCCCCAAAGAAACAAAGCGTCTGTAACCAACTTCAACAGTTTCTGTATAGCCCAGTAGGCCAACTATAGGTGTCATTGCACTAGATGGTGTGGTCATCTGTTCTAACGCTGAAAAAACTTGCAGCCAATATTCCCGAACGCCTTTGCAACTCCAGGCGAGGTGCAGAAACCCTGCCTCTGGCATCCTGCATCTGTCACAATTATCATTGTCACGCAATTTAAATTTGTACATTTTAACGGGAGTGCAGTAGATGCAGTGTAAAAACTTGTAATGAATAATGTGTAGGCGGCTACTTGCTGAGATCTGTTCTGTTTGTGTACAGCAATAATCCCATTGTTTGTCTGCTATTTCTTGCCCTAAGTCTGCCTCCCATTTGGCCTTCATGGCACATTGTTCCAGGATCTGATTGGTGTAAATATTGTGATATAATGAGGATACTGCGTGTGCCGCCGTTTTGCATCTCTGCATCAATCGCAGTGGGATTAATTCTTGTGGCTCTTGTGGATAGTTAGGTGTGTATTCTTTAATACCTTGCCTCAGTCAAACATATAGAAAAATATCCATAGGAGAGGGCGTTATTTTCGTGAAAATCTGCTGTATGGTGCGAAACTTTCCATTCAGGTATAAATCTCCCACGCATTTTATACGAGACTTTTCTTTGGTTTTTTTAAAAGCACCTTCCTGTAGTACTGCCATTTTTGGATGGTACACTAGAGGAAGCATGGGTGAGTAAAGCATAGGGGTTTGCAACATTTCGGCTATGCGCTGCCAAGCTGTCACTGTACACGAGATGGACGTAGGATCAGTTTCTCGAGGTTTCCCCGTACTCAATATAGCACCCTCAAAGGGTATTGGGTCTGCTAGCCAATGCTCCACTGCCAGGTGTAGCATGTATTTGGAAGTATGAAACCAATAATGCACATAGTGAGCTTGTGCGCAAATATAGTATAGTTCCAGGTTAGGAATGTCAAAACCTCCCTATGAATATGGTCTGGTCAATACGTCCTACCTCAGTCTAGGCTGTTTGCCACCCCATGTAAGCCTTATCATCTCGGTGCGTAGTGCTGTGAAGAAGTGTCTACCCGGGTAATATGGGATATTTAAAAATAAATATAGGAGTCGGGGAGGACCGCCATTTTAATGAGAGACGTTCTTCCTGCCATAGATAATGGGAGCGTAATCCATCTAGTGACACAACCGGTGATGTTTTCCAAGGCTCTGCCATAATTTACGTGCATCAATACAGCACGGTCTGTTGTGATATGTATTCCTAAGTACTTGACCTCTGAATCACACCATTTTATTGGGAAGTCCGGAGTAAATGGTTTCGCGGACTTAGTGAGTGGAAATATCTGGGACTTTCCCCAATTGATGTGTATCCCAGAGAGCCCTCCAAACCGAACAAACTCTCTCAGACTAGGATTTAAATTCTGTTGAGGGTCTCGAAGATAGAGAGTAATATCATCTGCATATAGAGAGATGAGTATTTGCCGCATTTGGCAACAAAGGGCTTTGTCCTGATGATGTTGTCTCACCTTGGCCACAAGAGGTACGATTGCGAGAGCAAAAAGCATCATTCCTTAATCTTAAAGCCATATTATATGCTTTCCTAAGAACTTTGATCAATTCTTGATCCCTGGGCTTATTTTTTAAAGCGACCACGAGGGCTTTATGGGTTTTGGAGCAATCTGCATTAAACCATTTTACCCCCTTAATGTCTCCTGATCTTCCTTTACCAGTTAAATGTTTTGCGATCCGCTTTGACTACTTATACAGTTGAACATGCACTCTAAGGCTCTTGATACATAGGGCCTCATTACGATGGCGGTGGGACCGCCACCGTCAGGCCATCGGCGGCGGTCCCTCTGCCATCAGACCATGCTTGTCCGCCCGCTGCATTATGATGGCGGGCGGATGGAGGGCGGTCGGAGAAACAGACCACCACGGATCCGACAGGCTCGGACCGTCGGAAGGACAGTAAACCCCACAATAGGGGCGGAGCTTGCTCAGGCACCACCATAGAGATTACAATGTCCCTTTCTGCCAGCCGTTTCATGGCGGTTAACCCGCCATAAAAAGGCAGGCGGAAAGGGACTTGGGGGTCCCTAGCGGGTCCTCCTTCCCCCCAGGCCCTCCACTATGCCCCCTACATATCCCTGCACCATGTGGTAGACACCGCATGGTGCCTGCCAAATTGTGCAGGGATATGCAAAATGTGTTTATTTTGTACTGCGGCATGTGCTGCAGCCTGAAGCACATGCTGCAATACAAAATATACACATTGTGACCACCTTGAAGGCGGTCGCATCCTAATATCAATGGCGGGACCGCCGACAGCTAGTCGGGCGGTCTGTTCCCGACAGGATGGCGGTCGGACGAAAGTCCGATTGCCATCATAATGAGGCCCTCAGTGTGTGTTTTCTTATAGGACAGAGCCTGCTGGTCCTGCAACTTGCAGACTCTGGGGCAGATCTACAAGAAACTAACGCAGCGCGGTGCCGCTAGTCATTTTGCTGCGCTAGTTTCGAAGCACAGGGATGCGACATATTTACAACAATATGTCGCATCTCTGTGCTTCCCCCTGCGCTGGCACACAAATTGCTGCCATGCGCTGGCGCAGGCACCCTTGCACCATGGTGCAAGGATGCCTGCATCATGGGGAGATTGTTTTTGTGCAGGAAGGTGCACCTTCCTGCACAAAACAATCAATTGAGGTGATTTCCTCTTCCAATGTGTGCTGTAGAATGCAGCACGCATTGAAAGAGGAAAAAAACGAGGAGAAATGAAAACATTTATCCTTGTTGCACCTCGCTACGCCACCCCTAGGGTGGCGTAGCATTCTGACGCATTTCCAGATTTACGATTTTGCGTAAATCTGGAAATGCATCAGTGGACATGGGTGTTGCGTGGGAACACCCACAGCAACACCCATGTCACGCTCTCCTAACACGCAAAGTGTTGCGTGAATAGGGCGTATATTTACAAGCACAGGTTAAGTCACGCAGGGTGACTTTACCTGTTCTTGTAAATATCACTTAGTAGGTTGCGCCACCGGTGCGTCACGCAACGTGATGCACCGGCGGCGCAAGGGGCTTGTAAATCTGCCCCTCTGTCTGTATTAGGATAGGGAGGTGCTACTTAATTAGGCTTTATCGTATTCCTCTGATTCCCCCATTTGCTATTATATTTCTGGTTCCCCTAATTGGATTTTAGTCATTTTGGTAACATTATTTTATTAAAGACTTCTCTATTTTAGAAATTGGCTATGGATTCTTATTGTGTTGACTTTTTAATTGCTGTGGGACTGCTAAATACTTTAGACATTTTCAATTAACTGAAGCCTGGCTGTTCTGCACCATAGCTAGCATCGAGCCCAAGTTTAGTTATTGAACTTGTGTGTTAGATCTGACAAGATTTTGGACTTATTAATTGGGAAGAACACACATCCTTTCCAACTAATAACCTGTTTTCTTTCATTGATGCTGGGTAAAAGGGACCCACAGCTTCTGTTTAGCAGTTACCACTCAGTTTTAAAAGTCAACATTAAAAATCCCTATACACAATTGACTGCAACATTTTCAACATTTTATAATTTGCAAAAGATCTTTGATTAGTTTAAAAAAAATTTTTTTTCAAAATTAATCTTTTAATCAAGATTTTGCACCGTACCTTTCAAGAACATGGAGGCCGCTCTGCCAGCAATGGAGAGCTTCAGCAGTGAAGAGCTGAGAAACATGGCCAAGCAGAGACAGTTGAAAATGCACAGAGAATCCATTATTCTAGAAAGAGTCTATCAGCCTTCGGCGACCTGGTTTAAGAATGAGGAAGCCAAAGAAGAAGAGAAGGCAGATTACAGCTTACTTCAAGAAGGCTTCTCATCAGCACCTTCGAAGGCTCGGAGTGAGGGCCCACAGAGCCTGATCCCCTCAGAACCGGAAGTCAGCCAGATGGAGTACAGTGATAAACAGTAACTGCTTTCATTGCCATGGTGCTGAAGAACACTGCATTTGAAGAGAAGAAACTGGCTTTGCAGCAGAAGAACGGTTGGCTTGGACTAAAGTCCAAAGAAAATGGTAGCAGCAAATGTGAGGTGTCTATAGAGGAGCTATCACTCCCTAGATGGGCAAAAGATGTTCTGCCTAGATTTGTGATGGGGATGGCATTGACAAATGGTTCATTTGATACAGCTTCCAGGTTTGCCCGATTAAATGATTTTGAGCTCCAAAAAGAGATAAAGGGCCTGATTTACAGTTTAGTGGCGAGAGACCATGAGAATACACGGAATGTACAAGCAGTACTGGGGGCACATTTTTGTGAGGTTTGGTGAATACACAGGGTAGGGATAGACCCCTAACTCTACAATAGGTAGCAGAATCCTACACCTACACCTTCATGATGGATGCGCTAGTGAATAAGTTTGGTCTCACTCTTGAAGATTACTGCAAGAAGTGTAGAGACACACAAAGATTCACAACAGGTTTATAATGACTTCATAAACTGCTCACTGAAAGCACTAGAGGACTGGATGAAGGGCAGTGAAGTAAATACTTATGATGGGTTAAACAATTGACTATGAAGGAACACATTTGGAGTAATTGTTCTTCAGAGTTACATGACTGTTAACAGCCAAGGCACAAGAAGTGACACTATGCACGTACAGTGAAGCCCCCCCACCTGGCGGCCAGCCCCGCGGGGCTACTAATGTTGATATTAGGGTGAACATTAGCCTTTGGGAAACCAAGGATTGTACTGATGCCACACTAGTCTCTGTGGGTGGTGTGGATGTTGAAACCATGGCCTTCTTGCTTCACAGCATAGTGAAGTAAAGGAAATGGTCATCCGTCAGCAGGACCCATGTTGAGGCTCTGAGGGACACAGATACCAGCACTACCACAGTGTTAGAGAGACTGGTGTCCCCAAATCATATTCTCCCTAGGGCTGTATTCACTGACATTGAGGTGAGATATCATCCTATGGCAATCGTCACTTTGAAGGGGTTGGGTTATTGGCCCAAAAAAGGTAGCTGAGAGTCCTGCCATTCGAGTTGAGTTTCTTTTGGCAATGATATGGAAACGTCTGCTTAGGCAGAGGTAGAAAGAAGAACCCATGCTGAAATGTTGGGTCTGCGTGAGCAGGCGTGTGTGGCCACAAAGGCCCAGACAGGTGATCAGGGAAGCATTGAGTCTAGAACAATGGCCCAGGTTCCTGCAGTAAAGAAGAAAGGCAGAAGGCATGCAACACCAGCCCCACCTGTTCCTACATAGCAGAGGAAGTTTCAGTTGGACACCTTGGGCAGATGAAAACCTGTGAAAGGTTAATGAACCACTTTTATTGGCCCCAGAAATCTGAGAAGGTGAGGAGTTCGGTCACTCCTGCACTACCTGTCAAGCCAGTGGTAAAATAAGAGGACAGTCTAAGGCTCCCTTGATCCCACTGCAAGTGGGGGAACACCTTTTGAAAGGGTGCCTGTAAGGTACCTAGACTCTAGGACAGCATTAGGGAACATGCTCATTCTGGTGGTATTGGAATACACCAGTAGATATCATGAAGGTTATATGGGATGGGTATGTGATGACTTATAAGTTCACATCCCTTAATACCGCCAAATTAATGGGCATGTTGAAAGATTCAATAAAACACTGAAAGCATGATCATGGGTATGAATAAGAATCTGCGATGGAAATTGGGATAACTTAGTGCGATGCCTTCTATTTGCCCCTAGAGAGGTACCACAAAAGGGAGTAATCCTCAGCCCCTTCGAGTTCTTGATGGCCACCATGTCAGAGGTTCTTTGAGTCTTGTCAGGGGAGGGTGGGAGGAACTTCACACTTAGCACAGGCAGGACATTGTGGACTATATACAGGGCCTGAGATCTAGTTTTGCTGGGCACATGAAAAAAATCTCTGGAGGCCAGTAAAGATCAAGCAGTGGTATGATCAGAAGTAGCCCTTGGTGGAGGACCAACCTGGTCAGAAACTGTGGGTGGTGGAACCAGTGGCTACCAGGGCCCTCCAATGCAAGCTGGCTGGGCTCTCCACTATGGTGGTGAAGGTTGCTGAGGTTACCTATCTGGTGGACCTAGGCACTACCACAAATGTATCCATGTCATCCACCTGAAACCCCACTTTAACAGAGGGGCATGACCATGATGCTTGTGAAAGATAGAGAGGAGGAAGAGGAGAGCATGCCCCTTTCAGAACTCCTGTCTCAAAATGGCAAATATGGTTCCGTGGAGGGATTTGTGCTCTTACCTACAATGAAAGAGCATCAGCAGAAGAACTGTTGTCAGTTCTTGGACCAGTTTACTGACCTGTTCTCACTGATACCTGGTCTGATGCAGTGGTGTGCACAGGACAGTAACACTGGTGATAGCTTACCTGTCAACCCAATATACAGGTTGTCAGACAAAGTGAGGACCAGCATCAGTGGTCGTGGGGTGATTGAACCTTCCATCAGTTCAGTGGCACTGGCAACTAAGACTACCCAACCTACCACACAAGAGGTGAACCCAGAACATAGATTTTGTGTGAACTACGGGGGCTAAACACTGTCACTAAAACTGATGCTTACTCTCATCTTCAGAGCTGATCAGCTCATCAACAGAATAGGGGACCTCAGGTAACTCAATGCCTTTGATTTGACCTCTGGCACTAGCATATTGCCCTGACTGAGGTGACCAAAGCGAGATCTGCAAATCCACCCCTGAAGACCACTTTCAGTTTACATTGATGCCCTATGGCCTAGAAAATCCCTCTACCACCTTCCAGTTGCTGGCCAATAGGGTACTGTCCAGTCTGGGGCCCTTCAGTGCAGTAAGTCTTGATACTATTTCTATCTTTAGCACCACCTGGCAGGCTCACTTAACTCACCTCAAGTAAGTGATTCAGCCCTGCAGCAGGCAAGCCTGACTGTTAAGGCCAGCAGGTAGCAGATGGTTCATGGATCTATTGTATATCTAGGCCACCAGGTAGAAGGAGGACATGTATAGCCTTTCTAGGCCAAGATCCAGATCATTATGGTCTGGCAGCCTCCAAACACTTTGAATCAGATGAGAGCCTTCCTGGGTCTAACTGGGTACTATGAGTGGATTGACAAGTGGTATGGCACCATTGTGACGCTCCCACCCGACATAGCTTATTTTCAAGAAGCAGCCAAAAACGTAATCTGGAGAGAGGCGTGTCAGAAGGCCTTTGACACCCTGAAGAATGTACTGTGCACAACACCATCCACAAGGCACCTGACTTTAGCAAAGAGTTTATTGTCATACAGATGCTTCAGAGCATGGTATGGGGCGGAACTATCACAGCTAAATGATGAGTGTCATTGCCAACTAGAAGCCAAATAAGTGACAGGAAGTAACTGCCCAGCTTGCCTCTCTGGGACAAAACTGCATTCACGGCTTCATCTGATGCATCAGCTTCTACTACAAAAAACGGCTTTTCTAGTGCCTGGGTGTGCTAACACAGGTTTGGGCATAAAAGCTCTTTTTCAATGTTTGGAAGACTTTCTCTGCCTCTGCAGACCATGAGCATGGGATTCCTTTATGCAGTAATTTAGCAATCAGACCTATAATGGTTAAGAACTGGTTGATAAATCTGCTATAAAAATTTGTGAATCCCCCAAAATGCTGGAAATCTTCTGTATGTCGTCCAATATTTTACACCGTGCATTTTTCTCTTGGCCTTAGTTAAGCATGTGGAGCTAGGCAAATTCCCAAAACATCTATGTCAAACACATGAAACGTACATTTTGGAAGCTTGCAGAATAGCCTGTGCTGACAGGAAGTGGACAAACCCACCTAACATGATTAATATGCTCTTCCCTGGAATTTGAATAAATCAAGGTATTGCCAATGTACACTAAGATGAATCAGTCAATTATTCACTGAGGACATCATTCAAGAGAAACTAGAGTACCACAGGGACATTATACAATATGGCCATCTGGTTCAGAAGGCTTTCTTCCAGTGATTGCCAGCTTTTAAACGTAGAAGGTTATACCCACCTTGCAAATCCAATTTAGAACAAATTGTTGCCTATCTCACCTGATCTAAGTGTACAGTGATGAGAGAAATGGGTGTCTGTTCTTTACTGTGATGTTACTCAAACCTCTCTAGTGTATACAGGTTTGCAGCTTACCATTTGATTTAAGGATGAAAGAGTGGTGATTCTGTCAGAGACTTAGATGGAAGTATAAAGTCATTTTTCACATATTTATGTAATGAGTCACATAAATGAGCATTTTCACTTTCCTTCAACATATGTATTTTGCTGCGTGGAATTTTTGCTTCAGTTAATAGGTCAATTTTGCAACCATACGTTTTATGTGGGGGTAAAATGTTTGCCTTTTCTATACTGAATACTTCTAAGAAAAAGAGGCATATTCGACAAATAAAACAGGATCTTTCATGGCTATATAACAATTTCCTAAAGAATTACTTAAGGCCCTAAAACAGATATCATTACAAGACAGGGGATCAAAACTTATTGACTCTATTCATCAGTCTACTAGGATTATGCAATACAAACCATGGCATGTCTAGGATGACCCTGAGCTCAGATGCATCTATCGCATCATTCTGAACATGCTCACGATGACACTGACTTTCACTACACTTTAACAAGACTAATAGCATATTTGGATAGGTTCTAACTTCTGCTTACTAAACTCAATTGCAATTCAGCAACTAGTTACGAAATTGGAAAATGCTTTTAGAAAGACATAAGGAATTGCTATTTGTAAGGGGCATATTTAGGGCATCCATTCCAAATAATGATTTATTATGATATGTATCAATATTTGTGCAACCAAAATCTGCTCTGAAATCATTAAAGCTACTGACCCCTGAGTTGGGGTGATCACCCATTCACAAAAGGGAAGGGGTAACCTGGAGACACCTTCCCCTTTGTGACTGTAACAATAGGTGTGTTGGAGAAGAAGCAGTGGTCCAGGGGACCATGATCAACTCTCAAACAAACTTAAAAAGTTAACTTTTCTGTTTAAATGCAGCCCTGTTTGATAATGTTATTATCAATAGGAACATATAATGTGAGAGAATCTAAGATAGTGTAAGATATAAAATATCATTCACCAAATGTAATCAGTGTAGACATGGGGGCTAGAGATGGTGATAAGGGGCAGGGATACATATCCATGATTTCTAATGAATCTGAACAAGGGAAGATTATATGAAGTGACATAAGGAAAGCAAGATTAGACATATATGTTTGCATCTGATATTTCTCAATTTATACACAACAAGGGATTCATAATAATTTGTAAACATATAACACATCCAGACACTGACAGAGAGAGAAATATGATAATACATGTTCAGAATTATATTGTTGAGGACTTACCAGTCTCTGCCATTCATTTCTTGTCTTTTTCTAGTCCACAGCTTGGTGAACTGATTGGAACCGAAAAAGAGATGGTGGCAGATGGACAGACAAAACAGAAGGTTCAAAGTAGGGGTGAGCGTAACTCACAAAATGTGCTATAGTATAATTAGGTGAAATTAGAGCAAAATTGAGCAAGATTATGCAGAATTATGTGAGGAGCATTACCCGTGCTAAGTTACTCATAATTACATGCTATTTATAGTAATTTCATATCAGAAGACTAGTGCGAAATTACTGAAATTACTCCGCGTGCCCCGGTGTAAATAAATCTTTGCCCAGGCTTACATCAAAGATTAATGACACAATAAAAATAAGCACATAAGTTGATTATGAATATAAGTATATTTAGAGTACATAAGAAAACTCATATTAGTGTTGTAATAGTGAAAGCTAATACAAAAAACTCTAGAAAGTAATAGCATCGTAGATATCAGTATGGCTCACCTGTGTGTTTGGCTTGGATGTGTTCAGAAATGTGCTTGGATTGTTGCTTCGCTCTAGTAGATGGTTTTCTTGCTCCTGCTCTTGCAACCAACGCACCTTAAACAGGGACTGTAATACAAAGGAATGCATTAAAATAACTTTAATTATTAGAAATTCTAAAGAGGAGGGTCTAATCTGTGTTTGAGTGAGAAGTGTGTGAAGTGTGCGTGGGTGAGGGAGTGTCACATGAGCGTGGAGCACAAACATAGTGGTAAAACAGAGGGGTATAGTTTCTTACCTTAGGCTTACATTGGGATTCCCAGAACAAGCAGGCCATATGACAGGACAGGATGCATGGTGGAACAAATAGATTCATCAAAGAGCATGCAACAAGGAAGAGCCTTTGCCCCCTGAATCCTGGAGAACTTCTCTTTCGCTCGCTTCCGCACATCCTAACACTTTTGTTTAGTTCTACCACAGTGCGTATCTCCACACCCAATCCATTGAAAGAGCTTAGCAACTCCTCCTAACTTCTCCACTCCACTGAGGGTGTATGGAGGCAGGCCATGTAGTGCCTCATAATGATCTACAACAAAGGTAACTACAAGGTCTATCTCTTCCTCAGTGAAATTCCTCTTCCTCTTGCTTGGAGCTAGCTGCATTCTGGAGACCTTAGCTGCAGGTCTATTTCCCGAAAGTCACACAGTTTTTTGGGGATTAATGTGGGTCAGCTAAGTGTGACTTTATGCACTGGTACTCTGCTAACCTGGCTCCAATGCATGTGCTCTGGCCCATAAAACAGGTTGAAATTGGTTATACTCCTACTTGGCATAGCTAACCTACCTGTAAGTCCCTAGTATATCATACTAAGTGTACCCAGGGTCTGAAACTTAAATGTCACTAATGGACTGCAACAGCTGTTGTGCCATCCACTACAGTGACAGTATAAATATGGTTTCAGGCTGTGGCAGTTTAAATACTGCAATTCAACGTGTCGAAATAAAGTGTTTAATAAGCCAATGCCTTCCTTTAAAGTACTGGTAATTCACTTCTATGTAGGCCCTAACTTAATCTAAAGGCAGAGTGCATGGTATCTGAAAGTAGGACATGTATTCATTTAATGTAATACAAATCCATGCAGTGAAAAAGCCCCAAAAGCTATATACACTGTAGCAGGAATGGCTGTTGTACAGGAAAATACTGGGATGTAATATTATATATAATAATGTTATCCCTGGATAGGAAACAACTAGAAATTCTTATCTTGGACTCTTTGTGTAATTTCTTAAAAGCCCAATTCAGCAGTGAAGAAGGATGTTCATTAAATGTTAAGGATAAGGTACTTTTAGAAAGTTACCCTTTCCCTGCCTAAAGCCTCAGGAGGCTAATTTGCATTAGTCTCCAGCTGCAACCCTTTGTGTGCTTAGCCCTGAATGAGCAGTGGCGGCTCCTCCTTTATGGTGGAGGAGCGTCGCCCCCCCCTGCTTAAAACCAGCAGAGGCAAGGACAAATAAAATGATAATAAAACGGTTTTATTATCACTTTATTTTGCGCCCTGCCAGCCGAGCCAAATGAGGGGCAGGGATAGCCACAGTGATGCTGCAGCTGAAGCACCAGGGAGGAGGGGAGAGTGGTGGGCACTGCTAAATGCGCACGATGGTTTGGCCGGCCTCTGGGGCCGGCTGACCATCATGCGCACTTAGCCTTTCTCCACCTAGCTGTGTTGTGCAGCTGGGTGGAGAATCCAACACAGACTCCCACTCTATGTCTGAGCGTCGTACAGAGGTGCTCAGACCAATCCTAGCACTGCTCACATTCTGGGAATAGGATTCCCATCATGTGAGCAGCGCTGGGATTGGAAGCTGGGAGCCTGGGCAATGTGCACCAGGTTCCTGACATGGGCATGAGGATCGTGGGGAAGGCGGCGGCCATCGGAGCAGGTAAGTGCAGTTGTATTTATTTTTATTTGTCTTTCTTTGTGTTCCCCTTTCCACCCGCCTCACCACTTCACAGTATCAGTGGCCGCTCCTGTGAATGATGTGTGAAAACTGCTTCCCAAGCAGGAGACCAAGGCTTTAGTGTGGGGAGGTGTTTCTGTTCCTCTGGCAGGATGGCCATTTGGTCATTTGGGATGTGCCCAGGAACTTGATTAACTGCAAAGTGGCCTTCCCTGATACAAGCAGCTGACGCTTAGTCAGGCTCTTCCTTTATTCCCCGTCAGGCAGGCTCTAATCACAGTGGGGAGGAAGCTGCCCTCAGAATTTGTTTTGAAGAGACCACAGAGGAGTTGTTGCTCATTTCCGTGGTCACACCTATGGGGTGGGCACACAGGCTCTGCAAAAGGGGAGAAGGAATTCCCTATCTTGGATTTAGGCAGAAAGTGGCACTGTGGGATTGTCTGCAGTAGAGCACACAGGGGCTCTGCAGCAAAAGTGGGTAAAGCTACCCTTGGGAATTTTTTTACTTATTTGTTAGGGAGGGGCCAGGAGTCACCCACAGACTAGTAGTGTCAGACATAAATGTGGTAAACCTGGTCACCCTTTGCAGAACACTCTGGATCTGTGGAAGAACAGAAGAATGACTGTACCTTCTGTTTGAGGCCTGTGAGAAGACCCGAAGGGCTGGACCTGCTCCCACTTGTAGCCAGGACAAAGAAGTGGTATCCATGGGTCACTTGGCTGACCTACTGTTAAGCTAAGGTAACATAACCAGCTGCAACAAACCCTTTTCCTGAAGAGCCCAGCTGACCAGTTCCAACTGGACCTGCCTTGAGCCTTACTGTTGGCATCTGCTGAAGTGAGTCTTGATCCCCAAGTGCTGTTCCTGAGGTCCTTGGTCCCTTAACTATGTCAAAGTGCACTCTTCACAGCCTCTTAAAAAATCTGAGACTTAGAAACGTTTTGGCTCCAAGTGCCTCCAGAGGAGTGAGACAAATCTGCCAAGCCGATCTGACCAAGGGGCATTGCTGCTGGTCTGAAGATTCAGGCTTCTCCCTCTCCGAGCTTTTTTGCATCAGCAAATCGGTTTCAGCAGGACCTCGTGGAGAAAGTATCTGTCCTCGTGGAGCCCTCATTGGCTGCAGGAGGAATCTGAGTTCCAAAAGAGTGATTAAGTCCGAACATAGAAGACTTGACTGGGAAAATAAGTCAGAAATATCCGACCAGCAAGAGGACTTCCCTCAGTGCAAATTTAAAATTGTTCTGCGCCGAGCTTTTCCCGCCTGAACCAATTACTTCACCGGAGCCTCATCCAATGCGTATTTGATGTCATTGAGCCCTTCTCGGATACAGCCTGCGCCTTACCCCGCTGAAGGACTTTGACTTTCAGAAAAAAGTTTAAGTCCCAGGGTAAAACCTCCAACCGAATCGAACTTGATTAATTTATGTGACCTGCGCTCCATCATGGTTGGCCACAAACCATGCCTAGGTCCCGGCCTATGAAGATCCATTGACCATGGTTAATGCTTACCGTTTTTTGGTGGTATTTTCATTTAAAACTTTAAAAATTCATATCTCTGGTTCCGCTTATTTTCTGTTGTTGTTTTGGTGTCATTTTGTTCTTTACATTTTTCTGTATTTTGTCTAAATTGGAGCGGGAAGTTTATTGTGTTGTTTTTGACTTTTTAACTGCTTTGGTATTTCTAAATGCTTTACACGCTTTCTTAAGTTAAGCCTGCCTGTTCTGTGCCATAGCTAACAGGGGTTCAGCTCAGGTTTGAATTTAATCAACGCGTGGTTTCAGAGACTCGCGCCCACTCGGCGGAGAACCTAACCCAGATTGCCGGCCCATTTCATTGCCGATGACCGATGAGGCCATTTCCAATTACTGATTAGATTGGCTACAGCACCTACGGACCTCCAGCCGATGGTGTAAGTGAACTGGTAATTTCTAGGTTATTACACCACCATACCAGACACTAGTGTAGATCTCGTACCACTGTTCTTTTGATTTATTCCCTGGTCCTGAAGAATTGCCGCTTGATCCCGTTTCGGGACTTATAGGCAAGAAACATGTTGACCTTATTATAGCCACTAGCTGCAACATCACTGTAGTTAGCCGCTATACACCTTTTTAATCAGGGTAGGAGGCAGGATTATTAAATAAGTGGCCCTGACCACCGTCCCCTGTTTTAATGCACTTCTTCACATACTACACCTCTACACTTTAGAGCCCCTCACACACATGCCCCATACGGCTAGGATAAAAAGATCTCCGCTAAAGAGCCCCCACAGAGGGTGCCCGTTGGGTATTGCAACGCCGACCCGACGAGGAGCATGCCCAATGATGAAGCATGACACCCAGTGGGCTGGGTGTGTGAGGGCACTTTATCCGAAAGGAGGAATTCCCCATCCCCTTTCTGGCTAAATAAACTTTTTGTAGCCTCTCTCTGCCGGTTACTTACACGAACCTTACAGGAACTGCATACTACTTCTCTTGTCAATGGACAAGTACAACCACACATCCCTGATGGTGTAGAAATGTCAACTGTCCTGCATCAAATAGGCATCTCATCACAAACATTCACAATGTACATTGGCATGCAGTCCGTTAGTAAACTTGTACAATGCGCTGACATACATGTGAACACAGTGTCAATCTGCATCTCCCCTTCACATTGCAGAGGGAGAATCAACACCTCCTGCAGAGCAGACACAACAACTCAGCACTGATGACGAAGACGACCTCCCCAACATCGACACCGACGCGCTCCAGCAGCACATGGACAGCTTCGGCACCCCACCTCCAGGAGCAGGGCAGCCCAGCTGCATCGAGGAGACCCCACCCCCTGCACAGACCACACAGCAGGAAGCACCCACCACCACTGCTGGCTCCCAGGACCCCCACGACCAACACATGGCATTCCAACGCCGTGTGTTAGGGTGCCAGGAGAAGATGGCTGACCAGCTGCGGGTGGGGTTCGACCTCATGGCAGCCAAACTAGATGCCATACGTGGGTGTCTAAGTTCCATCAGGGTCCACTTACAGTCCCTAACGGACACCCACTGTCCGCTCCATGCTCTCCAACAATACATGGCTGACATTGCTGGAGTCATGACTCGGAGACAAGAACAACTGTCTAGACAGAGTGGCTCCAGCGATGTCAGCCGGGAGTTGGGGCACATGCGGAGGATCATGGAGAACATGGAGCGGATGCATGCGGAACGATTGGCTGCCACGGCTGTGATGTAGCTCAGATTTCATCTGGATTCAGGCATTGCTTTATTTTTGTGTTTCAGACAGACTGCATTTTAAAATGACACTCTTTGGTGCATGCAAAGTGAAAAACATGAAATGAGGCCTGGTCAAAATGCTTTCTGTCTGAAATGCTTGTGCTAAACTAACGTGTTTTTGCAGTGTAGAAAACTCGTGATTTCAGTTTCCTCTTAGCTTTGAAGATAAGCATGGAATGTTGATTCTCTCCTCCCAGTTTCTTTTCCTTGTAATTTACACTCCCTGTTCCCGTCTCAAGAGACTTTGGCTTTGTTGCATATTTAGACAATGCATATTCAGTTCAAAATACATCTTTCTCATAATGTGTATTAATTAATCAACCATGCACCAACACTACACGTGGGGCAAACACATTTTGCATGAAAAGCTATTTAAAACATTAGAGCATGTTGCTATGAGTATATATTAACTGTTTGCGCTTTGAAAATATGCACTGGTACATGTTTATGCTATGTTGTACATTGCACATTTTGCATGTGGTGCACAAATGATAGAAAAGCTGCTTTAAACTAAAAGCTTTTGCTAGGTAATAACTAATACAGGGTACTAGTATGGGGGAGGTAAACATAATGGGTTTTATTTAATAAATTAATATTCTTTTGTGTTTGTTTTATTTTTGGGCCCACTATAAAATGGCTGCCTAGGAATCCAGCATGGCTGAGAATTGTTAGCAGTGTGCTGAATGAGAGGCGCATGCGCAGAAGATTGTGGCAGCTGCATGAACTGCCAAGTGCCTCAAGTGAAGACACATGGGTCAAGGCCACAATGAACTGTACACTCTTGTCACCGTGTCAATGTAACAGTGTTTGTGGGAGAGCGTCATCCCTGCGTGCGATGTGAAAGCGAGAAGGAAATGGACTGATACACTTTTCCGCATAAATGTTGCAATATTGTATAATTATTGATGGTGATATATATGACTGTATTAAGCCTTAATGCTTCCATTGTCAGAACCGGTATGGGTTGGATTTGCAATGAGACCCCTATGTCACCTGTGCTAACCAATCACAGTGCGAGTTTCTACTGAAACTGCAACATTATTAGTATAGTCAGCCTAGAATTAGAGTATAAATAATGATCCCTTAGGGGGCGTGTCAGCCTTAGACGCCTTAGAGGTCTTAGAGGGAGGAGAGGAGAAGAAGCAGATCTGACACAGACATCATATGGGTTAGGTACGTGAACGTCGCGGGTGCAGCCTGGGAGGAGATTGCGTCCTAGGAGAGACAGAGGGAGGAGGGGTTCTTGCTCATATTTTTTCAGAGAGTCCTTGCACGTCATATTTTTTGGCAAGGCAGATCACATTCCTCTGTGGTCTTGTGAAGGGAGGGCAGCCTCTCTGTGTGAGACACAGAGAGACAGATTGAACAGACCAGGGCAGAGAAAGCAACTGATGGAACAGGTTTAGATTCAGATCTAGATGCTAAAACTTTAAGTTTCATGCTTTTGACTAACTGGTTTTAAAAAGATGTATTTGTCTTATGCATTTATTTCTCTTTATGGGAGATTTTTGTCAATTATTAATTATTGATTAGCCTTGCAAAACTCACTCTTGAATTATATTTTTCCTGAAACTCTTTAAAGAGTTCTGATTCATTCCCTTTTATTTATGGAGTGTTTTGTATGCAATCTATAATATGTTCTGTATTAATTCTATTTTTCCTATTTTTCAATTCTGTAACCTGATTGATATTTGACTAATGAATAAAGGGTCAGAGAAACTTAACTTTTGACTAGAAAATAAAACCCTTTAAAAATACTCACAACTCTCTTTATTGGCTTAAATATTAATTGCATTTTGATTTTTCATGTTTATGTAAAGTCTCCTGAAGGTGATACACGGTGGCAAAGGTCCATCACCTTTTAAAGTGGTAAACTAGAGGTAAAATGATGTTTTGCATTGAGAAATTACTGTGAAATTACCGCTGGATCAGTTTCTGGTAGCAGAGGTAAGGTTAACACCATCAACAAAAGGAGCATAGTTTAGTTTAAAGCCTAAATAGCGCTAGAAAAATAATTGCCCAAGTTAGATAAATGTCCAGATTCTCAAAAAGTCCTGATTCTAATGCTCAAAACTTGAAGACTGGCAAAGCAGTACTGGAAGGTGATGCAAGAAGGCGATTGCTGGAGTGGTGTGAGTATCAATAGGGTTGTGAAATGTTGTTAATGTGCTAGAAGGTATGTTTTTTTTTTTGAAGTGTTGAAAAATAGTAAGGGTTTTGACTGTTGCTCATTTTGACTTGATAGTTTTATTGATTACATTGGTAATTTCATAGGACAGAATGTTTGATTATTGATTATATGTTTTTAACATGAAAAGTTAGCGTCTTGTTTTATGTTGTCTGGAAAATTCCCTGGGAATGAATAGCGGGTGGCGATAGAAACCACACTGCTCTGAGGTTACTCGTCTGTTGGAATAACACTGAGAAGCTATGCAGGGCTGACAGTGTTAAAGTAGGGACTATTTTCTGTGTAAAAGTGAGAGTGATTGATAGCAAAGAGTTCGCTGGTGAAACTTTGGTGTTATATCACCTAGAAGGGGTAACATTGAAGGAGCAGCGGGTGCTTCCAAGCTTGAGTGACAGCAAAAGAGTTCGCTGGTGAAACTTTGATCTTACATAACCTAGAAAGGGTAACACCGAAGGAGTAGCAGGTTCTTCCAAGCTTGAGTGAAGGGTAAGCGGAAGGGATTTACTCACAGTGTTTGAAGAGAAAACGGAAGTTCTTACTTTGTGAAGAGTAAGCAGAATGTGTTACTCGCAGTGAAAAGAAATCTATCCTTTATTTAGTGGAACAGACAGAGCAGCAAATGTTTTTATGTTGTTACTAACAGAATTTTGATTAAGAAAACTCAGAAAAATATTGCAGTAAGATTTTATTTAAGAGGGTCAGTAGTAGGAGTTAAACTGACTGAAATTGAAACTGACAATATTGGAGAAAAGAAATTGCATTGAACTATTGCAGAAATGAAAATGTTTGAAGGTTTAAAGAAACTGTTGGGAGGTAAGGTGAAAAATTTGTTTTTAATTGGTGATGCTCCTGAAGGAACACCCGTGCATTTTATGTCTACCAATTTGGGACAAAATTCATGTATGTGGGTTCACCAATGGTGCAAGATTACTGAAAAAGAAGGTCCTTTGAGATTTCCAAAAGATGGTACTTTTGAATTGAAAATTATTGACAAATTAAGGGAAGTGTTATGTGAAATAAAGACACCATCTAGAGCTGCACAATTTGAGGCTTTAAGCATGTGGGAAAAGGCAGCAAGAGACAAAGCAAGTGAGGATAAAAAGGTAAAGCACAAGATACATGAGAAGGAAATTAAAGATGACAAAAAGCTTCAAATAAATAGTGATTCAGGGGATGAAATAATGGATGCATTGTTAACTAAGTGTTCACCAACTTATGTGGTCCCCATTGAAAATACTGAAAATAGTGAACCAGTAAGTACTACAGTGGCTACTGCTTCTGTTAAACAGAGAGAAACACAGATTGAGAGAACTGCGCAGACATTTCAGATTGACCCACTATCTGTTGATTCAGCACTGACAGTGATATCTCAAGGTGTTACTGCTTCAAATGTGACTGATTCAGTCCAAATATTACAAACTGCAGATGCACAGGCAGTGTCTAGACAAATTGTGACTGTCCCAATTAATATGGCCCCTATTCAAAAAGTTCAAAGAGCTGCAGAAGAAGTAATTAAGTCAGGGTTTATTTTAGAATCTCCGAATTCACACATTATTGAACAGAAACTACCCCAGACAGTCCAAGCACAGAAAGGTGGGGGACAAATGGTCTTTACAACATCTGCAGCCCAGGATAAAATGAATATATTTGAAGACGGGATTTTTCAAACCTGCTTTGAAGAAGCAGCAGTGCTTAAAAAGATAGAGAGCATGGGGGAACAAATTAACTCAGACCCTGAAAAAGAGAAACAGCTTAGTGTTTTAAATTCAACATTTGAACATGAAGAAATTAACAGTCCCTGCTGTTTAAATCATGAAAATGTGAACCAGTGTCAGGAGAAAGAATTAATTTCTCTGAGTAAGGAAACAGCTACATGTGCAGTAACTACACATGATAGACTGACTGATTTGGCTCAAAAATATGAAATTGATGTTTCAGGAAGTTTTCCATTTCAGAAAAATTTCAGGGTACATATGAATAATGAAGCAAATGAGAAAATGTGTTCTTCAGGAATGCAATTGCACATTTCAGAAATAATAAAATATATTTTCAAATGCAATGGGTTTGAGAAATTAGGAGACAAGTGGGCAAGAAAACATGAGAAGAAAAAGAAACCACCAGACCTAGCAAGGAAACTGGATAAGAAAAAGAAACCACCAGACCTTGTTGAAGAAAATAATAAACATGCTGAGGGAGAAGCTTTTGCTTACTCATTGAGAGAAAAGGTGGGAGAAGTGCATGTTCATGTGCCACGGAACAAAAGTGAACTTGCAGCATTTCTGAACACATTCCCACAATTGAGAGACAAACGTATGCTGTGGTACCCACAAATTGATGGATTTGTTGAAATTTTAAAGGAGTTATGTATTAATTTGGAAATGTTTTTTGACACTGCCATGCAAACTGAATTGTGGTTTGAATCTAAAGTTGGTGTGCAAAGGCCAGGTGAGGAGACAATGAAAAAGGTTTGCATGAATGCACCATCATTTTCTGTTGTTATGGAGACAAACGTAGCAGTGATTACTTTCCTGAAGGGCAGAGTGCCAGCAAAGGATGTTAATTGGGTACAGATTAAAAGAACATAGGATAGAAGTAAAGGTGTTTTGGTTTGTGCAAATTCAGGTATGGATGTTGCACTGCTGGAAAAAGTGTCCTCTTCCCATCTTTATAACAGATTTGAGCATTGGAAGAAGAAATATAAAATTAAACATGATGCACAAACACAGAGAGAAATGCAGGTGCAAAATTTGCCAGCCAAGCAAATGCATATGTCAGTTCAGAAACAGGTGCCAATGGCAGGAGTTTTTCAAGCTCAGATGCTCCCACAAAATATGGAAAATGCTCAAATTAATTTAAATAAGTTGTCCAGAGCAAATGTGAATTCTTTCCAGAAACAAAATCAGAACCCATTTCAACAGGTTGCTGTATTTGAAAATGAGAGTTTTAACCCTAACAATTCTGAATTTACCAAGTCCATTGTGAAAGCAGTGGAAGGTCCAGACTTAGGGGCGATTCCGATCTCGGCCGGTAGGGCTCCGAATCGGATTCGGCTTTACCGGATCCGATTCGGAACCCTATTTCCCGACCGAATCGTACGTGCGTCCGGGCGAGCGAGTACGATGCGTGCGCTCGCGAAATCTCCGACCGACTCGTTCGCAGGACCCGACCGCTCCGACCGACTCGCACGGGGACGACGCGCACCTCGCAATGGAGACGTTTCCCGGCCGGGTAAGTACGATGCGCACCTCGACCGCTCCGACCGACTCGCGCAGCCCGGCTCCAAGGAGCTGTCGGAGCCGCACTTTGGGGGTCCGTGTTGGACCCCCCTGGAAGCGTAGGCGTGCGAGTCACACACAGGGGGGACCCATGGGTCCCCCCTACACGTGCATGTACGGTGCGACCCGCATCGACGCGAACACGCTGTAGGGGGCGCCCTTGTTCGCGTCGTGCCCATTGAGTCAATGGGAGCCCGTGTACGCGTCGTACGACTGGCTCCCATTGACTTCAATGGGAGTCCGACCGAATCGAGTCCGATAGCATACGTGCGCATCGTACTCGTTCGGTCGGACTGCTAGGGTCCGATTCGGTCGGAAATTTCTCCGAGTCCGGCTCGGTCGGAGAGATTTCCGGCCCGAATCGGAAGCGGCCCCTTAGTTGTAGGAATTTTAAAAAGAGAAATTACAAACCCAGTTTTAGAAGAATTTGCAGCAAAAATAGGCCCATTTGAGGAAAGTTACCAATTTGTTGTTTGTGATACAGGCCTAGCAGGAAAACAATTGTTTTGCAAATTAAACAGCACAGATTACTGTACACCAGATGATGTTAATTTTCAGATTCCTGATGAGGATATACATTTTAAAATGGCCCAACAAGAGACAGCTATAGCAGAAATGACAGCTGAAAAATTACCTTCTGATTTGAAAGAAATAATAAACACAGAAATAAGGGAGTTCACAGAGAAAGAGGTCAGATTAATAAAAAGTGCAGAACATGTCTTATTCAAATTAGAACCAGATGACATGTATTCAAGAACACCATCAGTTGCAGAAATGTTACCAATAATTGGAGATAAACTGAGTAAAGGATTTTTGATGGAATTGATTGGAAGTTTATATAACTTTCTGATCATAGGTACACAGAAA
Source organism: Calotriton arnoldi (assembly GCA_963921515.1). Lineage (NCBI taxonomy): Eukaryota > Metazoa > Chordata > Amphibia > Caudata > Salamandridae > Calotriton > Calotriton arnoldi. Next base: position 99,706 of record CAWUFW010014535.1, read on the forward strand.
CTAAATGAAAAGAACAGATTAGTGCAGGAGATTAATAGCATAACTTTTCTATGTTGTCCTATGGTACCGAATCCAGCCAACATATTTATTCACATTCCATGTGCTGAAGAATGGCTTACTGCTATTGATTTTTGTCAAGTTCATGTCACAGTGCCATTGCATGAGGATAGTCAGGAGTACTGTCAAAAAGAAAATGAATGTCTGGGACACATAATTGGAAAGGGAGCTAGAATGGTGTTACCAGAGAGAGTGGAAATAATTCACCAGATGAATCCACCTCAAATTCAGAAAGAAGTCAGGAAGTTTTTGGGAATGGTTAGCTGCTGTAGAGAGTGGCTACTAAACCTTTCCCTAGTGGCTAAGCCTTTACTGAGGCTGACACACAAGGATGTGTCTGATCCGCTTCCATTGGACAACAATTGCACAAAAGCATTCCTAGAGTTGAAAGAGAAAAAGTGTCGCGCCCCAGCAGTAGAAATGCAAGTTTATTTAAAAGAAAATACACCAATTTGCAGTGAGAGGGAGGGCTGCGCTCTCTCAGTGCCTGTTCAAAAACATGAATGTGTTCAAAGGTCTGTGATGTATTTCCCAATGACCTTTGACCCTAACGTCACAGAAATGCCAGCAAATCAAATGGTTTGTGATTAAGGCTGGGCGTAGTTCGCGAAGTAGTGCTTCGCAAAGCTACGCAAAGTGCAGTTCGCACTACGCGAGCTTCGCGTAGCACTTCGCGAACTGCGTAGTGCGTGTTCGCAATGATTGCACAGTGCCGGATGCTTGTCCGCACTGTGCAATCATTGAAAACGGCAACTTGCACAGTGCGAGCTGTCTTTTACTGCCGCTCGAGTAGATTTTTACTCGAGCGGCAGCTTTCTCAATGCGGACTGGTAGTTTCTCATCGCGAGCGGTCGCGAGCATACGCGACCACTCGCAATGAGAAACCTGACCTCCCCGCGTTGAGAATCTCGCCGGGAGGTTTATTTTCCACGCTCGCGATCGGCAACTTGATGTTGCTGATCGCGAACGAGGAAAAAGTCTCGCCGGGATGTCATTTTGCTTGCTCGCGGTCGCCAACTTGACGTTGAGGACCGCGAGCAAGCAAAAAATGACCGCGGCACTACGCTACGCTACGCTACGCTACGCGTGTTTGCACTGTGCTACGTGCAATTCGCGTTGTGCGAAGTAGCGCAAACTTCGCAAACTACGCGAGCGTAGCGTAGCACTTCGCCCAGGGTTATTTGTGATGAAACTGAATATGAGTGTCTAGATATCATGAATATATGCATGAAGCCAAGGTTAGACTTTAATGATGAATGTCTGATTCAGCCCAACAATGTCCATTTTGTAGATGGCCCATACATATGACTGTATTAAGCCTTAACGCTTCCATTGTCAGAACCGGTATGGGTTGGATTTGCAATGAGAACAGGATGATGAGACCCCTATGTCACCTGTGCTAACCAATCACAGTGCACGTTTCTACTGAAACTGCAACATTATTAGTATAGTCAGCCAAGAATTAGAGTATAAATAATGACCCCTTAGGGGGCGTGTCAGCCTTAGACGCCTTAGAGGTCTTAGAGTGAGGAGAGGAGAAGAAGCAGATCTGACACAGTTATCATATGGGTTAGCTACGTGAACGTCGGGGGTGCAGCCTGGGAGGAGATTGCGTCCGAGGAGAGACAGAGGGAGGAGGGGTTCTTGCTCATATTTTTTCAGAGAGTCCTTGCACGTCATATTTTTTGGCAAGGCAGATCACATTCCTCTGTGGTCTTGTGAAGGGAGGGCAGCCTCTCTGTGTGAGACACAGAGAGACAGATTGAACAGACCAGGGCAGAGAAAGAAACTGATGGAACAGGTTTAGATTTAGATGCTAAAACTTTAAGTTTCATGCTTTTGACTAACTGGTTTTGAAAAGATGTATTTGTCTTATGCATTTATTTCTCTTTATGGGAGATTTTTGTCAATTATTAATTATTGATTAGGCTTGCAAAACTCACTCTTGAATTATATTTTCCTGAAACTCTTTAGAGTTCTGACTGACATTTTATGCCTCATTCCCTTTTCTTTTTGTATGCTATCTATAATATGTTCTGTATTAATTCTATTTTTCCTATTTTTCAATTCTGTAACCTGAGTGATATTTGACTAATGAATAAAGGGTCAGAGAAACTTAACTTTTGACTAGAAAATAAAACCCTTTAAAAATACTCACAACTCTCTTTATTGGCTTAAATATTAATTGCATTTTGATTTTTCATGTTTATGTAAAGTCTCCTGAAGGTGATACACGGTGGCAAAGGTCCATCACCTTTTAAAGCGGTAAACTAGAGGTAAAATGATGTTTTGCATTGAGAAATTACCGTGAAATTACCGCTGGATCAGCTGCACACCAGCGAGATGTAGCTGGGAAGTTCCATGCCCTGCAGATCCTCATCATGGCATTGCCGCCACACGGCCTGGCGCGGATGACTGCTGCTGCTACTACTCCATCCACATGTCCGCCCCCTGAAGTGTCCGTGCCACACAGTGCGGCAGACCAAACACCGCCACCCACATGTGAGGCACCTGACACATCAGAGGACGAAGATGACGATGAATCTGGCTTGATGGCAGGATTGAAGTGGTAGCATACATCACCGCCATATGGCCTGTTTCAGCTAGTTACTGCCCTCTGCATCATGCCCTGGAATAACATCTTCCACTGTCCCCCGTTACACTCAGCGACACTCACCTTGGACCTCGACATGGACTGCCATATTTGGATTGGTTACCAATGACACAGCAATCAGACTGCGGACTGAAGTCTACCTCTCCAGATGAACCTGTCCATCCCTAAAGGACTCTGGCTGGCCCTCCACGGGGCGACAATGGAAAGTGGGGTTTGCATGGCCCTGTACTGGTCCAGCTGAAATACCCCACTGAATGCGAATAAAACATTCAAATTCACACTGATGTGTCATGGCCCTGATCAATTAAGCATGAAAGTATTGATGAATGTAGGGACAGTAATTCCACATAAATGGTGCTCCCTGGGTAATGCTATCAATGCGCATGTATGGCCGTGACCCAGATAGGCAGTGAGACACACATCGTCATTCAAAACAACTCACATCACAGTTGAAAATAAGTGAATGTGCGTAGACTTTATTGGCATATGCGTGCCAGTACAGGCAAGAGAAGTGCCACAACATGCGGACCAATGCAGCAGTATGTCAGAATGAGGAACGTTGCCAAGCGCCACTGTCCACTCCGGGGGAGTGCCTCACCTTTCACAGGTGTGTGTTACCCCGCGTGGTTGTCCGCCCACGTATTCGGGGTCCAGGCGAATGCAGCCATGTCCACTGTTGTCGTGGGATTTGTCACCAGAACCCCAAGATGCAACAAGGTGTCGGGACATGTGCAATGGGTTCCAAACTGTTGTGGCTGCAGGTACGTAGTTACACGTCCATGACAGTGAGTGCAGCTTCGTAGGCAATCATTTCCAACATGAGGTCGTTGTCGACTCCATCGAACAGGATGGCGAGGCTAGCCATTAGCAGGTCCGGACAGATGTGCTGCGTCCACCCCCTGTCACCAATTAGCACTACAGCCCAATAGGGGAGCGGCTCAGTGTGGTCACTGCACACGAGGAGTTCTGCAATTTCCCAGGTCCAGCTGCCAGCATGTATGCCAAGTATCCAGGCATTCCATAGACGGGAATCACGGTGACACTTCTGGTCGTGGGCCAACAGGGGCGCACACATATCAAAATCCAGTTCGGCTACCGTCCTGTTGTTTAGGCAGACATCCATGGACCACTCAAATATGCACGATCGACAATGCAACACAGGCTGAATGCAGGTGACGTTGGCAAGACGGAAGCTCAGCTGGTAATTGACCCGCAGCACTACCAATGGCAGTGCCCCCAGTAAATGCAGCATACGTGTACGGTACAGTTCCACGTGACAGGGGTTGTGCATGTGTCTGGGATGTTCTGCCATTGCGTTAGTGGCCCTGGTTGAAGCGGCACTGTTCTGACATGCACCAGTTCTGTGGATGAAATGCCACAGCTCGGATCAATGAGTTGTTTAAGTGTGCGACGGTTGTACGCCTGGGATGGAGTGGGATTAAGTGTGAAGGCCATTCCATACAAGATAACTCAGAGAAAGGACTGCTGTGTGTGGGGTGTGTATGCGTTGGTCTTTCGTCGGGCTGTGATTAGTTTGGGAGTCGCCCTCAACTGCTATCGTATCTGTCAGGGGGTGCTGGGCACATGCAATTCCGAGGTCGGATGTGCAGATGTGCTTCCGCCTGATAGTTCAGACAAAGGAGCTTTCATCCCTAATGTCAGTTTGTCATCTGCTTGTATTCAGGAATTGTGATGTGGCTTGTTGGGTGTGGGGTGGGATGTGTGCGACTTTGGGAATCATGTTTGACATGACTTGCATGTGGCAAATGCGCGGCATCACTGTGTGTTACGTTGCTTCACAGCTGCTCCTCCCTCCCCCCGAGCCTATTCACTTGTGTACGCTGCGCGGTTGCATCACTTGCACTCCAAAGGCAAATCATTGTCATGCCTGTCTGAGCATGTCCACAAGCCTGACAACGACACTGTGATGTTGGCTGTTGAAGGTGGGCGGCCACGTGAGTGTAGGCCTATGGTAAGAATAGTGCGGACACAGATGTAGAGTTCATGCCTGGCTGAACTCACGCAGCGATTAAGGCTAGGCATTTGGGTCATGCTGCGGCAATACAGATACACACAACACTTGGCATGTATGAGCCAAGACCCCGAGCGGTCTTGCGCTCCTTCATTTCTCCGTTCGTGCGAGACCGCCCTCCGGGTGCATGCTACATTGCAACATTGTCAAATGCGGGCCGGGTGGTGCCGACACTACAACAGAGACAGACGCATTAGTTACTTCCTTGTCCAGGCCAGAACTGAACCACGCCCTGAGCCCCGGGCTAATTCTACACCCTCCTGCGCTGGACTGACGTATGCTGGCCCAGCCCACTCCGCTTACGCTTACAGGGTGGGAGGAGAAAGCTGCATGTCCAAGGACTTACCCACTGCCTGAGGTGACATGCTTGCGTCCGCTATCCACAGTACGATGTGATGTGGTAGGGCCAGGGGCCATCACGCATACATAATGACCACACGGACACACTTAGATGTATGGTGGAACTGGCTACGGGCACGTGCACCCGGCCCCTTTTTATTACCAGGGTCACATGTCCAGTGACATCTGTGCTGGATGGGTGTGGGGTGAGTGTAAGCCTGCCCTCAGGGAGTGGTTGGTGCTGGCAACAACTAGAACAGTGATCATCGGATCACACACACAGATTCAATCCTAAAGGGTCCATGACTTGCAGTGCACTGAGGTAGGGGCACCAGCTCTGACATCACACACATGAGACTCAATCATAAAGGGTCCATGACTTGTGGTGCACTGAGGCAGGGGCACCAGAACTGGTCTCACACACAGAAGATTACATCATGAAGGGTCCATGACTTGCAGTGCACTGAGGTAGGGGCACCAGAACTGGTCTCACACACAGAAGATTACATCATGAAGGGTCCATGACTTGCAGTGCACTGAGGTAGGGGCACCAGAACTGGTCTCACACACAGAAGATTACATCATGAAGGGTCCATAACTTGAGCTGCACTGAGTTCGTGGCACCGGAAGCGCTCGGCGGGTGCGCGGCCTGCGATGATGCGTCGTCCGGGCGGGCCGCCCTGGAAGTAATGTCTGTTGCCTACTGGACTGCGCCATAAATAAATATAGACTCAATTTGAATTGTGAGCCCTGCTGACCGCAGTCTAGGCCGGAGGCAGCGGTCAGAAAGGGCCCACAGCCACGTGGCGATGACTTGAGCTGCACAGAGTTAGTGGCACCTGGAGTGCTCGGCGGGTGCGCGGCCTGCGATGATGCGTCGTTTGAGTTGGGGGACCTGCTGACCGCAGTGTAGACCGGAGGCAGCGGTCAGAAAGGGCCCACAGCCACGTGACGATGACTTGTGGTGCACTGAGTTAGTGGCACCTGGAACGCTCAGCGGGTGTGCAGCCAGCGATGATGGCGTGTCCTCGCAGGTCAGGATTGGATGTGATTTGAGCACCCTGCTGACTGCAGTGTAGGCCAGAGGCAGCGGTCAGCAAGGGCCCACAGCCACGTGGCGATGACTTGAGCTGCACAGAGTTAGTGACACCTGGAGCGCTCGGCGGGTGCGTGGCCTGCGATGATGCGTCTTCCAGGCGGGCCGCCCTGGAAGCAATGTCTGTTGCCTTCTGGACTCTGCCATAAATAAATCAAGACTCAATTTGAATTGTGAGCCCTGCTGACTGCAGTGTAGGCAGAAGGCAGTAGTCAGCGCACACATTACTCTGCGGTTCTGTGCCGCTGGGTGCGCTGGGGGCCTGTGTCGCGGAAGCCCACGTTCATCTGAGGAGGCTGGCGGTCATGGCGGCGGACTCATGGCAGGGTGAGGGGCGCCGCCCTGGTAGACGCGTTGGCCATCCTGGAAGTGAACCACGCCCAGTACCCCGGTCTATTTATTCATACTCCTACGCTGGTGTGGCGTACGCCGGACCAGCCCACTGCGCTTCCGCGTACAGCGGTGGACGACGCAGCTACATGAGCGAGGTCTTCCCCACTGCCTGAGGTAAGATGGTTGCGTCCACTGTCCACAACACTGCACACACCAGCAGTATGTGTCCACAGGGACATGTCTGTGCTCTGCATACTGGAGTCTGTCCAGCACATCACCGCCACACTTGGCATTGTGTACATTCTTATTCATGGGTGACTTGCCTCCTTCACACATACTTGGTTCCCACCTCTCCCCACATTCTGCAATTGTGTGGCTGAGGGGCCATGCCGTTTTCGGGAGGTCAGCTGTCTTGTTCTGCGCTGCCTAGGTGGTAGTCCGGGGGGGGATAGCGAGAGGGGGGGGCCTGGGGGTGGTGGGTGTTGTGGTCCTCTTGGGTCTCCGAGCAGCATGATCATTTGATACATTGACATGTGTTGGTCTTCAGATGTGGCTCTGGCCTGGGCTCCCTCTGTACTGCAGGTTTTCGTCCTACTTAAGACCAGTAATGAGCAGGTGTTAAGTTCCTGCTGCTAACGCGGCTTATCGCCAGTTTTTGGCCGGCATCGCAGATCTGGCTGGTCGTTGAGAATATCGCGAAGTGGTGTTTTCGTGTGTTTTTGCACGGGAATGCCTACTCTGCATGTCATTAGCGTTGTCTGTCGCTCTCATCCTTGGCGATGTGTTTTGCGGCAGCTATCGCAGAAAACTGGCGATGTCGACAGTTTGCACCAGCTTGTGAATGGGGCGATAAGTCTATCGCTACTTTTGCGGCGATAAAGTGCCGATAAATCGGCGATGGCTCCTTGGGAATATGCCCCAAAGTGCGCTATGAATGTACACTGAGTGACTATGCTTCCAGTGGCACATTGTATGGAGGACCTTGAGTTCTATTTTAGGAAGCCCAGGCCTGCCTGTTGAAGACATGAGGAGGAGAGGAATCGCCCCAGGCAGATTTGTGTATTGCTGCATTTCTGTGAGCTGGGAGGGACACACACTGGAGGGAAATGGAAGAGACTCCATTTACACTTCTTTGATTCTGTGATAGATCACAAGGGCGGGTCCTAACACATATCAGGAAGGGAGGCGGAGCTGATAATCGAATCATAAGGAGTAGGGCTGCAGGTCTGCGATTAACCTTTTGAAGCACATATCACTGTGGCTGATGTTCAGGTGTGAACTCTGGTCACGCCCATGAATTGTGTTGTGGACAATCAGCTTTGGAGTAGTGCCTGCTGTGACCGATATCTTTCATGAAGAAAGAAGAAACAGAGAAGAGCTCACTTTAAAAGAAATTAAAAGAAGTAGAGCCCCTACATAGAACTTCGTAGTCCCCACAAATTTGTCATCTTTGTGAGAAAGGGAAGCTCTGTAAGGCTACTGGGGGCCAAGGCCTACTAGCCTCCCTGCTGGGTAAGGGGATATCACCCAGAGAAACAAAGACTACCTGCTCTGGAGCCTGGAGCACCAGTGCCTATCTGTCTGATTGCCAAGACCAGGGTGCTCTGTAAGGAAGAGGCGAGCATTAGAGGGAGCAAGACCCAGTGGGGAACTGTACCATGAGGACTCCATGTGCGAGGTGTTAGAATCTGGCGGTGCATCGATCAGACAGTTGCACCATTGCAGGATTGTTTTGGGTCGCTAAGGCTGGAAAAGCCTGCACCTGCATAACTACGTTCCATGGCAACCTTGTATGTCAGGAGGGATTGCCGATACCATCGCTGCCAAAGGGTTCAGTCCACCACCCAAAGGAGAGATTGAGGCTTTGACCCACGGGTTGGACCAGCACTGAGAGGGATCTACCCCCGACTCACCAAGGAGGACTGCTGGAGACGCTGTGGACGAAGTTGCATCCTTGCTGGCTAGTCAGGAGCTGAAGCAAGGATCCCGCAACTCTTCCCCCTTCTGCCGCCCCTCATTAAGCAAAGTCAACTTACTGTGTTTTCGCGAGGAGGGAGTTGCTCTGATATGTGAGAGACCTCCGGCAGCACCTCTCAAGAGAGAAAGCCTGCGCCACTGGGTGCTGCTGCGTGGGCCACAAGAAGCCCGACTTCTCTACACTGAGCAGGACTCATGTGTGCATGTTGAAGGCACCCACTGCATCGCTGAAGTGCAAGGGTGGGTAAGACGTGAACTGGGCCAGTTGGGCCCCAGGGGAGTTGCTGCTAAGGGTGCTGCAGCACCATAGACACTTTTGACTAAATTACTAAAGAGTCAAAGGGTGAACACTTGAGTACGGCCTAATACTTTGCATTCCCTGATGCGGCCACCAAAGAATAGGGATTAACCAACAAACATTATACAAAGGAGGCCCTGACCTCAAGGGGGGGTTGGGTTGCTGCTTCTGAATGTAGTACATCATTGCAAGAGTTAGCAATAAAATAATACTTTTATTATTAAAGCAAATATTTGGCGGAACAATGATTTATTGTTCATACTGTTTCCACTTTGAGTCATGGGTCATGTTTACAGACCTGTATCAATCTGCATCATCCCTGAGGGAGTCTTGTCTGCTCAATCACAGCTACCTCTGAGAGTCAAGTGCAGAAGGGATACTTGTCTCAGTTAAGCAGGATCCATAGTAGGTCGGTTCCCGGTACATCAGGAGTAAAAGCCATCAACTCTTACACTTTTGTCCAGTAACCCTGCGTGCCCCCTCTGAAAGGGGTTCTGACACTCACCAACTATTCCATACATTTTGCTATTTGGCTCTTAGCTAATTCAATTTTCAATTTTCAAAACTTTCTTAGGCTGGTGGGCTCAACTAAGTCCCACAATGATGGATAAAATATGCTAATTGGTCTTCAACAACAGAATCAATTATGTTTGTCCCTAACTCACTCTGAAGTAGCTGAATGGATACTTATAAAGGTTAATAGAGCCACCTAAATAAATAGATTTAGAAATATGTGACCAAAACAATTTTTTAGCAAATTTCTACATAAGGGCCAGATGCATGGTTTCAACACCTCATTGTTAAAATAATGAAGCTTATGGGGATTGGCTCCTTTCCAGGCTCTAGCTATATGGACTTTTGCCAACAGTATTATACAAAGCAGTATTATACCAGAAATAGTTTCTTGCTTTGCTTACCAAGGCTCAAGAAATCTCCAGGGACAACAATAAAATCACCAGACAGCTCACCTCTAGATCCTGGTTTAACACTTCTTGCAACCGCATACACTTATTAATCCATAAAAACTGCTTGGCAATACATTGCATAAACATATGACAACCATCTTCATTGTCAGTATTACACTTGCAACATTTCACTTAAGTTCCTTTGTAGAGCATTGATAGCTCAACAAATCCTATTTATGTTGAAAACATGATTTTGCTTCAATATAACTGACTGTCCTACCTCATGTATAATATCTGTAGTATTTGATTGAGTTCCAATCAACAATATCATTAAACTTGTTGGAAGAGGTGTGCCCTGGTGTCTAGAGCTTCCAAACTTGGTACACAAGGACACAGGTTCCAGCCCTGGCCTCAGGAGAATGCCCTGTGAGTCTGGGCCAATAACTTAAACTCCTTTAGATTAAAGTTTTGTCAATGTTTCAAGCCCCAGATTGATTTAAAACTGCGTTCGTTCCAGTCAGTGAATCAATTGTAATGACAGCGTTTTGACCAAAAGAGATTCATAAACCCCCTTTGTTAACAACTTTGTAAGAAGTAAATTCTGTTGTTTCTATTATTCCTTTGTTTTGGTAGCATATATTTCACATGGACAGATGGTGCATCCATTACGTCCTGATGAAGACCCTGTTTTCAATCAGTGTCTGAGTGGAAGCCTTTAGTTTTGGGCTGGCTTTTCCGAAACAAATTGTAGATGGACAATTAAGTCCAATTACAATTTTATCTTAAATAACATTGGACATTTCAACTGATGACTTTAATACATAGGGGTCAATTACGATGTGGCCCGTAAAGGCTCCAATCGACGATCAGAGCCTTCCTGGCCGCATCGTAATGGGCCGCTCGGTTTACTTTTCGACTGCTGCATTATGATGCTGGCGTTCAGAAAGTAAACCGGACGGTCATTCTGGCTGGCTTACGATGGGCTCATGGAGCCCATCGGCCAGTCGGAGCCGGCTCGCAATGCGAAAGGACTGGTCTTTGTGCCCTTGGGATTACGATGCACCTTTCTCAATGAGAGATTGTGGGATGGCGGGTTTACGGCTGTAACACAAGCTCCCTTTGAGATTTGGGAACTCTGTTCGGTCGCATTGTAAAAAGGCGGTTGGGACTGCCGAACGGAGGTCGGTCGGTCCCAGGACCGAGACAATCCGCCCAACATCGTAATCAGGCCTTAAGACTTTTTTACGTCTTCCATAGTCACTTGAATAAAACTCACATGCACTGTGCTGTCTTTCTTTCTATTGGAGCACCATATGATATATTCCGTTATGTTTACAGCACTTATAAAGTTCAAACTGCTACACATGTTGGGTTATCATGTTACTATCCAACAAGGACCCAAAGAGTACATGAACTCCAAGAATGCTGGAAGACGATTCAATAGAATATTATAAGGGCTAACCTGAGCCCCTAGCTTACCACTTGCCAGTGGCTCCAGTTCCTGCGTGGTCTAGCCTGATCCAGTTGCCGCCTTTTGACCAAGTGACACTGCCCGAGTTTTCCCACCTGGGTTTTTTCTGCTCATCGTTCTTCCTGCCAGTAGAAGGCCTGCCAACCCCAGGACCTACTTAATGCAGGCCACAGCGTGACTGCGCAGAAGACATGTGCAGCGGGTGTACCACTGACGTGCCAAAGGCTAGCCCGTACGCGCCTGGACCGGAGTCCAGCGCCAGGAACTGTGGACACATGACTATCCAACACAACACCACCGACGCCACCAGAGCCAACGAACGATGCCACTGCTCTTCCGCCAATCCCCGTGACCTCAACAACAAACACTGGCAAACTCGCTGCTGCCATGCATCTTCCAGCACCGTGATAGAACCCTTCCCCTGCACCCATTGTGATTTCACCTGCGACATCTCAGACACCTACACCACTACCTCCAAAAACATACGCACGCCACCACCACCACCCACCCCATCTGTCCTTCATGCTCCTCAACGTCCAATCCCTCAGGAAACACCCCACCGAATTCGGGTACCTCCTCAACACCTTCTCTTCCTGACCAAAACATGGCTCAATCCAGCCTCCAACCCGGACATCGCCGCAGCCATCCCGCCCGCCTTCAAAATCATACACCAGGACCAAACTCACAAACCAGCCAGAGGACTCGTGATCATCTACAAAAACATGATTGACTGCACTACCTCCACGAACTCAGACACCAACCTCATGGAACACCTCCAATTCAAAATATGAAATGACTACAACTCCACCCTTAAGGGAACCCTTGCCTACCGTACCCCCTGGCCCTAGAGCGGCAGGCCACACCCTCGACCCTATTTTCTCCTTCAGCAATAGGATCACCACCACCCACACAACCCCATTTGCATGGTCTGACCAGTACATCATACATTTCAAGATACCTACCCACCAAGCCAACCCACCAGAAAAGCCCTAAGCACCATCAAGACACTCGGGCAAAGTATCTGAAGAAAACTGGACCAAGACCCTATGGGAATGCCCGCCCAACCAAACTGCAGTTGTGGCTGTTACTATTTTGCATCTCATTTTATTACTACTTAACTTACTGGAATATTTTAGTCTCCAGACTGTATTGGTATATCTTTTAAATCTGTCCCCGCTTTGCATATATACTGGTTGCATCAATGTTTTAAAATAAAACTTCATGGTTGAAATACTGATTCTTGGCCTACAATGTGGAGCCGCATTTGTTTCAACAGAGACAGAAATTTATTTCTGATGTTAGCTCCCTCACACCACTTCAATTTGACTATCAAAGGTCAATGCGACCAATGAGTGAATTTGTTGTTTGATGATTTCACTAACAGATTGAGGCTCAGATATCCACGCCCCATCAATGCTGATGCGCACAGATCCCATTTCATAGCCCAAGCAGCTAAAGCCCATGAAATAACAAACAGAGACAAGTAAAATGAGGGAATCACCCAGTGAAGAACGCAATTTTCCAGATATAAAAAAAGGAGACTACGACAGCCCCAGTCAATACAACTGTAAGTCATCGTGGTCAGATGTTGAGGAATGGGGACTCTGTCTTCGGTGGAGTGGAATGACTAAGGCCGGGCCACCATGGATTCATCAGGACGCTACCACTTGGAATTGATAGAAGAGAATTTAATAATATCCATAATGATCCTTGCGTGGTAGAAGCGGGCCGGCCTGTATGCGTACAGGACCGAAAGATACAAGAAACCTACACTCAGTTAATCAGCACACCATTTCAAGCTCAAGGACTGCTGAATCTAATAATTTAGCTATCTTTTCCTGGAATGTTGTAGGGCTTCAATATAGGCTCTCCAATCCTGTGTGGGGTGCCGTTATTATAAGCATAACATCTGTATCTTTCAAGAGATCTTGTGCACGGGAGTGAGGCCACCTTTTGAGGCCTAGCAATATGGATCATAACTTCCCTAAATTGTAAGATTAAAATCTTAAAGATTGATTCCTATGATATTTGAAGTGTTAAACTCTGGTTTAGGGCAGCAGTGTAACATCTTTAATGTCTATAGTGACACCGCCAAAGGGAAAAACTGCAAAATACACTTAGCCATCTTGAAATGTTTATCCAACAAATTGATGAATAGTGCTGCCCTCATAACTGCTGGCGATTTTAACACATTTGAACCCCTGGGTACAACTGGTTACTTTATTGCTGATGATGAAGATGAGCTGTTGCTAACCCTGAACTCCAGATAGCGCCCATAAAATGTTGGCAATTCAGCTGAATGCACTAACAATATCTTTAGGACTTAGAGCATCTAATAGGTGTACTCGCTCAGACAGGAATGGGAACCACACATACAATAGATTCAATCATACTAGCCGGATTGATTAGGTTCTACCAGTAGCGGCTCGTGGAGGGAGTGCCGCGGGCGGTGGGGCGGGGCGGGGCGGGGGAGGAGCAGGGTGGGGGTAAGTAAACTACGGCATACGGCCGAACAGAGGTAAGTAAACAAATAAATAAATAAAACGAATTTCGTTGCGCGCACTGCATCGCATTTGGCAATGCAGCGCGCACAATGGAATTTGTTTTATTTATTTATTTGTTTACCTCTGTTCGACCGTATGCCGTGGTTCTACCCCCACCCTGCTCCTCCCCCGCCCCACCACCCCGCGGCACTCCCTCCACGAGCCGCTACTGGGTTGTACGAGATCTTAGGTTCTGGAAGGACCTGCTGGATACGATCATTGTGAGCACAATGCTCTTAACATAACTATAAATACAACATTGTTTTTCCACTTAAAACATCGTCAAGACCAACGAGATGGGATGACACTGACTATCACAAATAATAGATGCAATGTGAAATTGGGTCACCTAATACAGCAACCAGAGTTGCTAGCCAATTAAATAAGGAACTGGCTGATGGAATGGAACCCTTATTCTATATATGTAAACACCTCCGTAACTCAAATAGTGTGGTTCGTACACATGACAAGCTGTTTAAATCACTGAAAAATTATTTTGCCAGGGAAATAAAACCTGTCTGCTATAGTACAAAGCACAACTCAGAGTTTGATAAGGTATCCAAGGCAGCTAAGGAAAATCTGATCATTGGAGTTCAGCAGAAGGATGATGACAGCATATGATTGGCTAGATCCACACATAAGAAGGTGACTGCCCAAGCTAATAGAGAATGGAATCACATTAAATGGTTTGACCTCACCAAAGCAGCGAGCATCGAGAATGTCAGGCTGTTTGCCATATAGTTTTACCAATCTGCACTCGATCAAGAGACAGTGTTGTAATATGGAAGGGTTATCACATGTGACTCCCCCTCTTAAAGCAGCTGAACCATTATCTGTAACATTAACATAGACACCTCAAGCAATAAAAGGTACAATAGCAAATAAGGAGCCAGGCCCTGACAAAATACCAGGGGGCAGATTTACAAGCCCCTTGCGCCACTTTTGCGTCACTTTTCCCATGTTAAAAGTGACGCAAAAGTGGCGCAAGGGGCTTGTAAATCTGCCCCCAGGTGCCTTATTTTTGTCAGAGCCTTTGATGCGGGGACGCTATCTTAATGTAATTTCATACGCTGTTTTGGCAGAAGCTGAAATTCCTTCAACATGGGAAGGGCAGAAATAATTCCTATCTACAAAAAGGGGCCAAACAAAAACCCAAGTAACTATCGACCTATAAGCATTATTGATTGTACCCAAAAACGTATTGACAACAGATCCTTGAGACCAACTAGATATCTTTTCTCATCTTCAAGTTGGATTCAAAAAAGGGTCAGCACAATAGATCAGGTATTCAGATTTTGGATAATTCATTTGAAGACAGTCATTTTAGGTAAAGGTCATCAATAAGTTGCCATTGTAGACCTCAGGTCTGATTTTGTCCTCGTCCCTTGTTCAAAGCTTTGGTCAGTTCTTAAGGAAATGGGAGTCCAGGAAAATATGCTGCTCATTTTAATGAGATTGCATGAAAATTCTTATGCACCAGTGTGATGGGGGTTACAGGGCGAACTAACAGAACACATATCCATCATGAAGGAGATGCGTCAGGGGTGCGCTCTTGCCCCTATGTTGTATACATAAATGGAGTAGTGGACTTTTTAGGTGCTTGTCACACTGACTCTCGGAAATTATGTAACTGTTTGGTTCTCGCCCTCCTGTTCGTGGTCGAAACGCACTGCTGATCTCCACGACAACTATGGGCCTTCAGGCCATGTTTGATCACTTTACGGTCTTCTGCAAACAGAGGGGGCTTCAGATAAATGCTGACAAAAAATAACATTTATGGCTTTTAACCCACACAGGAGCTATCGAGGTGCACTGACCCTGAGAAGGGGTTAACCTAAAGAGGGTCAAGACATTTGAATACTTGGGCGTCAAACTGCCAGACAAGATGTCATGGTATATGCAGACTGATAAGCGTGCTTGAAAGCTGTCACAATATATAACTTTGGCATACTCAGAACCCATAAATCCACCTTGGTTAGGTCTGTTACACATGCCCTACAGATATATAAAATGCAAGCAGTGGGGGCAGCCTTCAATGGGGCTGAATTGTGGGGACATTTAAAGGTCACAAGGTTGTCCATAATCAAGAGGAAATTTCTCAGGTCTCTGGTTAATCTGCCCCAGAGTACCCCGACAATACCATTATATATGAATGCGGGGATAAATCATATATTGCTGAGAGCAAACCTTAGACCTTTACTCTATATTGGGGACAACAATAGCACACAGAGGAGCTGATCATGTTTAAAAAAGCATTTGAGGAGGTTAGTCTAGATGGCCATTGAAATATACCTCGGCTGAAATGTATTCAATCTCAATTCCTCATCCCTACATAAACTGTGGAACAATCCATGAAAAGGTCTCCAATATTTTCAAAGACTTCATTTAAAATAAGAACTGTTCAAATGTATTGGAACGGGGTCTGATACATTTGAGTCATAATCCTCTCACTATTGCATTTTTGGATTTTAAATGTGTAATGGAATTGTAACCATTTTAGTACAATGGCAGCTCTAGGTTAGGTTCAGATATGGGATTCTTTCATTAAATGGCCATTGCAGCAAATGGTCAAATGCATCTACAATTGAGGATACATGTCTGGCTTGTAAAACTGAACCTGAGACAGTGGTGCACTCTTTATTGTTTTGTAAGGCTTATTCTATCGCTCATAAGAAATCGATTGTTGAATATGTTGACAGATTGGGGTCCCCCAGTATAGATTTGCTCTGAGAATTTTGAGTCCTGATACACAAGACTATGGGGCCGATTCCGATCTCGGCCGGTAGGGCTCCGAATCGGATTCGGCATAACCGGATCCGATTCGGAGCCCTATTTCCCGACCGATTCGTACGCGCGTCCGGACGAGCGAGTACGATGCGAAATCGCCGACCGACTCGTTCGGGCGTCCCAACCGCTCCGACCGACTCGTTCCCGGGTCGAACCGCACCGACCGACTCGCTCGGACACGACTCGCACCGCGCAATGGAGACGTTCCCCGGCCGGGTAAGTACGATGCGCGCCGCGAGCAGTCCGACCGACACGCGCCGCCCGGCTCGAAAGAGCAGTCGGAGCCGTACTTCGGGGGTCCGTGTCGGACCCCCCTGTACGCGTAGCCGCGCGAGTCACACACAGGGGGGACCCATGGGTCCCCCCTACCTGTGCGTGTACGGCGCGAGTCGCTTCGCTGCGTACCCGCTGTAGGGGGCACCCTTGTTCGCCTCGCACCCATTGAGGCAATGGGAGCCCGCGTACGCGTTGTACGACCGGGTCCCATTGACTTCAATGGGAGTCCGACCGACTCGAGTCCGATAGCATACGGACGCATCGTACTCGTTCGGTCGGGCTGCACGGGTCCGATTCGGTCGGAAATCTCTCCGGGTCCGGCTCGGTCGGAGAGATTTCCGGCCCGAATCGGAATCGGCCCCTATATTGTATGTAGTGTTGCAAGTTTTTTTAACATCGGTGTGGTGTTCCAGACGTTCATTTCTGAATTTGAAATAGTATGTAAATTTCTTTTTTTGATCGATATACCATTTTTTATATATATTATGTGTTTATAGCTCTTCTTTTTATTTGCATGTACATATGGATGTATTTTAATGTGTATGGTTTCATGGGGTTAATTTCTGAATAAATTGAATTTCTTTTACTGACTGACTGATAAAAAGGGGTGAACAGACATAATATCGAATTTTTAATATCGAATTGCCAAAATATCGAGTTTTTTATATAGAATGGACAGAATATCGAATTGCCAAAATATAGTGGTGCAGAATATCGAAATTAAGGTAAGAAATATCGATTGTCATAATATCGACAGTCATAATATAGTTGTTAAAAATATCGAATTTTTTATAGTGTTTTAAGTGTTAGTATATGTGTTAAAAGTATGTATTATTTTTGTAATGTATGTTTTAATTGTTTTTAAAGTAATGAAATTTATGTTATTTAATTTTTGCGTAATTTAATTCCGTAGCGGGTTGTGGGTTTATAGGGGAATAGGGTGGGAAGTAATTTAATTATAGTAAATTAAATATAAATTTTTAGGAATTATTACTTATTTTTAATTTAATTTTGCGTTTTAGTTCTGTAGCGGGTTGTGGGTTTATAGGGGAATAGGGTGGGAAGTAATTTAATTGTAATTAAGGGGCCCATTAGGATGTCGGGCGGAAGCACTACCGCCGTGCTGGCGGATGCAAAAACCACCAGTTACCGCCTGCACGCAGCAGTCCACACGCCCGCCCGATTACGATGCGAAAAGTCAGCCAAACACCGCCGGCAAGCCAGCGACACCGTCCGCCATCAAAGTGCGCCCGTACACGTAGCGGCGCAGCACAATTGACACACACCGTCCGACGAAACACGTACCGCCCGGCGTACAAATTACGATGCCGCACACAAACTGAACCCACGGCTAAGAGACACCGTACGTCAAACCGAAGCGGTAACACGAACGCCGAGCACGGACACCGAAGAAGCGGCACCCCCGAGCATGAATCCAGCACTGCAGGCCCTCCCTATGCTCTATCTGATGCACCACCAAGGACGCAACGTACCGCGAAGACGCAGGTAGGCACACATACAACAAGTGCACGCAAACAGCGCACACAGTGCAAGGGCGGAAAAAGCGGACAACCCCCACCCCCGCGTGTACACGACACATCTACCATAGCATCCACATATGACACACAGGCCAAATTGTAACATCTCGTAACACATGTGTACACACCACCTGGGACTAGGAACCAACCACCCCGTCACGGCCCCAAAGCGGCGATGACGCTGCCACACATGCGCACAACGCAGAGGCCAACCGCAGCGCCATGCATGCGTCGCACACAGACACAGGGACACAACCAAGCAGCACACACACCAGCCCCACCCCGAATGCACATGACACGTGACAGGCCTGCCACAGACATGTCCCCAACGCCCAATTCACGGACAACACCCAACGTCACACAACCGACGCACACATGTCAGTGAAGTCACGCAACAGCAGGACACACCCCAGTGCAACAAACATGGCGAAGCACACAGCGGCGGCAACACCAACTAGGAGAAGCAGGGCCCCTTCGGGAAGAGGAACGCCAGTACCACACTGAAACACCCATACCACCCTGCACATATGAACAAGACATACAAAACGGAACACCAAAGAGCCCGGGGACCGACAACAGGTGGCCCAAGAATAACACTCACACACAAGGCCCAACGCAGAGCGGAAAGGCAGCCTGCCGCCCACACAAGGGAGAGCAGACAGCACTGAATGACCTTCCATTCCAACTCCGAAACCACAGCCCTACGAAAGAAGCCGGTGAATACAGCCATTGTCCAATAAAAGACCAACACAGGCATGCAGAGGAGACCGACCACAGGGCAGATAGCGCATATCACAGAAGAACACAACGGACGGGAAAGAATAAAGAAAACACTCCCCCATGTCGGCCCCATGCAAGTTAATTGGAAGGAGTCACACATCACTGACCTTGAACTGTCTGAGAAGCATGTGGGATGAGGGCCCGTGTCCTCCGCACAAGCCAACAGAACACAAGTCCTGTCTCCCTACGACTACACAGAGCTCACAGCAACCTCGGAGCGTGCACATTGCAGACTGCACACACAGCCGGAGCACGCCACCACAACGCACCGCTGCAAAATGGCAACCGCAACACACCTACCCAACTACGCCGGACAGGTCAAGCTGTACAAAACCAACCTGATACATATATTGGGATGCGAACTCCTGTCCCTGCTGAACGTAAGTTACCGACTGACTTACCGCATCACATTGTTCAGCTGCGTCATACCCGTCTTCTACTGTCGGAGGTGTCCCTACCAGCATCCCGTGGAGATGTGTCTCTCCAACCCGGCATGTCTAAAGGCGGACCTGCTAGCACTACTCCTCCCTCTGGACGCACACGACAGGGCCTGCTCTGCCTATGGGGGCATGGCGTATGTGGCCAACATCGCACCCGCACTGAAATGGGACCACTGTGCCTCCACACGACGGATCATCGAGCACAGCTACATCGAATGTCACCCAGCATGCCCCATCATGGTCCTCCAAGGGACAACTTACGAACAACACCTTGACAGCCACCATCCGCTACATTGGCTGGCAAACATAAACACCACCAATGACATGGAAGCCCTGCTGGACGGCATCGCATACCTGACAACCTGTAAATTCGTCGGACCCCAACGCAGGTTCCCCGATTGACCTATGATGTCCAACCCCGCACCCATGCTTAGCTTCCGCACGGACTGGCCAGTCACCACCACAACAGCCATACCAAACGACCGGCAACAATTACCACACCATCAACGACATCGCCATGACATCGGATATGACCGGGACATGCACACTGTTCCCCATCACATCCAGGAACACCGCATGCATCGTGGGAGGCAGTGGCATGGGGTCTGTGTATCGCACCCACATGGACGGAACTGCACGAACAACCAGGACACGACATGGATCCAGCGCCCATGGACACACACACCGCTCAGTGGACATGAATAGGTCGCCTGGAGTCTGTGGGTGCTGCACCCCTCCCACCCCCGCCCCGGGAATCCCATACCAGGACCTTTGCACGGACGACAAGTGCAAACAACAACAACACGACCCCAGTGACTGTGACATGTCCAGTAACCACCACATTGCAACAACAAGTGGCACGCCGCTGCATGCACGCAAGCACATGCCCTGATGTCATCTCACATGCACGCGTGCATGAGGAACAACCGCAGCAAACCTGTCACATGGAACTGAGATGGACTGTGCCCATGATGCCAAGCGGTCTGGTAGGCTACTTGTATACCGTCTGTGTCAAAGTCCGCAGCTCCGCAGCTATACGTAAATGTACATTAGCACAGCCTTGGCCAAGCAGATGTAACTCTGAAGCCCACATCCCACATGCAACAGCCAATCACATGTAACCCCACACCCTATCCCATTTGTAATCATGCTCAGTATATCCTCAACATGTATTCCGCTGCCAGTAGTGTCCACTATACTGCATCACAGAGGACAGAAGACTCAATATAATGTTTGAAACCAAAACTGTCTCCGCTGACTCATTTCACAAGTACGAATGAGAGAGGATGAGAGTATGTGAAGTACACGGCAGTCGTGACATGACCATGTAGTCCACTGGTATTGGATGTCAACGCAAATGAGTAGCACAACTGTGGAAGACACACATGTGTCGTGTGAAGTCGTATGGACGCAGTGCTCAGGTGGGTGGGTGCGACGGGTAGATGCGCACATGCCAAGTTGGAGCACGCCGTGTTGGGAGGGGTCATGAACAGTACACCACCGCTTCCCTGGGCATTGTGAGAGGACACCTGTCGGGGGGAAGTGAACACGTGTGTGCACAGCAGCCGGGCACACGAACAATGCGGAACCAGGCGCACACGTCAGCCCACCCTCCGTGGACTAGCTGGATCCTGTTGTGCGCCCGCCATGCCCCTTGACAAGGCACACACAGCCCCAGTCGACCAGGTGTAACCCCAACATAGTCAATCCGCACAGGCGATACAGGGCACGGGATGGCAGTGGAGCATGGTGTGTGAGAGGTCTCCTCGCGCTCCTCCTGGTCATATCACGCAGGCAATAGAACCTCAACGTGTAGCATGGCACAAGTCAAATGGAAGTGTAGGGGGGACGCACCTCAGCACGAGCAGCACTGACGTCACGGGAGGTGGCTCGCACCATCCCATCCATTGCCCATTATACCAACCACGCCACATGCCATTGCGACTAAGTGCAAGCGCGTGCGCCACCACCCCCGAGCCCTCCCCAGAGAGGCCAAAGAGTGAATGTGTGGGCCATCAGTCACAGACGGACGCGGCCTGGCCGCAAGGGCAGCCACAGCCACTGGGTGTCGCAGGTGGCGGATCCGGAAGGCGAAGACTGTGATGCATAGTCCATGCAGGCCGGGTCTCCATTTGGGGCACCACGCAGGTGGACGGCGTCCCGCCACACATCATACCCTGAGACAGCCCACTCGTGCAACTGGACCCACACATACACTCCTTGCCCTCTCTGGTGCGAGCTTGGGGCTGCCTGTGCAAGCGCTAGCCTCGCAGGTGCACATGCATATTGGGGGAGCGAGGGGAGGACATGAGGGCTGGGGCGAAGATGACTGTATCACTGTCAGTGAGTACAAGGGATGACCCAGATGTGGAAAGGAAGAGACGTGTCCCGTGTGTACTGCAACTAGTCGCCAATCCAACTACCCCCCATGTCCGGAATGTAAGCCCGCACCTAGGCCCGCCCATCCGCCACATCGAATATACCACCAGCACAACAACCTTCCCATTCGAAACACTGACTGGGGGTGGCGACCAGTGAACAAACATGTGTAGCCTACCCACGCGTACATGTGGGCCCTCCATGATCCATGTCACCTGCGGCAAAGTCATGACATGCGCAATGAGGGAAGTGAGGTGAGCTGTCCGCCCCACGCACAGAAGGTGCATCAGCTCCACAGACCCAGCAGCGAGTCCAGCAGGGGTCACATGTGCAGGGGCAGCTGTGCCTGGTGTGAAGGCACATGCACATAGACAGCACATCGACCAATGTGTAGTCTGCCCACATCTACAGTCCATCATCATGCGGACATAGGAATTGTACACAGGGCAACACATCTTAGTGGGTGCACCCACCGTGACCAACAATGCGCAATCATCGACGTACCCGCCCTGTGCATGGCCCCCCACCCAACGGAGGCACATCCAGTGCCACCATCCCACACACACAAGCCTTCCACGGAACATGCTGTGTCCAATGGTCAGTACAGAGTCAGCGCCCATCTGGTGGATCCTGAACAGGAGACACATGCACACACATGATAGCTCCCACTATGTACGTCTGCCACCTGGCACGTGCAATGTAACCTCTCACCTGTGACGTGTGACTGCAAGCACACAGCCGTCTTGGCATGGGGCTGTCAATGTGGACACCTGTCAATGTTTCGGGAGGTGTGATCCGTACAGTGCTGTACATAGGGTGCAGTGCTGACACCTACTACTGTCTCATATCCCCTCGTGCCACAGGTCCCACTTGTTTTGGCCGCTCAGCCTGTGCCCACATCGTCGTCGTCGTGTGCCATACTCATCCAGCCTCGGAAGCAGTGCCATGCTCAGCAGACATTCATGTTGCCGTGGCGTTGCCGCTTGACGAATATGCAGTCAGTCCCCATCAGCACGCCCCGCAAGTCATTGGGGCCTAGATCCCCATGTGCATGACCATGGCAGTGGTTTGCATCACTAGCCATTGCCATTGGTGGGAGACCTGTGTAAGTGTATTGTGGCCGTGCCGTCCCTGCTTGACAGCTGGGCTGTGACTCATGTGCTTGCTCAGTCATGTCAGTGATGTGAATGCGAAATTGCTATGTGTTGTGTTGCTTTGACATGTGTCCACTGCCATCTTCCCTAGGCGGAGACCGAACATTGACCGCCCATACCAATTGCTGGCGGACATGGAGGATACTGAGGTCATAAGGAAGTTTCGGCTGGACAGGCCAACCCTGCATCGACTGTGTGCCATGTTGGAACCCCATCTCCGTCCCCGCAGGGTGTATCCGACAGCATTCACCCCCACGGCTAAGGTGATGGCCGCCATGCATTTCTTCGCCACTGGGTCATTCCAGCACACAGTGGGCAGTGGAGGAGGGATGTCCCAGCCCATGTTCAGCAAGGTGCTGAGGGATGTACTGGCAGCCATGATGCTGTACCGAAACAGGTACATCAGATTCCCCAGGGCTCGTGAATTGGCGGCAGTGAAGGGTGCATTCTATGCCCTTGGCAGGATCCCACACGTCGTTGGTGCCATTGATTGCACACATGTTGGCCTTGTTCCACCACAGGCCACTGAGCACCTGTACCGCAACAGGAAGCACACGCACTCCCTGAATGTGCAAGTGGTGTGCCTTGCGGACATGGTGATAACCCACGTGTGTGCAAAGTTCCCAGGCTCGGCCCATGACGCACACGTAATGCGCAACAGCATCTTGCCACGACTGATGTCCAATCTGCAACAGGATCGTGGCTGTATTGTCGGTGAGTATGTGGAGTGGTGTAGCGTGCTGGTTGTGCGATGCTGTCCCCTGTCCAGTTGGAATAGCAACGGTTCTCTGTGTCCCTCACACCCAGGTGACTCTGCGTACCCGAATGGGGCATGGCTGCTCAGTCCATTGAGGAATCCTCGCACCCCAGCAGACGATCGCTACAATGAGGCACATGGGAGGACCAGACGTGTGGTCGAGCGTACCTTTGGCCTCCTCAAGTCCAGGTTCAGGTGCCTGGACCGCACCGGGGGTGCGCTGGCGTACTCCCCACAGAAGGTGTGCCAGATAGTGGTGGCGTGCTGCATGCTGCACAATCTGGCCATTCGGAAGCAGATCCCCCTCATTGTGGATGACGGAGATCAACCAGGGCCCCAGCCCGCAGACCAGGACAGCTCGAGTGAGGAGGACAGCGGAGAGGAGGAAGCTGGGAATGTGCGCCAGCAGCTCATCGCCCGCTACTTCACTTGACGGTGAGTGTCCATGTACGACGGCTGATGTGTCTGTATTTGTGCAGGTGTGTGTGTGCTGTGTCAGGGTGGCCTTTTGTTCACTGCGTGCTGTGTGTCAACGCTCCATGCCCAGGTTAGTATGCCACTGATGGTGGCTGTGGCATTGTGCCCTATTGCTCTGTGCGATGTGTGTACATTGCTTGTAGTTGTTGACATGTACTGTGTGATGGGTGTGTGACACACTCATTGAATGTGCTCCTGTTCTGTCTCCCACCCCTAGGTCCCTACAGGCCCTCCGGTTCCATTGCCATGCCACGCATCAGGTGCCGTTCCGCTCAAGGTGGCCGTTGTATTCCGTACAATTAAAACACAGGGCACAGACAGCAGTTTGTGGAAGAGGTGCATTTATTTCAAACTGTGACATGTGATTGTGTGTAAGGTGATGACAAAAGTGGTGCGTGCAGTGACAATGAGCTGTCGGTCATGGCTGCGTGATGCTCAGGGTGTACCCACTGGTTCTATGTCCATAGTCCAACACACACATGCCATCCAGATGGCTGTGTGGAGTGGGATCGTAGTCCAAGTCAATGCAGTGGGTGGTCAAGGAAGGCTGGCTGGCTGCCTCACTTGCGTCTGGAGCGTGCGAAGTCCTCCCGGGAGATCTGTTTCCACTTCGGACGGCCCCTTCCACGTTTGCGAGGGGGGTGCCTGCTTGCGACATGCTGGTGGTTGAGGTGTGCTCACTGGCTGTGGACGCAGGGGAACTGGACACTGCTGCTCGACCCTGCGCCCCGGCAGGTGGTGGCGGAGGGGGAGCTGCTGTCCCTGGCTGTGACCTCACCGCCACCACCAGCTGGCCCATGAGGTCCACGAGTTGGCCCATACGGGCGTCCATGGACCTCAGCACCCCCAGCACCTCACGCGTGTCTGTAGCTGACCTGGCCCATTGTCCTTGGGCCTCTTCATAGGCCCCAAGGACTCTGGCCATTTGAGGCAGGGCATGGCTCCCAGGGGAGGCTGGCGTTTCCCTGACCCTGCTCCTCCTACCAGTCCTGCTGCCACCGGCCTGCCCACTAGCCACATTGCTCACCACGGTCCTCGCCCTGGCTCCCAGGGTGGATCCAGTCGTCCGGGCCACCACCTGCGCTGGGGCTGGGGCCAGCGAAGACGTGGTGGCGGTTGCGGCAGTGGTAGTGGCCGCAATGACCGTGGGTGTGGCCGCAATGACCGTGGGTGTGGCCGCAATGCCCGTGGGTGTGGCCGCAATGACCGTGGGTGTGGCCGCAACGACAGTGGCAGCAGGGGGCTGGGAATGTTCAGCAGCCCTGGATGATGGGTTGGTGGGTAGGAGGGGTCCTGGGGAGCGGCTGGGCCCTGCCACACTAGATGGGCCTGCTTGGTGGTCCGTGTCCGAAGAGGAGGACAGATCCTCCACATCCGTGTGTCCTCGTTGGGGGCTTGTAGGCTGGCTGTGCTGGCTGCTGTCTCCATCCCCAGCATCCAGCAGTTCGTCACCTGTGGAGAGAATGAGATTTGTTATTGTGTTGCACCTGGCGAAGTCTGTATTGGTTGTCTGACATTCTCCGTTCGTGCACTCTCGTGCACGTGTGTCCCGGAGGCGGGTGTGTGGCTGTACAATCTGTTGTTGTGTGTGCTTGGCAATGGGACTGTGTGCTGTGCACATGTGGCATGGGACGGATTGGCTATGCCGATGGGTGTGTTGCTGTGCTCCTACTTATTGTGACTCTGGTGTATGCGGGCTCCAGGCCCATCCTGGGTCTGGTTTGTACTTTGCTTTTGGGGTGCATATGGAACGCTTAGGAACGCATTTGGCAACATGGGGGTCATGCCCCAGGAACGCATTTGGGATGGAATATGCTTTTGGGCTACATGCTGTGAGCCATGGGTGCCGAACGTGACATGTGTTGTGGCAGCATGACAGTGCATGGTCTGAGGTGTGTGCATGCCTGACATACCCTGCATATTTGCTGTCTGTTGTGATTACTGGACATGGCATTGGACGCATCGTTATGAGTGTGTGATGGTTGTGTGCCACCCGACGTATTGCAGTTGTCCCATCTCCTTGGTGTGCGTGCTGCCCTGTGCCATGTGCATCACTGCAGTGCTCGGGGGGGTGTGGCCCATGTTGTGTGTTGTTGCTCACAGTGTGGCGTGCGCTTCATTGACTTCTGGCACATGGTTGGTCATGGGCATGTATCTTAGCGTGACTGCTGTATGTGTGGCAGCTGTGCGGATGACATGCCTTTCATGAGACTGGGGCTGACGGATGGGATGGATGGTATGTTGTATGTGCATGGTGTGTCTGTGTGTTTGATGGGTTCAGTGGTGTTCGTGTGCATTTATGTTGTTCCGCTCTGTTGCGTCTAGTGTTGTTTGTCTTACATAGGCGTAGTTGTGGGGTGTGTGGTTGACAGGCAGTAGGGGCTACATGGACAGGACTTCAATGGTGTTTCGGTTGTGTGTGATGGGTTGCACAGTGGCTGCCGTGTGGTACTATATTCAGTGTGGCTTGTGCATGCAGACGTGGCTCCTTGGGTGTTGCTGTGTCTGTGATGGGTCATGTGGGGTGTGAGTCTGTGGTTCATGTCCGTGTGCACATTGTTCACTTGTTCGTGACAGTGGGCGGTGCTGCGTGTTCGTCTGCTACGTAACATGTCCCATGTGTTGGTCGTGTTACGGTCCTCATGCCTCCAGTAATCCAGCCCTGTCCAGTTTCCCACCTGCAGGTTGTTCGTGCGTGCACTGTACTGGATGCCACATGGTTCTAAGCGGGGGTGCTCCATGTTGCAGGTCTGTGGGGGTGGGGGCGGTGTTGTGGGTCGTGGTGATGGCTGGACACCCACTGACACCGATTGTTGTGGACCGTGATGTCTACCTTTCGGCTGTCGGTGTGCACTGCGGTGGCTGACACGTGGGTGTGGGGTGTGGGGGATGCTCCTCCTTGCTGTGCTGTGGGACTAGGGGCCTGGTGTGTGTTGTACTTGAGCTGTCCACCCTCCCACCCACTGCACTTTGTGTTCCTGCCACTTACCTGTTACTTGTCGGTTAGTGCAGCTATGGCGGACACATGGGTGTGGTGGGTGCTCGTTGTGGCGCTTCTGGCATACTTGGGGACCTGTTGGTGGTTACGTGGCTGGCTGAGTGTACACATGCCCCCACGTATCTTACAGTTGTTAGGTTTGGGCTGTGTGTGGTGGTGTCTGTTGCATGTGTGTGTGATGTGTTGTGTATTGTGTGCTGGACATGGGGGTGTTTGTCCCTGGGAGCTGTGGCATGGTGGTAGTGCATGTGAGTACATAGCGGTGTGCTGGTATACATTAGTTTGTACTTACCAGCCTCCACTCCCCTGGTAATCCGGCGAGGATCTCCGGATGTATAATGACTCGCACCTTCTCCTCCCACGCTTTGAAGGTCTTGAAGAGCGCGGGATTCCCTCCGCCAGTGACGGCAGCCAGCTCTCTGTTCTTGCTCTCCTTCTTCTTGACCAGGCTCTTGACGTCATTCCACCGTTTGTTGATTTCAACTCTGTTCCTGGGCAGGGTCCCGACTGCATTGACCTGGTCTACGATCCGGTTCCACATTCTCTTTCTGGTGGCTAGTGGTGTGTGCTGGACCAGGTTCCCATAGATTTGTGGGTGCACCTTGATAATCTCGTCGACCATGACCGTCAGCTCAATGGGCGTGAACTTGGGCATTCTTTGTGGTGCCATGGTGTTTGTGGTGCTGGTGCGGTGTGTGTTGTGTAATGTGCAGGGGGTTTGTGGTGCCGGTGTTTGGTGGTGGTGGTGGTGGTGGTGGTGGTTGTGATGTGTGCGTTTCTGTGGTGTGCTGCTGTCCTTGCTGTGTCACTGTGTCCTCTCCTCTCCTCTCTAGTTTGCAATGTTGCAAGGGGTTGTGGTCTGTGGGAGTGCTGCTTTTGTACTTACCTATGTGGGTGTGTCCTCATGGTCTGTTGTTTTCAGGTGTGTTGTGTCTGGTGTTCTGGCCTTTGTATTTTTTGTTTGTCCAGGGGGGGTGTTTTCGGGATGTGTACTGTGCTTGTGTATTTGTGCGTGCCTTGCTGTGTGGACTTGTTGGCCATGTTGTGTGCGATTGTTTTTGTCAGCGGATGGTTTCTGTGCAGGGACGTGGGCGCCATGGCTTCTGCCGTGTCAATTCTCATCGGCGTTGTTTGCGCTGGCGGGCGGTATATTTGTGGTTTACCCGCGCTCATGGCGGTGCGATCGTAATTTCACGTGCGGTGTGTCGGCCGTGAGGGCGGGCGGTTTTGTGTTGTCGTGCGTGTTTCCGTCCGTGGCGGGCGGTTTGACTCCGACTCGGACGAGGGCGGGCGGTATCTTGTGTGGTTTTTCCGCCGATGGCGGTTTTCGGTTTGTGTAATCGTAATGGCGTGGTCGGTGTTCAGACGGTGTGTGCGGGCGGATTTTTGCCGCTTTCATGCCTGGCGGATTTTTTTACGCCGGGTATTGTAATGGGCCTTTAAGTAATTATTTAATTTTATTTATTGGTATTGATAAATAATTGATTGTTAATTAATTATTAATTGGTAATTAATTGTTATTAATTGGTAATTAATTTTTATTAATTGGTAATTAATTTTTATTAATTTTTTAATTGATAATTATATTAATTGTATTAATTTATTATTCAGAGCGGGTTGTGGGTTTATAGGGGAATAGGGTGGGAAGTAATTTAATTGTAATTCAGTACTTATTTATTTTTATTTTTTGGTATTGATTATTAATTTATTGTTAATTAATTTTTATTTGGTAATTAATTTTTATTAATTGGTAATTAATTTGTATTAATTGGTAATTAAGTTTTATTAATTGATTAATTGATAATTATATTAATTGTATTAATTTATTATTCGGAGCGGGTTGTGGGTTTATAGGGGAATAGGGTGGGAAGTAATTTAATTGTAATTAAATAATTATTGAAAATATTTTTGTGTATTGATAATTAATTTACTGTTAATTAATTATTAATTGGTAAACATTTTGTATTACTTATTAATTTTTGGTGTTGAAAATTAATTGGTTGTTAATTAATTATTAATAGGTAATTAATTTTTAATAAATAATATTTATTGGTATTTATAATTAATTAATTATTAAATATGTTGTAATTGGTAATTAATTTTAATTAATTTTTTATTGGTATTGATAATTGTTTTTTTTAATTTAAATATTAAATCATTACTTTCCCTACTGTTGCACTCACTGGAGTGGGAATAGTAATTTTTACCCTATGCTATCCAACGCTTTCCCTACTGTTGCACTCACTGGAGTGTGAATAGTAATTTTTACCCTCCCGCTATCCAACGCTTTCCCTACTGCTTCACTCTCTGGAGTGGGAATAGTAATTTTTACCCCTACGCTATCCAACGCTTTCCCTACTGTTGCACTCTCTGGAGTGGGAATAGTAATTTTTACCCTCCCGTTATCCAACGCTTTCCCTACTGTTGCACTCTCTGGAGTGGAAATAGTAATTTTTACCCCTACGCTATCCAACGCTTTCCCTACTGTTGCACTCTCTGGAGTGGGAATAGTAATTTTTACCCCTACGCTATCCAACGCTTTCCCTACTGTTGCACTCTCTGGAGTGGGAATAGTAATTTTTACCCTCCCGCTATCCAACGCTTTCCCTACTGTTGCACTCACTGGAGTGGGAATAGTAATTTTTACCCCTACGCTATCCAACGCTTTCCCTACTGTTGCACTCTCTGGAGTGGGAATAGTAATTTTTACCCTCCCGCTATCCAACGCTTTCCCTACTGTTGCACTCACTGGAGTGGGAATAGTAATTTTTACCCTCCCGCTATCCAACGCTTTCCCTCCTGTTGCACTCACTGGAGTGGGAATAGTAAATTTTACCCTCCCGCTATCCTACGCTAAAAATATTGAATATTTGTTATTAATATTACGTATATATATTTATATGTATTAAAAAATAAAAATGCATGTTTTTTTTTTACTTACATTAAATATGTATTAATATTAAGGTTATTTAAGTATTTTTAAGTATGTTTTAGTTAATTATATGTATTATTTTATTAATTTTACATTACTTTTAAGACATTTAAAAAATTCGATATTTTGACTAACTATATTTTTTACGACGATATTTTGGATTCGATATTTTTGTACTTACCTGTTTGTAGATAGGAATTCGATATTCTGGCATTCTATATTTTTTCCTCGATATTTTGCCAGGTCGATATTTTGCTCCTCGACATTCTGTCAGTGATCCATAAAAAAGAGAGTTAACAATACCACCACTGGACTCACAGTGGCCACCGGCCAAGTGGTGATAGTAGCAAACCTAACACAGCATTGCCAAGACAATGACCAACATCAAATTGTACCTTATGGCAATTGCTCTCAGAGGTTGAAAGGGCAAATGGAATGGTCAAAAGGTTCATGCAGACAGTGAAAAAGACCCTGCAACAAGCAGAAAAAGAAGTGACTTCAGCAAGCTCTCAATACCGTGTTGAGAGCCTATAGGAGCACGCCTCATAGCACCACTGGCCGTTGTCCAGCCACTCTCTTGTCCGGCCATGAACTCAAGACTCAAATTCCCAGTTGGAGTCATCAATTTAATCATGAGTGAATGTGAGAATTGGAGGCCTAGAGATGTACCAGGGATCAGGAATTGAAATGAAAGATGATGAGATATGCAGCTGATGCGGCAAGACATGCTCAATGCACCAACATCAAGGAAGATGAATGGGTTCCAGTGGAACATCCACAAGGCAAAAGGTCAGAGCCCATGTAATACAAGACACCACATGCGTGTAACTGCAAGGATAGGGACCTAGTGATGGCAAAGGTAGGACTAGCAACTAACTCGCAACATCTCATACTTCAATCCCTTCCATAAATCTCACAATCAGAAGGATGACGATTCGAGGATTTCAACTGAGTCTGATAACGACAATCAACTTAAGCCTGACCAACAGAGGACCGCAGAAACCAGTCCGTTGAAACGCTGATCAAAGCGATAGCATAAGGGTTCACTAATAGCATATCGGTGTAACAAACATCGATGTTCTAACTATCGAAAAAAAAATATCGACTGCAAAAATATCGACTCCAATACCTTAACAGGTAAGTACAAAAATATCGAATCAAAAAAATCGAGGTAAAAAATATAGATGTAAAAAATATCGATTTAAAAATATATATACAATAAAATAATATATAGTAAATATATTAAATATTAATATTATTTTTAACAAAATAAATTAAATTTAACATACATTTTAACTAAATATAACAAAATAAACTTAATTTAAAAAAATAACACACAAACCTAATAATTTATACATATACATATATTTACTTAAAAATAATTTATTAACTATTATCTTTATTTAATTTTTAAAATTTAAAATTATACACAAAAAATATATGTATATATATCAATAATTTAAAAAAAACATTCTATAATAAATTAAAACATTAAACTATTAAAAAAAATTAAACTTACATTTCCCAATACAATAAGTGCAACAGTAGGGAAGGTGTTGGATAGCGGAATAATTAAATTTACTATTCCAACTCCAGTGAGTGCATCAGTAGGGAAAGTGTCGGATAGCGGAGGGATAAAAATTACTATTCCCACTCCAGTGATAGCAACAGTAAGAAAGTGTTGGATAGCGGAGGGGAAAAAATTACTGGGGCATATTATCAAGAACGGCGTTAAAAATTATCGCCGGTTTAGCGGCAGAAAACTGCCGCTAAAGCGGCGATAATGGGCTTGATAATATGCCCTTGAGAATTCCAACAGAAGTCCATGTTCTGGTGTGAACATGGGCTTCTGTTGGAATTCTGCAGGGCATATTATCAAGCCCATTATCGCCGCTTTGGCGGCAGTTTTCTGCCGCTAAACCGGCGATAATTGTAATGCCGTTCTTGATAATATGCCCCTACTATTCCTACTCCAAAGAGTGCAACATTAGGGAAAGTGTTGGATAGCAGAGGGGTAAAAATTACTATTCCCACTCCAAAGAGTGCAACAGTAGGGAAAGTGTTGGATAGCGGAGGGGTAAAAATTACTATTCGCACTCCAATGAGTGCTAAAGTAGGGTAAGTGCTGGATAGCGGAGGAATTAAATTTACTATTCCAACTCCTGTGAGTGCAACAGTGGGGAAAATGATGGATAGCGGAGGGGTAAAAATTACTATTCCCACTGCAGTGAGTGCAAAATTAGGGTAAGTGTCGGATAGTGGAATAATTAAATCTACTATTCCAATTCCAGTGAATGCACCAGTAGGGAAAATGTTGGATAGCGGAGGGGTAAAAATTACTATTCCCACTCCAGTGGGTGCAACAGTAGGGAAAGTGTTGGATAGCGGAGGGGCAAAAATGACTATTCCCACTCCAGTGAGTGCAACAATAGGGAAAGTGTTGGATAGTGGAGGGGTAAAATTTACTATTCCCACTCCAGTGAGTGCAACAGTAGGGAAAGTGCTGGATAGGAGAGAAACAAAAATTACTAATAACACTTAAACAATTGAAAAAACAAAAAATATTACAAGATTTTAAAAAACATAAAAAAAATAATCAATATTTTAAATATATAAAATGAAATATATTAAACATATAAAAGAACACATATTATAATATTAATTAAATATAACAAAAACCTACACATAATATATACAATAAATTAATAAATACATTTATTAGCAATAATTTTTTTAAAGTAGCAAATATTAACAAACAATAACATTATTTAAAACATAAATGTATTTATTTTATTTCCTACCCTATAACACCACACAATAACAAAACACTTCAACATTTTTAATTAAATGTATTTCCATAATTAACTTAATTAATAATCAATTAAAAAAATCTTCTTAATAAAAAAATACACATTCATTGACTACACATGCTTTAACACTATAATCCTCAACACACACTTAAATTAAACTATAAAAAAATAAAACACAATTAAATATTACTTTTTAAAAGAAAAATTATTACTATTAACAGCTAATAATTAAATAATTAAAATTCATTCAATACGCACCCTTCACCCCTTTAAAAGTAAAAACAACACACTAAAAATAGACAATTACCCAAAATAAATATCAAATAATTACCATTAATTAACAACTAAGGGGCCGATTCCGATTCGGGCCGGAAATCTCTCCGACCGAGCCGGACCCGGAGAGATTTCCGACCGAATCGGACCCGTGCAGCCCGACCGAACGAGTACGATGCGTCCGTATGCTATAGTACTCGAGTCGGTCGGACTCCCATTGAAGTCAATGGGAGCCGGTCGTACAATGCGTACCCGGGCTCCCATTGCCTCAATGGGTGCGAGGCGAACAAGGGCACCCCCTACAGTGGGTACGCGGCGAAGCGACTCGCGCCGTACACGCACAGTTAGGGGGGACCCATGGGTCCCCCCTGTGTGCGACTCGCGCGGTTACGTGTACAGGGGGGTCCGACACGGACCCCCGAAGTATGGCTCCGACTGCTCTTTCGAGCCGGGCGGCGCGTGTCGGTCGGACTGCTCGCGGCGCGCATCGTACTTACCCGGCCGGGGAACGTCTCCATTGCGCAGTGCGAGTCGTGTCCAAGCGAGTCGGTCAGTGCGGTTCGACCCGGGAACGAGTCGGTCGGAGCGGTTGGGACGCCCGAACGAGTCGGTCGGCGATTTCGCATCGTACTCGCTCGTCCGGACGCGCGTACGAATCGGTCGGGAAATAGGGCTCCGAATCGGATCCGGTTATGCCGAATCCGATTCGGAGCCCTACCGGCCGAGATCGGAATCGGCCCCTCTATATAATTAATTAAACACAAATTACTTCCCACCCTTTACTCCTATAAAAACCACAACACACACCTAAAATTATTTACACAATTACTATAATTAATTACCAATTAATTTATTACAATTAATTAACAACAAATTATTAATTCATCAACTAAAAATAAATTACTTCCCACCCTTTACACCTATAAACACCATAACACACACCTTACATTAATTACAAATGTACCAAAATTAATAACCAATTAATTAATTAACATCAGTTAGCCAATTATTAATTCATAAAATAAAAATAAATTACTTCCCACCCTTTACACCCATAAAGACCACAACACACACCTAAAATTAATTACACAATTACCATAATTAATTACCAAGTAATTAATTAATTAAAATTAATTAATAACCAATTATTTATTAATAATAAATTACATTACACATTTAACACTGTAACATATCAATCAAACAAATTTTAATAAATAAAAAGTAATCAAAAAATGTAATATAATTAAATTACTTTCCACCCTATTCCCCTATAAACCCACAACCCGCTACAGAACTAAAGACGCAAAATTCAAATTAAAAAAATAATAACTACTAAAAATTTAACATATATATTAAAAATACAAACAATTCTTATACAAAAAAACATACATCACATACATATAAAATATATACTAACATACATAGCAATAATAAAAAACGATATTTTTAACAACTATATTTTTGCAAACGATATTAAACAGTTTGATATTTTTAAAATCGATATTGCCTTAAATCGATATTCTTGACCACGATATTCTTGCTGTCGATATTTCTGACCCATGATATTAATTACTCGATATTTGTGCTACTCAATATTTTGTACTCGATATTCTGTCTCTGCACCAGCATAAGAATCCAAGTTTGCTAATCAAGGAGATGTAAGAAGTCTAGAAGAGACATGTTGTTCTTTAAGAGATTGGAGGGTAGGAAGCAGAGATGAGGTAAAGCGTCAAGAGAAGAGACACTGTTCATTAAAGGGGATGATGTCATGTCTCTAGATTAATTGATTAATTGACTCTGTGCTGAGTAACCTGCTAGAGCTCAGCGGTGTAGCTGATCCTCAAACTTCACTTTCTGTGGAGGTTAGTGTGGGTAGGTAGAAGGAGGGAACGTCCAGATAAGGGCAGGGACTTGTTGGAGAGTAGCTACACATTAATAAGCCCATGGATCTAGTTGAGGGGAGCATTCAATAAAGGGCTAGAATCTCCATGCATCATTCTTTTTAAGTAAATACCCCCACGGTGCCATCACTTACTTGATATCTGGGCAAAGAAAGATCTTTCCTAGTTGTTACCCCCTTTTCCCCTTTTCCCCTTGCCTCGGCTAAATAATAGCAAGTTTTAGTGCTGGGCCTGGGGTTTAGAGCTCTCTCTTTTGGATAATTCAGACAAGTCTGGAATGGAATTTTACCGCGGCCACAAACAGCACTATGCACAGGGGCCCTGCAGCACAGTGAGGGACAGAACTGACCTGCAATTATCGAAGACTAACCTTAGAGGTTTTTAATTTCTTTGTCAGGTCTGCGCTGTCGCTGGCAGTGATCTACCCATGCACAATCGTACAAATTCAGCTTACACGATGACTCCATATGGTGCATCTCATTTCTGGAGCTTCTGTGATCCACTGACACCTTCCTTCCACGAAGCCTGCCACGCTACTTGTGCGCAATTGGAAACTGAGGCTTTGCCACTTAGTGCCACTGTTTACTGCTGTTGTGCATCTGGTACGTTACCATCTCCTAAGTGGATAGAAACCACTGGCTTCTGTCTGACTCTGCCAGACGAACTCACCACAGTGCCTCACCAACTCCAGACTCGAGGGCTGTGCTTGACACAGTGTCTGGGGCCATGCCCTAGGACAGGAATACAGAAGACACCACACAAGGGTAGGGTAAGTGTTGATCAGGAGGCACAGGAAGACAGACTGCTGGGCTGTCCATTTCGGCAAGGTCAGGATAGAAAAGTGAAAGTAGCGAGTGAAAACTCACTGAACGTGGCTGTCTACTGCTCATTACTCTTCTGCTGTGGCTGAACAGCAGCCTATTGCATGTTGACACTGGCCATCAATGCCTGGGCATTGGTAGGCCTCAGCAAGAGGATAAGCAGCTACAGAATGTTTTCAGATTGAAAGGACTGAGACTGCTGCCAGTGGGACTGGCAAGAAGAGTCCCAGTCCCCAAATAATAGGTGCCTGTCCTCCCCATTGATAGGCACCGGCACAAATGTAGTACTGCCCTAACCCCACTTATCCATTTGTTAACAATTTTCATGCATTCTGGTTAACATCTCCACCCCTTTAGCAATGTGCAGCCCTCAATTAGGGGTGGTTTTGTATATTCCTCTTGAGCGCCTGGATTTTACATTTATACCAATACTTTCTTGTACCCCGTATTCAAGGATTGAAACTTGCTTTGCTATAGCATAGCACAGCCACACATTTCTGTGAAAGAAAGTTCTGAAATATGCAGGGATTTATAAAATTCCTTCCTCTCAGTGTTTCCACACTTCTCCCGATAAAAATGGTATCCCGGTTGAATGGGTGGGCCTATCACCTGCACTGGGAACGGACTAAACCAGGGACCATGTAAAAACCACATTGACGTCATACGATCAAAGTTTTCATTTATTGCTTTCGGGGACAACAACTCCAGCCAGAGAAGTGTGGTACATTGTCTTCCCTTGACCCATTCAAACTACCCAATTTCTCTCCCTAGCAAACCCCAATTTTCTCCGGCCATCACTGACCTCCATTATATCCATCCCTCATATATTCACTTATTACTTAAATGCAACGTCTGGACATCCCCTGCCATCCTACGGAATATCCAAAGTCTATCCAGATAGCTCCACTGCTATCATTGCATGTAACAGGGAACCCTGATACCCTCCTACATGACTGCACCTTTCTGCCATAGATCAAAGACCTGTAGACTAACCCCTACTCTGTAGGATGTAGCTGCCGAATGCTGGTTCCTCTGCTTTAGCTCTATGTCTACTTCTGATACAGACTTGACACCCTCGTCTCGCTCTGATAACTTACCAGTTTGATGTTTTGGAGCGGCCTCCCATGTAGCCTTCTAACTCAGTTAGACTGTGTCTGCTCCCCTCTGGGCTCGTACTTCGCTCACGAGATAGTGCATCACTTTTATAATGGCAAATCTATTCGGTGATAACTTTCTGCAGGCATTACATAAAACTTCCAATTACGTAATTTGGTGTTTTTGAAATTTCATACTTTATTCTGTTCTTGTATACAGGATGATTTGCTGTAGAACCTGCATGTCGCCTAGCAACTGCTTTTAATTCAACTAATTAAATAGTGTATTTACTCTCTTGGCCGACTGATCACGTGGTCAGGCTTTTAAACAATGATACATACAACACATACTCTGAATTGTTTATATTTCTTTTTCTGTATCTCTTTGATTTACAGGGAGACATTCCAATCAGCCAGGCCTGTTGTAATGCTATATACTAAGGTGTTACGCTTTCACTTTATACATCCAAACCAAGCATTGTATGCAGTTGTAGGAATACATGCTGTAGTTCATACATGCTGGATCCCAAGAAACATCATTCATTATCTCAGTTCCCATGTACACTTTTCAAGTATCCTCATATCAAGGTGTTCCAAAGAACACCTATTTAAAGCGAATATTGAGGCATGTGATTTTGGCCTATCTTATGGAAGGCTGCCAGGTACAGTCAGACACATATTGTGCCCGCGTCTGAGTCTTTCACATTCCAGGCACACCTATGGTCCCACTGTGTAGTTCGGCACCAGGCCTTGCTGTCTGGAATTTGTCCCTAAATCAAAGAAGGCACAAAGACATTTTGCAATATAATAGGCACATGATGTTTTCAAAACCTCATTCACAGCCTGGTCAAGTAATTCTGACACATGACTGACACTATAGTATAGATCATCCCACCTTCTGTGTTTCACTCATAGATTTCGCATTTATTCTGCAGGTCTGATGGTCTTGGAGGACTCGCATGCTACATCAGTGCAGAGTTGGAGATGTCTGTCACCTCTCAATCAGGTTACCGGAAACCATTCACATATTTGATAGTTCTTACTCTTTTAAAAGAAGCACTTGCTGTTGGAGCCAACCAATTTCCTTTGCAATGTATTCAGAAGCTTAAAACCTCTAAATGTGTTACCAGTATACACCCTATCTAAATTTTTGTAAACTGTTGCTATTCTTATTATTGTTAAACCAGTCTCATTACACGTCAGTACAAAAATCTGCACTCAGATAGTAAAGAACTAATATAAAGTCATACAACACAGTGCACTTTTCCTGTCATTCCTACGATTATTGCTGACATTTCTATCAGAACATTTTTAGTGCACAATTTAAAAGCAGCTTATATGTACTCCAAACTTCATTACAAGGCTCCTACCACATTCCACAACATCAAGAGCAACAGAATTATTACTCATATTTATAAAGTGCTCTACTAAGATTCGTATGACACTGTAGCATCTTCTTAATCTGTGTACCCTTTTAGCATGCCATACAGATTTCCAATGGCCAACTGTGTATAACTCTTTGGTTGTGTTTTTGTGTATAGTAAGATGTTTGATAAATTCTAAGTTAAGTAATGGATCATGTTGGCTTATTTCAAACTAAAATTTGTTAGATCTTGCTCAAGGTCTTTGGAGGGTGTGATGGGTGTGGTGCCTGAATATTTAGTCCAAAATACTGTTTGACTATAACAGTGTGAGAAAAATATTTACAGTGTAAAAATATAGTTAGAAAGGCTATCGTGGGTGAGTATATCGCTTTATAATGTTTGTAAACAATATTTTGGTTTAAAATACAGAATATGAAAATATCACTGTGCGTAATAATTATTTTATAGTAAACATTATATAAAGATATGTGATAGAAATTTATTTTTAAATATGTATTGTAATTTTGGCAAATTTTATTGAAAGAAAATATTTTGGGTTCAGTGTTTAAGTGAATATATAGTAGTTTGAAAAAGTAATTACATTGAATGAAAAAGGTCTCCAAGTCAGTGACCTTTTTTTAATTTTAATGTTTTTGAAGTTTTAAAATATGTAAAATATAATTTCAGATATTAATGTTAAACAGAAAATATTAAAAACTATGAAAAATGAAGTTTAATATGTAAAACTTTCATTATTTTGACAACAGTGAACCAGCCCCTACTAATATTTGTAAATTCTCCAAAGTTGGTGAGACAAATTTTGGAATAGCACTTCAGGACTCCCACATATTTGCACTTTTGCCAGTGTTTGTATAACTGCAGTAAAAAAAAGTAAATTGCCACCACAAGTATATACACCTGTCTCTGTTATTAGGACTGGAGTTAGAATAGTAAATCTGTCCCCTAGCCCCCAAATTTATGACCTTTCTCCAATGTTTGTGGGACTGGGGTCAAAATAGTAAAGTTAGCCTCACACCCACAAAATATGGACTTCACCCAATTTCTGTACGGCTGGAGTTTGTCTAGTAAATCTTACTTTCCCACTCCTCACCAAATATATGTACTTTCTCCAATGTTTGTGGGACTCAACTTAGAATAGTACATTTGTCCCCCAAATGTAAGCATTTTCACCAAGTTAAGTGGGATCGGAGTTAGAATAGTATTTCTGATCACTTTCCAAAATATAGGCACTTTCTCCACTGTTGGAATGGACTTAGAATAGTATAAATAGGTAGAATTTAAAAAAACACTAGACACCAATGCTTTAATAATCCACAAGAGAGCGCCATCTCCTCTCACTCATTGACTTTGTGCTTGTTTTTGACCCTGTACAGTGCTCCGCAGCAATTTGGCAACGTTTGCGCTCTGGAAATCCCAGATACATACATACATTTGATCCAGCGCAAACCCAAATAAATGATCAGGGATAATTTATTCAATAACTTCATACATTGGCCCATACACATTCACCCAGTATCCCTGATGTGCTGGTGTCAAGTTTCTTAACCTTTCTTCGACTTATTCCTGTTATTTCTCCACAAAATGTTAACATCTTGTAATTGTATTCGACTTTTCATCTAATTGGTCGATGGACCAATTAGTTGAAGAGTTGATGGCAATGGTATTTTCTCCGAAATAAAGATTAACCTCTAGAAACCTGATTAAATGACCACAAACTCTCGGTGTGATTTAATAAATTTATCTAGCAATAATAAAACTTATAACGATCATATCCATAAACTCATCACTGGAGACCTTATGGGAGAGAATAACAAACTAATCACAGTAACATCGAAAATATCATTCAAATATACGTTGCACAGAGTGGATAGATGAAGAGACATTAGATACACAATAATCGATCTCTTAAAAACAACCAAAATGATTGTGGAGGGGATAGATCAAGAGACATTAGATACACAATAATCGATCTCTTAAAAACAACCAAAACGATTGCGGAGGGGATAGATGAAGAGACATAAAGCACACATGTTAAAGAAACAGTCGGGAAAAAGTATAATTTTCTACAATGCTAAGGGGCCAATTCCGATTCGGGTCGGACAGCTCAAAAAGAGCTGTCCGGACGCTTACCTTCCGACCGACTCGTCCCGGGAGCCGGTCAGTCCTGCCGATCAAGTACGATGCGTGCATGTGCTGAAAACCCGACCGACACGAACTCGCCAAATACATACTCAATACTCTCTACGACCCGGTTCCGTAAACGCAGAATCGACTCGCACGGGGGCTATGTCAGAGCAGTTTCCGGCCGGACAAGTATGATGCGCACTTCCTATGCGCCGAGCGAGTCGACACGTACGGCACATCACAGCATCCGGAAAAGCTGCATGAAAGGAACGATTCGCGCCACAACACGATCCCCGGACACGAGACGTACAAGCCTGCAACTGGGACGAAACGAACCAACGACCAGTGCATATGAGACGGTGTCGACATGAATCCCATCGCACAGGTCATACCGATCCTCTACATCCATGGCCTGATCTGGAACAGACGCCTACGACGGAGACGGTAAGAGACACACACCCCAAACAAACACCCGACACGTACCAGTAAACCTGTGACAAACATCCAGGCCCTCCTCTTGCCTGTCACCCCCACCCATAGGGGGCCTCTTGGCTGGGACTACTCTCACACCCACCCATAGGGGGCCTCTTGCCTGTCACCACTCTCACCCACACTCATAGGGGGCCTCTTGCCTGTCACCACTCTCACCCCCACCCATAGGGGGCCTCTTGGCTGGTACTACTCTCACCCCCACTCATAGGGGGCGTCTTGCCTGTCACCCCCACCCATAGGGGGCCTCTTGCCTGTCACCACTCTCACCCCCACCCATAGGGGGCCTCTTGGCTGGTACTACTCTCACCCCCACTCATAGGGGGCCTCTTGCCTGTCACCCCCACCCATAGGGGGCCTCTTGCCTTTCACCACTTTCACCCCCACCCATAGGGGGCCTCTTGGCTGGTACTACTCTCACCCCCACTCATAGGGGGCCTCTTTCCTGTCACCCCCACCAATAGTGAACTGTGTGAGTACCACTACCAATGCCCACACACATAGGATGGGTGATGTGTAACACATACCACATACCCCAACATAAGGACTGTAAACCAAAGGATATCCCCAACAACCTCATGACCACAACATGTAGTCTGTGTAAAATTCCCACTACAGTGAACATTACCATGTACACACAATGTAACTCACAACACATGTCTGCAATACCACAGTGTGGCTAACACAAGCCAAGCCTCACATGAGCACTGCAGTAATGTCCTCAACACCCATCACTTGAGTGTACAAAAGGTAACTGTGTTGTACTAAACAGCACCATATGTAGAGCACTGTGCTAATGGGGTCAGAACCCCCATCAGCACAGTGACATGAAGGTAAGTGTGGGGATCACACATGCAGCGTATGTAGAGCACTGTGCTAATGGGGTCTGAACCCCCATCAGCACAGTGACATGAAGGTAAGTGTGGGGATCACACATGCAGCATATGTAGAGCACTGTGCTAATGGGGTCTGAACCCCCATCAGCACAGTGACATGAAGGTAAGTGACTTATTGTTGAAAGCTGCAACTGTCAAACAGCATGTACGAGTCCTGGTCCCACCACATGACCAATTCCATTGCAAAGTAGTGGTTGTGTCCCATACCAACAGAGCTGTGTTGATGCACACAGTGCACTGCATCCAAAACATATACCCAAAGATGTGCAGACAACCATCACACGTGGGGGGTGACATTGCAGACACAGCTGAATCACTCATTTCCACAAATGACTGTCACTATGCACACCCACACACATCTCCACAAACAGACCCACAAAGCTACACATCCTGTGGGGACTGGAGGTGTCAGGTCACAAACACCCATGCAATGGCAGCAGGGGGACACACCAAACAGGAGCAATGTGCAGAAGGCTGTCGCATGGCTCGCAGGGACTACATGGGAAATCACACAGACACCAGTCAGCCAATGGCCCACAACACCAATACAAAAGCACTGCTGCAGATGAACAATTACAAACAGCCAGAAACACACAGCACATCGGACAAAACATGTGTATGTCTGTGTCTCTGTGTCCACAGGCAACTACACAACATGTGAGGGGGCAGGACTACAATGTCACCAATGAGGACACAGTGCCACACAACAGAGAAGCATGAATTGGGCAACCCCTTAGTGGGCAACCAGCCATTGCAAGGTGAGAGGGAACACAACAGACATAGCTGACACAAGCTGCAATTATCAACAACCAACAGAGCCAGAGACAGACCCACTGAAGCACCACAGCCAGGGACACTACATTGGGGTCACACAGGACTGCATGAGAAGGCCACTCTGATGACCAAGGTAGATGTGGCACATACTGTGCAGCACACCCACCTGTGCCACCTTGGGCAGCTGACCACACACACAAACTTCCATCAGACCCACACAAAGACAAAGCCCTGGACATGGCCTGCAATACTAGGACAACATGGTGATAGGGGACTATACAAGTCATGACCCTCATCACACCACTCAGAACACCACACACCTTGACCTGTATCAAGGTGCATCAGCCAACACCACAGGGACCGCTGATACAGCAGAAGACCACATGACAATCCAAGGGCTGGTGGGGGGCAGCTAAGGTGAACAAACACATCACACAAAGGACACTCAACATCCCTTGTGGATGCCTGACACAATGCACAGTATGCGGAACATGGCCCTGATTACCAATACACAAGATTAGCTGGGATCCCTGTCACAGTCCCAGGGCAATGCCGCACCCAAGGAGACCCACAAAGAACACATGTTGACACCTTCCAACATTGCACCTCTGAACATGAGGAGTGGGAGCAGGCACACACATGTGTTCCAATCACAGACACATACCACATAGGCAACACTACATGAAAGTGGAAACCAAAAAGGGCCTAGGGGAAAACCGACTGTGTCCCATCTGTGTCTGCCCACATACCCAGCCCATACGACAAACACACCTAGGCACAACACCTTGATGAGCACTAGTGTGCCATGCACCCACATCCCAGGGAACCAAGGGTGAAGATGTTGGGTGAACATAGGACAACTCAGCAAGCATCACCAACAGAAACATCATCAGGGTACCCAGCCTGTGTAGCCAAAGGGAAGGGAAAACACACAAAGATGCCCACACAACACACACCATGGGCCCAGCCAATGTCGCCCAACAACACACTGACATGAGGGGACTCCACTCCTGTGGAAGGAAAGCTGTGCCATATGTCGTCCATGCAGGCCACCAGCATGTCAGCAGTATACTTTGTCACACAGCCAACATATACCACACATTGGTGGCCCTGGTAACAGCAGCCTGGGCACGGGAGGGTTCACTGAGTCAACTGCACAGAGTCAACACACATGTAAATGAAGTAGCACTGAGGACACAGATGAGTCCATCCACATAGATGCCTACACTTGCATGTCCATTGGAGATGGCCACACAGTCAGTGAAATGGGCCAATTGAACCATGCTAAGGCCAACAGGTGTGCATGTGTGTAAGACCCTGATGAGACATTGCTAACAAAAGATGGATAACACATTTCCAAAGACCATAATCATGACCCCCTCAGATTGCTGCAAAGGATGACATGGATACACACCCCAATAGGACATATCCCCCATGGCCCACATGGGCTCCAGCACAGTGACACTACATTTTCCAGCCATGAACTACACCATCACTGGAGCAAGGGCATGTCAAGCATCATCAACATCATGTACATCTGAAGCAAAACCACTAGTGAACAAAAAGGAGCTTTTATTCAGCCTAGTTTTCTTTAAATGGAAAATCAAGAAGAAAACCATGAAGGCCTATGGCCAGTCCATAAACAGACCCAACAGGGTCAAGTGTCCAAATGCCACATTTGGCTTGCCTGCACTGCTACCGGAAGGGAACA
Organism: Calotriton arnoldi; assembly: GCA_963921515.1. Lineage (NCBI taxonomy): Eukaryota > Metazoa > Chordata > Amphibia > Caudata > Salamandridae > Calotriton > Calotriton arnoldi. The sequence goes on from CAWUFW010014535.1 coordinate 144,167, forward strand.
TACCCCTGGGAGGGGCATACATAGAGGCCAGCCAGGCACCGCAGGTACAGGATCATGGATCAACAGAAACAGACAGGAAAGGGGTGGTGGGTGCAGGAGCGGCAGCTGCAGTGGAGGGGTCTGACAGGGTGGGTGCCGGCACAACTGGGGGGCACAAGTCAGGAGCAGTGGGTGCGGGCACAACTGCAGTGGGCAGGTCAGAGGGAGTGAACAGGGAACCCACTGCAGTGCCCAAGTCAGACCGGGAGGGCATAGACTCCACTGCAGTGCCCATCCCCAGGGGAGCAGAAAGTGGATCCGGTGATGTGGGCAGGACGGAGGGGAGGACACGCCCTCCACAGCAGTGCCACACACAGGCTGAGCGGGGTGTGGGGTGGTGGAAGAGCAAGAGGCAGGGGGGAAGGCCTGAGCATCTTGGGGATGCGGTAGCGGTGGGTGGGTGAACCTGGGGCAGGGTGTGGTGGTGGGACCTGTGGAGTGGGAGCCTGGGGGATGGCGGTGGAGACTGTCTGGTGGAGCGTTGGGCCGGTGGTGGGGTCTTGCTCTTCCGGGTGCGGGGGACCTGCGGCGTGGGGTCTCAGCCTGCCTGCGCCTGGGGGAGGGTGTCTGGGGGCGAGGGACACTCCCTCTGTGTGGCTGGACCTCCTCTTCCCCTTGTGTGCTGGTGTGGATGGATCAGTGGGGAAGAGTCCGAGGTCAACCAGGAAGAGCTTCTTTGCAGCTGGGGATGCAGCTGAGGCAGTGGAAGGGGCTGTGGAAGGGGCTGTGGAGGGAGAGGCATTGGAGGACTGCGGAGTGCCTGTGGATGCATGTGTGTGTGTGTCTGACCCATCCCCGGTGAGTGTATGTTCAGTCCCCTGAGTATGCGTGCGTGCATGTTTAGACTTTGGCTTGGGTGTGTGTGTACTGCCTGGGTCTGTTGTGTGCAATGACGGTGCAGGTGTGTGTGTGAGTTGGACAGGTAGGGTGCTGGGATCAGGGGATGGGGCAGGAGAGGGGAGGGACTGCTGGAGGAGGGACACTGCTGCCGTCAGTGAGGAGGGCATGCCCTGACTGGTCCTCTGTAGGGCAGACATGGCCGATGACATGCCCTCCATGTACGACACCAGCTGGTTCAACAGACCCGTGTGCACATGGAAGACACGCAGCATGGATGTCTGCCCCACATGGATCTGCTGCAGCAGGTCGACAGACTCCTCACTCAGGGCAGCAGGGGACACAGGGGTAGGGGGTGCGGTGCCTGACTGGAAGGAGACATGCCCATGAACACGGGCGCCTCCACGGACCTTAGATGTGGGAGCCATGGGGAGGGCGGTGATGGTGGGGGCGGGGACAACCTCAACAGGTGTTGGATGGTGGCTGCTGCCACCCGCCTCCACAAGGGAGTCCTCGTCACAGCTGCTGTGGTCCTCAGCTGCGGTGGTGTTTGCCGAGGAGTCCACAGACTCACTCCCCTCGCCCTCCGTGCCACTGGGTCCCTCCGACTCCTCAAATTCCGACCCAGTCTGGCTCTCTGGCGGTCTCCTTCTGTGTCCGTGTCTGTATCTGCACAGGAAAAATAGAATAAAAACACATTAGTCATCTGCACTGACCACACACACCACAGAAAGTACAGCACATCAGTGGCCAAGTGCGGGCATCAATCAGTTGAACATTGCTAGGAGTGCTCACACAAATTTGCATAGGCCAATGGTCAGTCTGAGAGTCAAGCATGGCATTCACATCCCTCCTGCCCTTGCACCCATCTGTCTTGCGCATGTAGGATCCCTACACCCCACTGCGGACACATGCACCACCTACCCATTAGTTGACAAGACCTGAAAATACGTAGTGGTCTGTCAACATGCACACATCACATCTGCTGCCTATGGATCTGTACATTTGCCTGGACGTAGGGATGGCCAGTGTTGCATCTGAGAGGCTGGGGCTGAGTTCATGCACCAGACATCCTGAGCCCCGCAAGTCCTGCATTCCTTGGCACAATGGAGTGCATGTTGCACATGACACACTCCTGCAGGATCACCCCTAGGTAGTGTAGTCCCATGGCTCAGCCATGCCTGTGAGATCATACATCACAGTCTCCAGTCACCGGGGGCAGGGCAGCCTGACAACAACTGTCACCACTGTGTCACATTCCCAGGACATGGGGCCTGCAAACTCTGTAGCTGACAACTACACATGACCATCCACAGAAAACAACATCGTCTGGACTCTGATGTGCCCACCCCAGACCCATTGGAAGCATCAGAGACATGGGACAGGGCACTCTGAAGCTGAGCAACTCGCACTCTGCTGTGAATGACACCCAGCTGCTGGAACTACCCAGTTGCAGGCACCATTGTGCACAGTCAAGTCATCACATCCCTACATGTCACAGAGGTATTGTCTCACATGGGCACATCTCAGATTGCATGCTGACCCCAAACCCATGTACACACCAGTGGGCCTGACAACGGTGCCACAGCACAATGACACAGGGGCAGACACCTGAGGGAACTGTTCACCTGGCACAAAGTGCCAACCGAGACACGGGAGTGGGAGTACAGACTGTTGCATGCCCTGGACTAGCCATGACTGTCCTGCTCCACGTGGAACAGGTGACAGCCATGGACAGTAGGCAGGTGGCTATGCATGTGTGACACACTTGAGATACATGCTCCAGAGGCCCCAACATTTTCACCACCAGCAGCATGGGTGTGTGCCAAATGCCCCAGGCACATGTGGTGAGCCCGAGCTGCCAATTGGCCACATGACAGGAGTACATGCAGATAAATACCAGGACCCTGGCATGTAATGTACAATGGTCCCACCCTTGAAGCCCAACACTGAGTCCCCTGAAGCAATGCTGGCCCACATCTCATGCACCTTCAAATGTAAGGGCACAGTTTCCACGTGACACTATGCCCAGACAGAAAAAGCCACACCTGGCAAACAGATGAGAAGGGGGCAAGTCACCAGAGAGGGACATGGGTCCTGGACTATCTGAACAATGTACTGTTGAACTGTTACCAGGCCAGAGGGGGCACACAGTATGTCAGAAACAGCACACAGTGCAGTCATGTACTTACCCCTCCTTGCTGCTGTCTGGCCTTCAGCTGCCCATCCAGGTCCGGGAACACCACCGCCAGGATCCGGAGCATGTGGGGGTCAGGGTCCGGTGTCCGCCCCTCCTGCGAGGAGGCGACAGCTTCAGCTGGACCCGTGCGATCCTCCGGGTCCAGCCCCGAAGGTCCTGCCACCTCTTCTGGCAGTTGCGGATCCGGCGCTTGTAGACCCCCACGGATCTCACCGCCCGGACGATGCTCCTCCAGATCTCATGTTTCTTCTGGGCAACAACCTGTGAGGATGACAAAGTGCAAAGGACATTACTACACCTGCAACATATTAGTGCAACACACAGGCAGTCATACATGTGGGCATCAGCAAGGCTAATGAGGTACACAGGTGGTGCAACTATGGATGAGGGACCGGTGTCCAGCACTCACAACTTTGAGACATAGCCTGGGAAGGGTACCTAGTGACAATCCACCTTGCACTGCACTGTAACTGTGCAGTACATGTGGGTGCCCCATTTGTGTCAAGAGCAGTACTCAGTGGGCAACCAAGCCACTGGTGTACACACTAATGCTGCTGCTGGTCAGACCAGTAGCACAATTAGCAAAGCAGTGGACAGCACACTCACCTGCTCCCCTGGTTTCCCATAGAGCTTGGTGTACTGCGGCAGGAGCCCGTCCAGCAGGGCCTGGTTCTCCTCCTCACTGAAGGCTGGGGCCCTCTCCACAGTACGTGCCATCCTTGAAGCCAGAGGAAGCAGAGACAGCAGCAGTGATGAGAGTGATGTGCTCCAGTAGCATGTGGTGCAGGCAAGTGGGTTCTCTGGGGGCCAGGCAGCCTTATATCTGTGCTGTGGAGGCATGTCTGCCCTGGGGTACAAAGGGATAGGTCCAAAAAGGTAGCATCCTATGAATTTGGCCAATCCATGGGATAGCACGACTCGTACACGCCTTCAGCATCGTTTAAAACATCACCTCCATGACACACTGGCAATTGCAACAATGTAGTACGACTCCAACTGAATTTCCTGCACACGCCTCGCTCAAATTTAAAATCTGCGTCCATCACCATGACAGCTCATAGCCAATGAGGGTGCAGGGCTCGGCAACTGACTGTACTACGCGGATTTTGAATGGCAACACACACCCGTCTCCATCAGATTCAATGGGCAAGGCATGCGCGCGGCTCGGTCCATACACGATCGACGCGTCACACGCGTCCGTCGCCATTGTAATGTTTGGCCCAGACGTGCACGCGGCTCGGTCCAATCCAATTATTTGCGTTTTGGGGACATTGAACGTGTCGGTCAGCCTTGCTGTCAATTCCTGACAGATGCCATCCTCTGTCACTAGCTAGGGACTATGGGGCACACCAATGGCACCACTGCCTGTGCCACAGTGTGTCCTTAGTCATGTGTGGCTGCCTCTTATGTGTGTGTCTGGGGCACAAGATGTGTTTCGTCGTGTGCCACTTGTTGACAAGCACTCCAAGGCTGGACACGGATGTGGGTGGACACATACATGTGTGGTGTGCCCATTGCCACAGGGGGCTGCAGCAATGCAGTCCAGGACATTGCCAATGGACACAGTCCCAGCCAGGATGTGCGTGTGTGTCGTGTCACATGTACCCTGTCTCATCAGTGTTTGTAGGTTCAAAGCAGGGTGAACCAGTGTCGACATTGTGATGTACATACACTATCTGTGTGCATGTGGTGTGATCTGTCAGTGATCCAATGTGAGCCGATCCACACAGCCCATTGGTTTGTACATGCACAGTGTTGTTGTGTGGGGGTGGCACAGACACCTACATATGTCCTCCTGTGGCGACAGGGCACATGGGCTGTGGCTAACATGCTTGTTGTGTGTTATGTCAACGATACGTCACATCATGCCTGTGTAACAGTCAGTCAGGGAGCTGTGATGTAGAGAAGATATCTGTCCTCGCTAGTCACTGTGGGCTTTGTGTGGTAGGTGGCAACAGGGCAGATGTACTGTGCTAGGGCCCATTGCTTTGTCATGGCACAACAGGGGACCTGTCATGTACACATCTTGAGCTTCAATGTGCGTTGATGCCATGTATGGGACATATGTGTCTGTAACCTGTGGCAACCACCTCAGCTCATTGTGTGATGTGTTTGTTCATGATGGGCTGTGTTGCTGTGGCTTTGTGACATGGCTGGAGGGTGTGCCTTCATCCTTTGTTTCTGTCTGTACTGCAGGGCCCCAAATGTACCTAGGCCATTCCCGGACCTGGCAACGATGGTGGAACGTGAGTCCATCAGAAAGTACCGTTTCACCAGGGCAGTGATTGAGGAGTTGGCAGGGCAGTTGGGCCCACACCTGCAACCTGGTCGGCCATACCCGACGGCACTGACCCCCAAGGTGAAGGTGATGGCAGCCCTTCATTTCTTTGCGACGGGTACCTTCCAGTACACTGTGGCTTCTGCTGGAGGGATGTCGCAGACGATGTTCAGTCGGGTGCTTCGGGATGTGTTGGAGGCCATGTTACATTTCCTGGACCTGTACATCTATTTCCCCACGCCCCAACGACTTGCAGACATAAAGGGTGACTTCTATGACCTGGGGAGGATGCCAAATGTCATTGGCTCCATTGACGGGACACATGTGGCTTTGGTGCCACCACAGGCACATGAGCTGCCATACAGGAACCGCAAGCATTTCCACTCCATCAATGCTCTGGTGGTTTGTGTGGCGGACATGACCATCTCCCATGTGTGTGCCCGTTTCCCTGGGTCTGCGCATGATGCCTATGTGATGAGGAGTAGTCGCGTCCCTAGACTGATGTCACGGATGCAGAATCAACGTGCCTGGCTTGTTGGTGTGTACTGACTTTTCCTCATTGTGTGTGCCTGACAGTTTTTGCTACCTGTTTTTCTCCAACTCCTCTAATGTGCATGTGTCTGTATGTAGGTGACTCTGGATATCCCAACATGCCATGGTTGCTCACACCCCTGAGGAACCCTGTGACACAAGCCGAGATGCGCTACAACCAGGCACATGGTCGTACCAGGAGAGTGATAGAGCGGACATTTGGACTCCTGAAGAGCCGCTTCCGGTGTTTAGACAAGACAGGAGGTGCCCTCCCATATGCCCCTGCTAAGGTGTGCCGGATCATCATCGTAGCATGCATGCTGCACAATCTGGCAGTGCGAAGGGAGTTGCCCCTCATCCAGGATGACAATGACCAACACCCACCACCTGTGGAGGATCCTGGCTTGGGCCAGGATGCCAGTAGCGATGATGAGGCTGCGGAGGATGTCCGCACACAGCTCATCAACAACTTCTTCTCCTGAATGTGAGTATACAGTGATGTGTTGTCAATGTGTTGTGTGTGCATGTTTTGTGTGTGTGGTGCACCTTGCGTGTGACTGTGTGCTACTTGTGTGGATGCCTTCAGTGATGTGTCCATCCAGTTTACCTGTACTCCCCACCAGTTGTGTGATGATTAGTATTTTGGGGTGGTGTAGTCTGTGATTTGTGTTTGCCATGTGTGTTGCAGTTGTATGGCATCATGCAGTGTTAACAATTGTGTTTCTGTCTGTCCTTCAGAGGGTACTGTGGCTGTTGTTTGGTGTACTGAGACCCCTGATACCCATACTCCACTGCCAGGATGGAGTCGTTAGTGTCCCGACGAGTGATGTGCCAGGCACCCCAGGACTTCCGTAGTTATCCACTTGGTGACCGTGTGCCCACTGTCAGGTGTTGCTAGCTTGCATGTGTGTAGTAAGGGACATGTTGCAATTGCCTGACAATAAACTGTGCTGCACCTTCTGATGTGTGTTGTTTGTGCCTACACATCAGTCTGACATTGACGTACTGCACTTGTGGGCCTGTCACCACTGACTCAGGATGGGTGTGTAGTTTGTGCATACCACAGGCTTGCCTGTCAACATTGATGTTGGCAATGAATTGGTTGGACGTGGTGAGCATGTGTTAAGTAGACCTGGTGGTGTGTCTCCCACATATGTGGCACATTGGCCTGACTGACATGACAGTGTTCTCATCACAGTACAGGTTTGCATGCACAGTGTTCTTCAGCACATCCAGATCTACATGCCACTGACAACCTCTTAATCACCACAGAGTCACGTCTATATCTTCCATGGTATCCCACTTGGACTCCATGTTTGACAAGTGTGTCTCAACACGGGACATGTGGGAGTCCAAGCGGGCATGGTGGGCAGTCTGCTGTTCTTTGATGTCCGTGAGGATCCCCACTACCTGGCTGAACCCTCCGGTGCTCTCCCTGGTACGCAGCCATGATGCGTCCCAGGTGGGTGTTATCCTGCAGCCCCGCACCCTCAGCGGAGCCTCTGCTCGGCCTCCCCACCCTCCCACCACCCTCGCCACACGGCCAGCACCTGTGGTGTCCCGCACAGGTGTCACAGGGCCACCTTGAATGTTGTTGCTGTTGTCAGGTGACCTGGTGCCCTGTGACCCTGTGCCGTCTGATGGTTCGGTAGGTATGTCCGTGTTGGCAGGGGTGGCTTGGGGTGTATCAGTAGTTGCAGGGGTGGTTGCAAGGGGGGCAGGTGAATGTTGCCGAGGGGCTGCATGAGGGCCAAGACCGGAGGGGCCAGCTTGGTTGTCGTCCGACGAGGGGTGAGACTGTGCACCACCGTAGCCAGGTGGGTCCACCGGAGCCTGGGACTGGGACTCTTCCTCGTCTGTGGATGAGTCCACATCTGCCCCTGTGTTTGGAAGGAAGACACAATGTTAGTGATGTATTCGTGGACATCAATGGTTCATACACATGACATTGGCCACTGTGGTTGGTGTTGCATGCCTGTCCATTGCATCATCCTACTTTGTCACTGACGGAGATTTCCATTTGTGTGGTGCATTCACCTGACACCCTGAGGCACTTTGGTTGTCAAGACTAGCTGTCTGCCTGCCTGGCATCTTCATTGCACGCTAGACTGTACTGTGCCATTCCTACTCTGGTGCTGTCACATGCCTGACACAGGTGTTTCATCCCTGTCAACATTTGTGCTTTGACACTGGCATCCTTGCAAAGGCACCTAGCTTGTGATCTCTGTTTGGGGCATGTGTAATGCCAGTTTGTGTCAGTCAATGTGCATCACATTAGTGTGTCTGCACAACCTGGTCACAGTCCAGCATGCCCGGGTTGTCCTGATGTTCTCTTCTGTGTTGTCTGTGTCCCCAGTCCACATCCCATTTCACACAGGTGATGGTGTCACTGTTGCTAATGGAGTTGTGTCTGAGTTTTGTGGTTGCTCACATGCTTTGTGATGTCAATGTCCTCCATGGTGGTATGGACTGTTCGCTGCGGCTGTCTTTCTTTACCAGAGTCGTGACCAGAGGTGTGTGTTCGGTTGCTTCAGCTGTGAGTTGCATGCCTGCTCCAGTGCAGCCCATGTTAGTCCTTGTGTCCACAGTGTCCATGTCAGTGAGTGCTGTGTGGTGTGGATGATGCCTACAATACTGGACAATGTCTGCGTGTCATGTGGCTCACAACGGGAGTTTGAGTGTATGTCAGCATGCTACAGTGTGAGGGATGTTGGTAGGTCCATTGTAGTCAGTCAGGTGTCCCCTGTCACTGCTGTGTATGTGAGTTGCTGTGTGTTTAGATCTCTGTGGTATGTCTGCATTTCAGCACTTGTCAACTACAAGCCGCGCCTACCCGTCCAGGCCAGGGGGGGTCCCTGGGACACTGCATCCCCGGAAGTTGAGTGCAAAGGTACATTTGCAATAGCTGGCAGTGTGACTGTGATTAGGTTGGTCGATGCGTGGGTGTGACTAGCAGCCTACTCTTACATTGGATACATGTGTCAGCCATCTTGCCCTGCTCTTTGGTTTGGCAGTGAGTGTTCCCAGAAGTGCTGTTAGTTTTGGCTGGGAAGATGTGATTTGCAGCTGCCTCAATGGTTTTCAGTGTCATTGCAGTACCTCCTCCTCCCCCAGGGGCCAGGCAATTCACACAGAGACATGCTTCAATGGCGGTGAGTGTGGGTTGATGTTGAGGTTGTGAGTCAGTGGTGTAGTGGTGGTTGTACACAAGTAGCAACAGTCCCTGTACGTCACACAGCAGTAGCCAGTATGGTGGGTCTTTGGGTGATGTTTGCATGGAGTGTGGGTAAATGCCTTCTCCCAGGTGAGTTGTGTGGAGTTTGTGTTGAGGGGTGTGTGACAGCACATGGTGGTGGGCATGGTCAGGGCTGGCAGTGCTTCTCCCTCCATGGCCAGATGGGCCACTATTGTGTATGCTTCCCTTGCAGGGAGTGGTAGTTGACTTTCAGGATGTCAGGCAGCGGGGTCCTGCATTTTGTTTGTGCACAAACCCCATCAGGGCCTTGTGCTCCCCACAGCAGGACCCAGTGTCAGCCATCTTGAGGGTACATTCCACTGCCTGTGAGGTGCACATGGTTAAGAGTGGTGTTGATGGTCCATTTGTGAGGGGGACTATTGGCTGTGACTACAACTCCCATCATGCTTTTGGCTACACTGACTTCCCCAACATCCCCGAGCTTCCTTCCTGTGGGTCAGGTTCCCTGTGAGGTGGTGTGACAGTGGTGGCAGACTGTGGGGCAGTGTCTGTTGGGGTTTTGTGGCACTGAGTTGCTCTATGTTTTGCTAGGTTTGTACACGTGATGACATAGTTCAATGTTGGTATGAGATAGCAGGTGTTGTGTTGCTGTGCCGGGCATATGCCTGTAGGGATGACTTTGTTTGTGTTACTGTGGCTTTGTTAACGGAAGTTGTTTTGCCTGTCCCCTTGACGGTGATATGTGTACATGGCCCCACAATCTTGAGTATCTTATTTGTGTACTCACCAGGCTCTGGGATGTCAGTCAGACCATGTATGCTCTCCGGTGGTAAGATGGCCTGCACCTTCTCCTCCCAGGACCGGAAGTAAACGGGTTTGGCAGGAGGGCCACTGCCGGTGTGCTGGCTGAGCTGATGGTCCTTCTCCAGCAGTTTCTTGACCCTCCTGCGCACGTCATACCACCTGTTCTGGCAGTCGTCCTTTGTGCGCAAACAAGGTGCTTGTGCGTTCACCTTGTTGACGATCCTCTCCCACATCTTGGCTTTCTGGGACATGGGGGTCTTTTGTACCAATGTGCCAAACAAATGTGGCTCTACTCTGATGATTTCATCTACCAACACTGTCAACTCACTATCTGTGAACTTTGGATTCTTCTTGGGGGCATGGTGATGGTGGTGGTGGTAGTGGTGAGGGGGTGGGCTGGTGGTGGTGGTGGTGGTAGTGGTGAGGGGGGTGGATGGGGGGGTTGGGGTAGTGGTGTTGGGGGGTGGTGGTGGTGGTGGTAGTGGTGAGGGGAGAGTGGATGGGGGGTTGGGGTAGTGGTGTTGGGGGGTGGTGGTGGTGGTGGTGGTGGTGAGGGGAGAGTGGATGGGGGGGTTGGGGTAGTGGTGTTGGGGGGTGGTGGTGGTGGTGGTAGTGGTGAGGGGAGAGTGGATGGGGGGGTGGAGTAGATGGGGGGTTGGGGTCGTGGTGGGGGGTTGGGGTCGTGGTGGGGGGGTGGTAGTGGTGGTGGTGGTGATTGGTGTGTGTGTGTGTGGGTGCAAGTGAGGTTTGTGGGTGTCTGTGTGTGAATGCTGTTGGTGAGGTGGTAATGTTGTGTGTCAGCAGAGTTGTGTGTGTGGAAGTTCTCAGGAAATAGCAAAGGCTCATGGGAGTGATTAGTGGCCTTTAAATGGGTTGAGTTGTGGGTGTGTCTCTCTTAATTATTATTATTTTTTTTATATATTGCCTTTGTCAGTGCTTGTTTGGTCTTTTTTTTGTCTTTGGTCAGCTGTTATTTGTGTGTGTGTACGAGATGTTCTTCTGACCGTGCCGGACGCTGCTGGTGAGTCGTACGGGCTTCTCCGAGCCTTTCACGCTGTTGTTGTGCTGTGTTGTGTATGTCGTGTACGACTCGGTCGCAGGGCATTCGACTCGGTCGTGGGCGTTCGTTCCGCTCGCGGGAGTTCGAGTCGGTCGCGGGCGGAGTCCATTGGTTTGAGTGTTTGTGTCGTGTGCGTGTCGATCGTGCGGCTTGTGCTCCGTGCGAGTCGTTTGTGTTTCCCGCGTATGGCATCGTACTTTGCGACTCGTACGTCGCGGGTACGTGTCGGTCGGCTCCGTTCCGGGTACGTGTCGGTCGGTACTACTCGAAGTCTTTTTCTAGCCGGAACCCAGTTTTCCGTACGGCTCGTTCGTCCGGATCATATTCGGGAGAGTCGGTTGGAAATCACAGGCTTTCCATCGTACTGCGCAGGTCGTACGGCGGCGATACGTGTCGGTCGGAACCTTTTCCCGGGACGTGTCGGTCGGTTCAGTTTACAAACGGAATCGGAATCGGCCCCTAAGTAGATTAAATACAAACCCGGAGGATCTGTAAGGGAAGACCATCACCCAGGCCTAGGCGGCAGTGAGGGACCCCTGAACCAAGAGTCAGGGATCAAAGACTTAAGAACCAGGACAGAGACAGGACAGGAACATCTAGGCCTCTCAGCTCACCGACGAAGACAGCGACACTTCCCTCTCTCAGCCTACGTGACCCTTGAAGCCCGCACACCACACCATCAGCTGCCTAAACCACACCCCTAAAGTACCTATTCTTATACCCTAAAAGAACATGTCCGTCCCATAATAATTGCTAATTTCAAATTTTCTAGCTAAGGGATTGGTGGGATTCTAGGGGTGGAGTGTCACCCCACTATGAAATCATCTACTTTTCACTACACCATTGTTCTAAACAATTTTTTTATACAGTCATCAATACCTCTTCTCTCCCATGAGAACATGTATCAACATTCTTTAACAATTTATTTAATTCAACAACTTCGGGTTCCATTCCCACAATGACACTGGCGTTGTCAATGTCCATGTCCTTCACCAGGTCACGGTTTTTTCAGCTTTGCTCAGCAGTTCAGTCATGTAGTCACATGGTTCCCACTCGCTCTCTTGCTCTCCCGCCCTTACTGTGGCTAACTTAATTATTATGGAGAACTCGTCCATTACTAAAAGAACAGAAAAACGAACATTATTAATTATGTGATAATGCAATTTTCAAGGTTTACCCCCCATCTTAACTCTTCTTTATGTTAACGGTTAGTCTAGCATAGTTTAAGCAGAAAAGCAGCATTATTCATTAGTATAAAGCAACACAAGCCATGCTTTTTACGAAAAACACCTGCGGCCTTGCTATGCAAACCTCTTAAATTCATTCAAAACACAAAATTATTACATTTCCGGTTATTTACTCATTAATTCTAGTTAGTTCATGCATTTTATAAAGCCGTCTTCCCACGTGTAGTGTAAATGTGCACATTAGTCGTTTAACACTACTTACTGTTAGTCCATAATAATGGATGGTTCGGTTAAGCAGGTTTCTTTTCGTGAAATCCTGCTCCATCAATCCCCCTTTGATGACTTTTAAGAGCCATCATAAATACTCACCATACCGAGTGCCACCTTTTATGTTGTCTAACATTTACTCTCTTTTTCTTCTTTTATGGCACTCTCGTCTAACTCTTTCATCATTTTTTGTATTTATATATTTTCCATGTCATAATATTTTCCTTTTACTTTTTCTAACTCTATTTCTTCTCTTTTTCTCTTTCTTCCTTTACTTTTATTCTCTTGCTATAGAAAATATTGGGATTATTATTTTTCCTAATAAACTATTTCCTAAGTTAGAAAACTATTTACTTACTGCAGAGAAACTCTTACCAAGTCTCTCCCAAACACTATCAACCTCCAGTTGGGTTAATTCATTATGTAATTTTGTTATATTTCTAATATATCCTTCTATCCCTTTACCTTTATCTGGGATATAGGTACAGCAGTGTTGAATTTTCAACATGCCACAGACTCCACCCTCTTTTGCCAAAAGAATATCAAGGGCAAGTCGATTTTGTAAAACCATTGATCTGATTGCCACCATTTCGGTATCAATCATCAAGAAACCACCAGCAGTATCTGTTGATAAACGATCAACTACTGTGGACAATTTACGAATTTTGTGTGCATTTTAAACAACTCCAACTGAGGGTATCAGTGCACCAAAGATATCACCTACTATTTCTGAAAAACTTGCTCTTTTACTTCGTATTAGTCCTTGTCTTATTTCATTGGCACTATTGTCCCCACGGTCTTTTTGGTAGACCTTTGGAAAGACGATCCCAAAATAACAGCTCCCGTACCAATGTGCTGGTAACCTATAATAGGCTTTCTTGCCACACACGTAATAAATTCCCGGGAAAACTGGGTCAGTTCCACCCTTCAATCCCCATCCTCCAGTATTTTGGAAAGTATGCTCACATTCACTAGTGCCAATAAAGTAATTATTATAGTTAGTCCTTGATCTATATAAACAAAGTTTCCCCTTTCGGAACCTGTCCAGGGACATCGCAGCATATGTCTCACCCTTCTCATAATTTCCTTCTCTAAAAGCCCAAGGTGGTGCCTGTGATTTCTGTTCATTAGCTTCCTTCTGGAAACTTGCTCTTCTATTCTCTACCATATCTAAAAATAATTTTTCTTCAACATGTAAACTACAGGTTAAATTGTTTTTGTAGGCATTTTCTATATCTAAGGTTTTAGTGATATGGAAGAATTCTCACATATAATGAGCATTTTTAGCACTTACTACTTTATTTAATTCCTTTATGATTGGTATTTCTGAAAATACTACATCTATATTAATTTATTGATAATCCAGCTTACCAGTCATATAAAATAGACTGCTGAGTACACTACATGACACACCATGGGTTAGAGAAAGATGATGATAGGTTAGCCCTTCAGAGACAGACGTAGGTAATTTCATACAGACATAACAATCACTCACGTTCATGGTGTTAGTATACTCATATAACAACTTGGTAAAGACATTTAACGAAAAATCACTAATTGATTTATCATGATGGTAAGTACTTCCATCCATTTGTTCTATATTAGTATTTATACGTGTTTTAGACACATCTTCCATTCCTTCAATTGTCATATCATTAGTATTATTTCCAATATTATTTACACTAAAGATAGGTAAGTTAACAATCAACAGGATCCACATAAGCGTTAATAGGAAAACACTACATAAACAGGTTTTAATACATCTACGTTTTAGTCTAGAATTTGGTTGTTCAGTCACTTCTACTTCTGTCATTTTGATGTACTACAAAAAAAGAAAAATATAACAATTTTCTAGTCTAAAATCCTAAATTTCTCAAAAATATGGTTCTGTGTAATCCTACACTTAATGACTTTATTCTTTACCCCTTTCTTTTTATCTAGTCTTTTGGGTTTTCTCTTATGTTCTCAATTCAGTCCATCTGACAAATTTTCTCCTTGGTCTCTTTATAGTTCTTTAAGGTGGTCTTAGTTTGTTCTCATCTTCCTTTTCAGTATCACTACTGTCATGTTCTTCACTTAGACTTACATTTTCAAATTCTTCTAGTATAACGTAGGTCCATTCAGGAGCTTTGTACTTTCTGCATGGAATTCTTGTTCTCTTTGATTTTCGGTTTGTTTCTCTTTTTGTGTTCTCTAATTCTGTTTGGCTTGAAACTTCATTACTTTGCTCTGGTCTTTTTTCCAACCTTCTCTTGACTATACTGTATTTTAGTCTTCTTGGTCCACTTGACCAATTGTCTCCCTTTCTAGGTCTTTTCGTCTGAATTATCTTTTCACCTTCTGTGTTTGTTTCACTATTTCTTTTGTCTGATCTTCTTTTTGTCTGTCCCTCTCTGCTCCTTTGTATTTCTGTTTCTGTAGGTTCAGCACTTGCTTCTGATTCTTCAAACAGTTTACCTTCTTCTAGCTCATTGGTGTTTTCACTCTCCTTTGGTCCAATTTCTAGCTCAACAGCCGTTTCTCCTTCTCCTGGCTCACCAGCAGCCTCATCTTTTTCTGACTCAACAACAGTCTTTTTAATCCCAGTATCTGGTGCCAAATTTAATTGACTTGTGCTTGGCTGTTCATCGTCAAAATGTTCATTAGAATCTGTCACTCCAGACTCTTCAGCTTCGCACACTTCAGCTGCTGGTACTTGGCTTTGAATTTCCAGTTGCTGTACTTCAGGTCTTTCAATTCGACTTGGGACTAAGCGGGTATGGCTTGCATGTATCCAGTTTGGCAAGCCAAAACACTTTACTGCTGTGGTTGTTATCAATGTGATCTGGTAAGGGCCGCTCCAACGGGGTTCTAGACACGTCTTCCTTGCGTGCTTCTTGAGTAGTACCCACTCACCAGGATTCAAATCATGTGCTCGGTTCCGCTGTGTCGTTGTGGCATCTGCTCCAACCTGGCGGGACACAGAACGCACCAGGTCAGCCAGTCCCTTGCAATAATCTAGCACACGATCATCAGACATAGTCATCAGTTTGTTCGTAGGTATGTATGCTTGTCTCATGGCTCTTCCCATCAACACTTCATGGGGACTCAATCCAGTCTTTTTGTCAGGAATACTTCTAGGACTCATCAATACCAGGGGTAAAGCGTCAGGCCACTTCAGTGTTGTGGATGCACATACCTTCCCTAATCTAGATTTTATTGTACCATTTATCTGTTCAACAATTCCAGAATCCTCTGGTCGATAGGCACAATGCGGTTTTTGCTCAATTTGTAATGCTGCACATATCATCCGAATGATCTTATTATTGAAGTGCAATCCCCTATCTGATTCCAAAGTGACTGGAAAACCAAACCTAGGGATTAGTTCTCTTAACAACAATTTAGCCACTGTAAGGCTGTCATTCCTTCTCGTTGGATAGGCTTCCACCCAGCGAGAAAACAAACAGACAATGACAATGACGTACTTTAGCCCATTACATGGCGGCAGCTCAATAAAATCAATTTGAAGTCTTGTAAAGGAACCTCCTGCTTTCCCAATTACACCCCAATTTACAACAGTTTTTCTTCCAGGATTTAGTTTTTGACATATGGCACACCTTTGACATAAACTTTCTGCGATGGCCCTGAACTTTGGATTATACCATGTCTGCTTGAACAGTCTTACCATTGCATCCCTTCCGATGTGTGTTAGTCCATGATACATCCTGGCCATATGAGAAAGTAAAGAATCTGGTAATACTGGTCTTCCATCGTAATAGACCCAAACCTCATCTTTCGTATTTTTCCTACAGCCTGTTCTATTCCACTCTTCCTTTGTCTCATCACTGACTTCTTCCTGCATCTGCTTTATTTCATCCCAAGTCTCAAATGTTGTTGTGTACATAAGATGGCATTCGGTATTTCCCTTTTCAATTGACCTGTTTATGGCCACTGTATTTTGTGCACTGTAACGCGCTAATTGGTCCGCGTATCTATTGCCCTTTGTCACATCATCATCTCCTGACTGATGTGCTGCACACTTTACAACAGCAATTCTTTTTGGTAACTGTAAAGCATCCAATAATTCCTTTACAGTTTTTCCATTCTGAATTGGGGAACCTGAGGAAGTCAAAAATCCTCTTTGCATCCATATTTGACCAAAGTCATGTACGATACCAAATACGTACTGACTGTCGGTGTAGATGGTTACTGTTAGACCGTTTGCCAATTTACATGCTCTAAACAGAGCAATCAACTCTGCAACTTGGGTGGATTTTACCCCATTCAGGCAAGATGCTTCTAATGCTCCTAATAATGTGCAGACAGCATAACCAGCACCCAATTCACCCCTCTGATTTCTCAAACATGATCCATCCACGAACAATTCACAATCTGGCCTTTCTAACGGTTCATCCTCTATATCCGGACGGGGCTTAGTACAAAGTTCTGTCACTTCTAGACAATCATGTTCTGCTTCTTCTTTCACTTCCTCACATCTTGAATCTGGCAACAATGTGGCTGGGTTCACAGTAGTGCACCTCACCACTCGCACATTTTTAGCACCTAGAATCACTCTCTCATATTTAGTCAGCCGACTAGATGTCATATGTTGAGTCCGAGTGCGAGTTAAAAGGATCTCAACAGAGTGTGGTATAAATACTTTTACAGGGTAACCCATCACAATTGCTTCACTTTGTTCCAAACTTACACAAGTGGCAGCTACTGCTTTCAAGCAGCCTGGCAATGCTGCAGCCACTGAATCTAGGGTGGCAGAAAAATATGCCACCGGACGTCGAGCCATTCCGTGTTTCTGTAAAACTGCAAGTGCACATCCATCTCTTTCACAACAATACAATGCAATTTCTTTAGAATATTCCAGCATTCCCAAAGCAGGTGCTTGACAAAGACTGTTTCGCAATCTTGAGAAATATTCCATACTCTCTTCATCCAACACGATTGGATGTTTCACATCCTTTCATGTCAACCTCTGTAGAGGTTTTGCAATCAATGAGAAACTACAAATCCACTGTCTGCAATATCCAACCATTCCCAAAAACATTCGCACTTCTTTTTGATTTCTGGGTGGATTTATTTTCTTAATTACACTGATTCTTTCTGGCGTCACCTTTCTGACCCCTTTTCCAATTTTACGACCTAGATATTGGACTTCCTGTTTACAGTATTGCAATTTAGTTGGTGATACTTTATGTCCTCCTTCTGCTAAATGGTTCAATAAAGCAATTGTGTCTGTCACACATGCTTCTCGTGTTTTTGATGCCAACAGTAGGTCATCAATATATTGAACCAAAACAGAATTTCCAGGCATGACCAGAGTCTCCAAACATTTTTTCAAAATCTGATTAAAGCTAGAGGGACTTTCAGTATACCCTTGAGGAACTCGGCACCAGGCCAAAATACGGTTTTCAAACCGGAATGCAAATAAATATTGACTTTCCGGGTGTAAAGGAATGGAGAAAAATGCCTGACACAGATCAATAACAGTGTGCCATTCCGCATCACAGGGAATTTGATAAAGAATTACTGCTGGATTTGGCACTTTTGGACAACATGGCACTACAATTTTATTCACCTTTCTCAAATCTTGTACTAATCTATATTTCCCATTAGGCTTTTTGATTCCAATAATGGGCGAATTACAGGGACTGCCCATTATTTCCTTTAAAATTCCCTGTTCAATCATTTGGTCAATCGCAGGTGTGACTCCTGCTATTACTTCTGGACTCATTTTGTACTGTGGGGTATTTTGATATATAGGACCATTTTTTACTGTAATCTGGATTGGATCCACATTTATCATTAATCCAATCTCTTTTCCTGTAAAATCCCACACTTCTGATCTCACTGTATCTTTTAACTCTTCAGGCAAATCTTCATCAGTGAGGAGTGAATATAATTCACTCACTTCTGATTCTCTCTGAGCCATCAATACTTTGTACTCAACATCCTCATCAGGTGTCATAAAAGCAACACCATCTGGTGTACAATAAATGGTGCAATTCATTTTGCACAGTAAATCTCTGCCCAAGAGATTTACGGGATTGGAATCACATACCACAAACCGATGCATGTCTTTGAAGTTTCCAATATGAACTTCTACCGGGGCAGTGACAGGAGTTCTAATCTGTTTATTTGCAACACCTACAACTTGGATAGTTTCTCCCGAGAGAGGTAGGTTTGGAATTTCTGCTGCTCTCACAGTAGAACGGGTAGCACCAGTGTCCAGCAAGAAGGTGATATGTTTACCTTCTACCTTTCCATCAACAAATATACCTGACTGATCTACCTCTAAAGATGCGCCAAGTACGCACTCTTCCTCCCCCCTCAGGCACCGTCATTGAGACGAATCCGAATCACTCTCACTACACCGTACCAAATATTGTGAAATCAGTGGATTCTTACCAACTGCTCTCCTCCGTGGAATCCAGTACTTGCACTGTACATCTGCATATGAGCATTCACATTATGGGACATAGGAGGTTGTGGCACCTGTAACTGTGGAGTAATTACCTGCTGCTGCTGTTGATTCCCAATCACCTCATTCTGCATCTGTGGATTTACATTTTGATTTACTTAATTGCCCTTTTGTCCATTTCTACACTCATTCTTCCAGTGTCCAATTTTTCTGCACGCATGACAAGGAAATTTCTTTTTAGCTTCTTCTTTACTCATTTTAAATTTTCCTTTACCTCCGCTGTTTTCCCGACCAGTCTGATTTTGACTTTGTTGTCCATTACTATTTTCCTGTTGCTGTTCTGCCATCTTCACTTGAGCCCACATAATTTTCTCTTTCAACTTTTTAAGTCTTGAATCAATGTCATCACTACATTACTTTGCATACCTCAAAATTTCGTCTATTGACTTACTTTGCCAGCAGAGCATATGCTGCTGTATCATTGCACTAATCTCTGGTTTGAATCCATATACAAATCGATACACAAAATGTCCCATATCTTTGTCACCAATATTCTCACACCCACTGTACTGCTTAAACACCTGTAACAATCTCTCATAATATGCATGCACCAACTCTTTGGGTTCTTGGGTTGTCCTGTCAATCTTAACCCAATCTGTTTCTTTAGGAGAAATCTTCCCCTTCAAGAAGGTAATGACCTGATGGTACTTTTTCATCACCTCTTCAGATGCTTGCATCTCTGGGATATTCATCCTTAGACTAATCAACAGTAATCTTACATTCTGTCCACAAGTCAGCTGGAACCACTATTTCAAAAAGACCATCTCAGTCTTTCAACAACACCTTTGAGACTTTTACAAATCTGTCCACTTGTTTGTACCATTCAACTGGCTTCTCTCGCAATCTGGGAAAATCATTAGTGAATGATAATATGTTGTGTCTAGTCCAAGGTACATGAACATATCCACCACCTGGAACTTCTCTCATCGGACATACCCTTTCAACTTGCTCGTTTTCTTTCAATGGAAACATGGAAGTTCCCCTACCCGCAGTTTCTTCCTTCTTTTTTATCCACTTACTCCTCCATCATTCTAAAGTTCCCCATTTCTTCAGTAAATTCATTAACTCTTTTATCTGCAATCTTTTTCCTGATATATTCAAACTCTCTAAATCCTTGTCAGTAAAAGCCATTCTGTATGTCCTTTGTAACATCTTCGATTTTTTTATATCTACACCAAACTCATTAGCAACCTCTGAAAATTTCTCATGGAAATTCTTCGCTCTCCAAGTAATACTTTTACACAAAAACAACAACTCTTCTTCACTATAAGTCCCTAATCTATCTGGACTTACTGTTCCAATAATCATTTCTTCTAAATCTACTTTCAATTGACTTACATTTATACTCTGTGGTTGGGCTTTTGTTTTAGTCATTTCATTTATCCAATGAGTTAATTCTTCTGGAGAGGGACTTGCTGAAACTCCCTTTTCTGGAGTAATGTTTGGCCCTAATTTCCTTGGGTCTAGTTGAATACTTCTCCTTGGGGTTTCCGTTAATAATTCTTCAATCAGTAAGTCTAACAGTGTAGTATTTTGGTCATTTTGTCTATTTTCATTCGTTGCTGACACTATTTCACTCCTTACACTACTTCTTGGAACTGACAACGTGTGTACGTTAGGCAAAGTCGATTTTTCTCCAAACAATAGAACCACGGGACCAATTGTCACTGGTACCGCCAAAGTTTCTGCATTCAAATATAACTGATTTAATTTCTGTACTTGTTCCATTCTAGCCGTGTTTAACAAACTCACTTCATTTTCTCACACCCTTCTAGCAATTTCGGTAACTTGGGTTGTCAAGGGGGTTACCATTTGTGGGGCGCTTAGAGTCATTTCTCCTGAATTTTCCTCATATGGCGGAGGCCTTTTAGTAATAATGTCTACTAATAATTCATCATCAGACTCATCTAAGCCCTCTCCGAACGTTTCTATATTTTTCTTTTTCTCTTTACACTTGGTACCTGTCTGACTCTCTACTGTCAAGACCGGATATAGACCCTCGGTCACTACCGCTCTTCTCCATCTTTTCATCTTTTTATCTGATCTTCTCGCCTCTTGAATGGATATCTAGGCATGAAACCTCTGAATCTCCTACCACTTCGATCTTTTCTCGCTCATAAGCTTCTACTTCCCATTCCTCCAACGCTTCATACTGAGTAAGTCTTGGATTTGGCTCTAGCATGTTCATCCTAGCTCTCAAATTCTGTAAAATTCTCACATTAAATGTTCCAAATTCAGGAAAAGCTAACATTCCATCATCCTTCATATATTTCGTCCAATTTTCTAACCAAACACATGTATGATAACCTCGCTCCATCATCATATAAGAGGCAGGCATTTTTGGGGGTGGAATAGGGATTCCTTCTCTCGTCACAATTTGTTTGTCTTTTTTAAAGAAATTCTTAATAGTTTTTAACAAACCCATTCTCAAAATTCTTCTTTATTAAAGTCTGTTCTCAAATATAACTCAACAAAAATGTCTCCGTATTTCTCTCTTCCCTATTCGTTAGATTCTGTCCTATACCAGTGCGACTCACACCAACCAACCAATCACAGCTCCCTATGTAACTTCAATCTCAACCAATGTCTACGCGACTCACTTTGATTTACCAATCAGAGCTCTGTTCTCTCCCACTGTTTGTCCAATGCTAGCGCGGTCTTTTGTGATGTCAGTTTTTGCTCCTTCGACTGACCCTCCCTTTACAATCTACACTTGATACACGCACGCTGCTCCAACCAATACCAGCGCGGCAATCTGAGACGTCAGTATCACTCCTTCTACTGACCCCTCCTTTACAAAATTTTACGGCAATATTTTCTGAGATTTTCTTAATCAAATTCTGTTAGTAACAACATAAAAAGACAATGCTACCTTGTCTGCTCCACTAAATAAAGAGATAGTCTTCACTTTTCCAAGAGATCCTTACACTGCAAGTAACAATAACGACCAGCGTTATCTCACTTTTCTAACAAGCTCCGTGGAGACCCATTACTCCTCTAGGGATAAAACCGAGGTATCACAAGAGGACCTTTTGACATACAAAAAGGGTGTCCTGTTACTTTTCCCGGAGATACTGCCAGAGTTTCAAAAGGGACCCTTCGCTATTTCAGACACTCTCCTTACATACAAAATTTTCCCTAAGTATAACACTGACAGCCCTACCTAGCTTTTCAGTATTATTTCCAACAGACAAAGTATTTATGCAGTGTGATTTCTTTACCACACTCTTCTTTTGCCTACTTCAGGCAAATTCCTTCCCGGGATTCCTTAGGCAACTCCATACCTGTACTTCTAGACAACATAAAACATGACGCTAACTCTTTTTGTTAAAACATACAATCAATATTCAATAACCATTTACCAGACTAATCAATAATCAAACCGTCACTCTGCTACCAAGAAACTGATCCAGTGCGAACCCAAATAAATGATCAGGGATAATTTATTCAATAACATCATACATTGGCCCATACACATTCACCCAGTATCCCTGATGCGCTGGTGTCAAGTTTGTTAACCTTTCTTCGACTTATTCCTGTTATTTATACACAAAATTTAAACATCTTGTAATTTTATTCGACTTTTCATCTACTTGGTCGATGGACCAATTAGTTGAAGAGTTGATGGCAATGGTATTTTCTCCGAAATAAAGATTAACCTCTAGAAACCTGATTAAATGACCACAAACTCTCGGTGTGATTTAATAAATTTATCTAGCAATAATAAAACTTATAACGATCATATCCATAAACTCATCACTGGAGACCTCATGGGAGAGAATAACAAACTAATCACAGTAACATCGAAAATATCATTCAAATATATACGTTGCACAGAGTGGATAGATGAAGAGACATTAGATACACAATAATCGATCTCTTAAAAACAACCAAAACGATTGCGGAGGGGATAGATGAAGAGACATAAGGCACACATGTTAAAGAAACAGTCGGGAAAAAATATAATTTTCTACAATGCTAAGTAGATTAAATACAAACCCGGAGGATCTGTAAGGGAAAACCACCACCCAGGCCTAGGCGGCAGTGAGGGACCCCTGAACCAAGAGTCAGGGATCAAAGACTTAAGAACCAGGACAGAGACAGGACAGGAACATCTAGGCCTCTCAGCTCACTGACGAAGACAGCAACGCTTCCCTTAATCAGCCTACGTGACCCTTGAAGCCCGCACACCACATCATCGGCTGCCTAAACCACACCCCTAAAGTACCTATTCTTATACCCTAAAAGAACATGTCCGTCCCATAATAATTGCTAATTTCAAATTTTCTAGCTAAGGGATTGGTGGGATTCTAGGGGTGGAGTGTCACCCCACTATGAAATCATCTACTTTTGACTACACCATTGTTCTAAACAATTTTTTTATACAGTCATCAATACCTCTTCTCTCCCATGAGAACATGTATCAACATTCTTTAACAATTTATTTAATTCAACAACTTCGGGTTCCATTCCCACGACACTGGCGTTGGCCGCTTGTCACATGGTTTCCACTCGCTCTCTTGCTCTCCCGCCCTTACTGTGGCTAACTTAATTATTATGGAGAACTCGTCCATTACTAAAAGAACAGAAAAACGAACATTATTAATTATGTGATAATGCAATTTTCACTGTTACCCCCCATCTTAACTCTTCTTTATGTTAACGGTTAGTCTAGCATAGCTTAAGCAGAAAGCAGCATTATTCATTAGTATAAAGCAATACACGCCATGCTTTTTCCGAAAAACACCTGCAGCCTTGCCATGCAAACCTCTTGAATTCATTCAAAACACAAAATTATTACATTTCCGGTTATTTACGCATTAATTCTAGTTAGTTCATGCATTTTATAAAGCCTTCTCCCCACGTGTAGTGTAAATGTGCACATTAGTCGTTTAACACTACTTACTGTTAGTCCATATTAATGGGTGGTTCGGTTGAGCAGGTTTCTTTTCGCGAAATCCTGCTCCATCACATGCAATAGTATATCTGATCCCTGCAAATATATGCACTTTACCCAATGGTAGTAGAACTGGAGATAGAATAGTAAATCTGACCTCCATTCAAAATATATGCACTTACCCCAACATTTGTGGGACTGGAGTTAAAATAGTACATTTAACCCCCTAACCACTATATTTGCACTTTCCCTAAATTAAGTTGGGCTAGATTTAGAATAATAGATCTCTCGTCTGCTTCCACAAATATATGTACTTTCCCCAATGTTTGTAATGCTGGTGATAAAATAACAGCTTAACGGGGGAGGCGGGCGGAGGGAAGAAGGGATAAAAGAAAAATCCACTTACCTGCATGGAGGCAGCCACCGCCTCTCGGTCCTCTTCGGTCGTCGATGCAGGAAGCAGGAAGCACACAGGCTCCCCTAGCCAATCACAACGCTGCTGTCACCAGCAAGACAGCAGCGCCATAATTGGTTTGAGCATCGTGGTTCTCGCTCAGACAGGGACTGGAAGCCTGTGCATGTCGTTCACCCAGGCTGTGCAATACAGCCGGTGGAGAACATGCAAAGTGCACATGACTGTTTGGCCGGCCTAAAACGGCCAGCCAAACCGTCATGCGCACTTAGAGAGTGTCCACCACTCCCCACCCCCGGCTCCTGGTCTGCCCAGCCCCGCACTGCACCTAAGTCAGTACGGAAAAATAAAATGATAATAACATTGAGTTATTATCATTTTATTTTTCATTTTTGAACTGGAAATGCTCCTCCGCATTAGCGGAGGAGCCGCCGCTGCATATAATATACGCAAAAGCCAAAGGTTGAAGGGGGCTGAAGCTAACTTCATGCTCTCCTTGTACTTCTTATCGTGCTCTTTTGAAAATTTGTGACATTAGGATTTTCAGACAGCTACAGCTGTCGGTAGCTACACATGAAAAAAGAAAAACAATTGAACAGAACTTTATACCAAACGGTTTCCATTTCAGAGGCAGGGAACATTTTCTCGGAAACGGAAATTACAGAAAATTACAGATTTGTGGGTAAAATTATACAACACACCTCCTACTGGTTTGGTTTCAATGGGGATGCCTGTATTGGAGAGTTAGTCGAACAAAAAATCACAGAAGGGGTCCGTCTATAGCGCATACATCATCTTTGAAAATATGTTAAAATGGAAGAAAATACTAACTGATTTAGGAAGTATTGCTGGCAGGTGATTTTCAGTAATTAAGTATGAAGTAACTAAAAGCCAATATTAGCCACTCATTTTACAGGCCCTGATTACCTGTCCTTAATCCCAAATAATAGACACATTAAAGATAATTTGGGGAAAAGAAGTAAGAACAACAGATCTGTCAGACTTTAGTAATTTATTCTTGAATTGAAAAACAAAAATGGAAAATGGAAACAGCTACCTTGTAAATAGTGTAGTATTTAACCTCTTTTGTTGCCATCCTTCAAATGAATAAAAATTAACAAAACACCTATTGATACTGTAAATTGCATAGAACATGAGCAGTTCAGCTGAAAGTAGTCGAAGGTCTAGCCATTTATCTCACCAGTAAATGAATAGGTGTAGGAAATAAAGCCGGTGTTTAATCATCTCTAGAACTTTTATCTCAAAGGTTCAGCAAGTGTCCCATCAATTATTCTAACCCCAATTCAGAGCATGGACAGCTCATTCTGATGCACTGCAAACTAGCTTCACCCAGAAAACAGGTGCTTCATGAGCAATAGTGCAACCATGGCAGGTGCCAACATATTGGACAAGCATTTTATAGGCAGCAGCAGTGCAAGCTTACCCTACACAAAGACACAAAGAGCTGACACTGTAATGTTAACATAGGTGCAACTTCTCTAATAAACACAATGTAGGTTAAGCATGTACAACAGCTCCCAAGACTAACATCCACCCCATGATAGCATTAACAATGAATAGGCAGTTGAGGCTCAACTTAGGTTAACAAAGTAAAAAATAAACTAGCAAGACTGAAAGTTACACAAATGTTACTTTTGAAGCCATACTACTTTACACAAATCCAATCCTTTTTTTTCAACCGTCCTCTGTGCACATTCATTTTAACCCTCTCCCCTCCACCTTAACCGTTTTCATCATCATTTATGACACTTTAGCCATTTTCTAGAAATGGAGGTCGACTTATGCGTACACATTTAAAATATAAATAAAGGCGCTGCACGGTGGCTCGCTCTGTTTTTAGGTCTTGGCTCTAGACGATGCGTATGCGCTGTCTCGAACTGAGACATGCTGTACCTACTGTTGTGGGCTGCACCCCACCAATAGGCTTCTCATATGCTGGCAGCATTGTCACTCAGTTTTTCCTTCTCCCCATTTGTGAAGGGCATGATACGTCATGCCTCTTCCGTTGTTTAGCCCTCCCCAAGCGTACTGCTCAACTACCTTTCAACATGGTGGCTGCCATTTTCATCATTGCTTCGGGACTACTTTTCTAAATTGTTTAAATGGGTGACTGCACGTGCAGTGTGTTTCGCGATGTGCTGCTATTTTCAAGCTTTTCTAGCGTATGCTTGTTGCAGCAGTGCATGCCTCTAGTTGTGTATGTCATCACTGCTTATACCTGCTAGTGGACTCATGTTGCGGCTGCAGCACACACCTCTGGCTGTGTGTGTTTCTTTGCGCATGTGTGTTTTTCCCCTCTCCCACATTAGTATGCCAAGCAGGTCTTCGCTCAATGTTTGCCCTGCCACATAATTAGCTCCGAGCGTCTACATTTGGAAGATTCAGATAATAAGTCTGGGAGAAGGACATCCATCGCTTCTTCAGCGGCTATGGCAGACTCTTGGAGTTGGTCATGAAAAACCGGTACATTGAGGGAAATGAAAGTAGACGTAACCACAGATATGCCACCCTTTCGTTTTCTTATGTTATCTCATAAGACGACCCTTGTGCCAAAGTAAAGCTTTTAAAGCCCATACTTTAAAATGTTTGCAGTAATAAGCTGCATTGTGGGAGGCATGATGCATGCCACAGCAATAAACTCCCCAAACTGGAGGCAATGGTACGATTATAAATAAATGACCAATGTGTACATTTATCAAATGCCAAAAAATACAGCTGTTAGTAGTGTGTCTGTGAAAAACACAATTTTGCCCCAAAGTCAGCAGATCTCAACCCTCTGACCCACAAGCCATCCAGGTCAGGAGAATGCCTTTAATGGCTGTCTATGCACAGTTCGGTGGGTGGGGGTGACAGGCAAAGGAGAGCAAACTTTCTATCCGGCAATTACCATTGCTATAGTGGGGAGCTAAAAAAAAACATCTCAAAGCAGGGTCATTAGTAACCAATCACTTATCTAAGTGGGACATATTTGTACTTGGAGAGAACTTGGACATTCCCTGGACATTCCCCAATCTCCAAAACTCTGCCTTTCATCCTTTCCCAATGCATAACTAGTATCATTATGTTTAGTGATTGTAACACCTGTTTTCACAGCAGCATGTCTATATCCGGGTGTTTAAGTGGTTTAAGAAGCCTGAGGCCGTCCAGATTACTATATTTTTTTAAGTCTGCTGTTACTAGAGCCAAGAAATGTAAACAAGAGATACCCTAGTCTCATTGGAGACTGATTAAAATTTGTGTATTTGCCTCTTTTAAACCATCATTCACATAGCTCAGTCGTTTGAGTACCTGCTGCGGGAATATGTGTGTGTGTGTTTGTATGTGTGTGTGTATGTGTGGACATGTATAACCCGTGCTGTGGGGAGCAGCTCAGTACTCATAGCATGGGTTAACCTTGTCAGACCCAGACAAACACTATCTTTGTGTGTACTGGTCAGTTGTGAGGACCAGTCCCCAAAGTGTATTTAGGTACATTTGTGCGAGTGTATCAAAAAAACTAAAAGCGCAGTTAGATTTCCCTTGGCCCGCTTTATAACCTACCCTTTTTTTTTTGTGTGTCCTCATACCACCATTATATGCAAGTAACAGCCAGTCAACCGATCTATTCCTTCCCAGGCTTTTGTGATATTTCAATAGTTTCTGCGCTCGTGCCCCTTCCAGTATCCTGGCAGCACAGCCCACGCAGGTGTAATCATTGGACAGATGGGGTTACACACCTATAAAACCATTCCATTCCTGGAAGGCCACCCAAATCTTAGAATATATATTGGACTCCAGGGCAGTATCCATTTTAGCCGTTCTTCTTACTGCTTGTAACCAGTCCGACCCTTGTGGTGGGGTGGGTTCAATCCATTTTTTACAAATTTCCCGCCTAGCGAGAAGAATTAGATAAAATAGCAAAGCCTGTTTATCCCCAGTAATAGCACTACATGGCTTATCTTCTACCCCCAGCATTATCAATAAGAGGCTAACTTTGATATTTGTGTCAAAAATTTCATTGATTATCTTTTCCACCTCACACCAATACTCCTCTAACTGAGGACATTCAAAAAACATGTGCTTACCATTAGCGCTCAATGCTCCGCAGCTGCGACATTTGGGGGGGGGTAACAATTACAAACTTTGCTAATTTTTGTGGAGTCCAGTAAAGTCTATTTGCCGTAAAGAAGTGATTCCTCTTCAAATTCGATGGTTTAACCGTTTTGTAAAGCAACTTGAAAGAAAGCTGCCATAAGTTTTTGTGGCTCAGGAATCTGCATAACTTCGTCCCATATTTCGTAGGGGGCTTTGATTTTTTCCTCCTCGGAAGTCAATAGTGCATGGTACCATCCGCTTATTTCCTTCTTCGCTATAGTTTCGTTCTTTAGTTTTTTTTCGAACTCCCAAAGACTCTTAGTCTCATGCCTATTCGCCTCCCCCCAACACTTTAACTGCAGAAATTTAAACCGAGACAGGGATCCCCCTGTCTTGCTCCATAATACTTCCCATGGGACCACTTCATCCATCACTATCAGGTCCCCCCAGACCTCTATTCCTACCCTCCTCAGTGGGATGCTCAGTTGGTCCAGCAAACATTCAGGCGTATCCAGGTGAGTCCCATATTGGAGCCTCTCCTGAATAATATCCAATTCCTAATATGTTCCTGATCTTTACCCACAAAATCAAAGCTGCCTTCAACATCTTTAGTTTTACTTTTTTAAAGAACTTCTTTGCACCAAACTTAAACAAAAATCCCTTCCCGCCCCACTCTTTAATCATCTCTTCACACAAACCCCCCCACACCCTGTGCCCTGGCGTGCATAGTAAAACCCTACAGTTTTTAAACTGGAATGCCATACAGTATAATTTTATGTCTGGTAATGCAAGCCCTCCTTCTGCCAATTTTCGCCTCAACTTCTTCCAGGACATACCTGCTCCCCTATCTGCCCAAACAAAACTGCCCAATTTACCCTGTATTTTATCGATTAGTCTACTCGGGAACGTTAGAGGTATACAATTAAAAAGGAATGTAAGCTTTGGCAGAATCACCATTTTGATCAAGTTAACCCTTCCATATACCGTTAACGGAAGATTCTTCCACCTAGTTAGTGTTCTCTCTATTTCCTTTGTGATTCTTTCGAGATTATGCTGTGGAATATCCTGCACTGTATTGAGAATGTTTATCCCTAAATACCTAATCTCTTTTTGTACACTCCCCCTCCAGTCTGGAATGTTCCAACTCATAACCCCGGTTTTTTCTCTATTTACTAAATATCCAGACAGGGCCCCAAATTCATCCGCCAATTGCTCTATCCTTGAAATTGTTGCAGCCGGGTCTGCTGTATAGATGATTAAATCGTCTGCGTATAAGGAGATTTTTTTTTCAAACAGACCTGTACGAAAAGCCTTCACCTGGTTATCCTGGCGAAGCGCCTGAGCAAATGGCTCGATATATAGATCAAATAACAGGGGTGAAATTGGACAGCCCTGTCGTGTCCCTCTCGTGATCATAAAACTCTTAGTAAGGACTCCATTTAAAAGAATCCTAGCTGTAGAACAGTTGTATAATGTTTTTAATGTAATTATAAAGTCTAGCCCAAATCCTATATGTTCTAAGACTACCCATAAATATTCCCAACGAACTCGGTCGAACGCCTTAGCGGCGTCCAATGTGACCACCGCCAAGGGAGCAGATCTTTCTATGGCTATGTCAATGCATCCTATTAGTTGTTGAGTCAACTCACACATTTGCCTTCAGGGGATAAACCCCTTCTGGTCCTCATGTATTAGTTGAGGTATTACTCTGATAGCCTCCCTGCCAAAATGCTGACAAAGATTTTATAGTCAGCATTTAGCAGGGATATTGGCCGATATGATTCAGCCTTAGCCGGGTCCTTAGCAGGTTTCAGTATTAAGACTATAGAGGCTTCACGCCATGATTCTGGGGCCTGCACCCCCCCTTTATATATCGAATTAAACAACTTCTCCCAGATGGGTAATATTTCTTCAACTATGTTTTTAATACTTCCGCCGGGAGAGCATCAAGCCCTGCCAACTTCCCATTTTTAGACTTTTTTATTGCTCCTTTTATCTCTTCCTTTGTGATTGGTGCTTCCAGTATTTCTTTCCCTTCTTCGCTCAGGAACGGAAGATCAAGCGAGTTAAGCCAGCGTTTGATCTTTGTGGTATCAGAGATACCATTTTCCGTTTAAAGCTGTGAGAATAATGTGACTATGTGCTCCTGCATGGAGTCCCAACTATCCAACTTTCCTCCTGTTTCACTATTAAGTTCTTTTATTTCATTCCTTGACCTTTCCACTCTCGCTTTCCAGGCAAGCAAAGCACCTGCTTTTTCACCATATTCAAATTCCTTTATATTCGCCGCTTGCCATCTAGCTTTACACTTTTGCTCTATTTTTATTTTAAATTCTAGTTGTGCCTCATTTAATTTCTCTTCCGTCCTCGTTTTTTCTTCCCTCATACACATGGAGTATAGAGCCTCCTCTAAAATCCCAATCTCCTTTTCCATACTCTCTAGTTCTATACGTGCTTTCCGGTTTTCTGCTGAAGTTAGGCTTTTTAGAATTCCCCGGATATATGACTTGAAGGCATCCCAAACAATACCCAAGGGGGAAGTGTCTAGATTATTAATAAAATATTCAGTTGTTGCTTCCTTAAGAGCTATCTCAACCCCCTCTTCTAGGAGCAATGCACGTCTTAAAGTCCATCTCCTAGGTGGTTGCGGCCCCAGAGCTTGTATGGTTATCATTACAGGTGAGTGATCTGAAATATGGGCAGGGAAATGCTTGATCTCCTTGATATTTGCTGCAAAAAATCTATCCACTAAAAAATAGTCGAGTCTCGAAAAGCGGTGATGTTTTTGCTATGGTACGTGTACCCCCTTGTCTTGCCCTTCAAATATCTCCATACATCCACTAAATTAAAATTACGTATCATGCTTTTTAGGGCGTTTCTCATTCTGGGGACATATACACTCTCTCTTCTTGTAGACCGATCTAACACAAGGTCTAGCAGGACATTAAAATCCCCGCCTACGATTACTGGTACAGAAATTGCTGCCATCCCCAATTCTAAATCAACAATATATTGGGGATTATCCTCATTAGGTCCATAGCATCCCATACATAAAAACTCTCTGTCTGCCCATTTTAAACAGGCCGAAGCCCACCTACCAGAGCTATCTGTGCTAAACTCTTTCATTTCTATTCCACAACCACTCCTAATCAAGATAGCCACTCCCTTACTGCAATATAGTTGATCTGAGACAATAAAGTTTTGGACCCAGCCGCACCTCCGAAATAACTCCCTACTCTCATTAGCCAAAAGGTGCGTTTCCTGTAACAGCATTACTTGTGCCTGACTATTTTTTAAATATTCCAGTATTTTCCTCTGCCTAGGTTTGGATCTCAAACTATTCACATTCCAAGTAAGAATTTTGATGCTTGGTATGTTAGTCGAAGCCATCTTTCTTAATACGTTCCCTTACTGTTTTCAATCCTGAGCTAAAGAGATATTCCTGTATAAAAGGTGTTGAGGCTTTTTTTTTGTTTTTTCTCCCACTGCTCCCCACCCGTGCTCCCCCACCACCACCACCCCCCCTCTCCCTGATGCACCCACCCTGAGGAACCCTCCCTATGTTATTAGGCATAATAATGCCTATAGGCGTACCATCGGGGGGAATTTGCTGGCAAACTACCAATGTATACATTACTAGAGAGCTGAAGAGCTTTTTTACTTTGCAGTATTCTCGTTGCTCATTCTGTTTATTAATGCTTCAACATCATCCACTGAGCTGTAGTTGTACATTTTATTATTGCACATTATGCGGAGCATAGCAGGGAATTTTAACTGAACTTTCGCTCCTAACTTTTGAAGCTCCTCCATCTTCCCACCTATCTCCCACTGCTTTTGTTCTGTAACCTTACATACATCAGATCTAACCAAAAAGGAATAACCATTGACCACTTATGGGCCATTTTTTAAAGCACTGCTAAGTATCTCCTCCTTGATATTGTAGGAAAGGAAGTTTACCAAGATCTTTCTAGGTTTGGTTCTCTGTGGGTTACGTCGAAACGGCTCTCTATGCGCCCTCTGTATTTCGCTCTCGAGATTTATCTCTTCCTTATCATTCAGGATCGTTTTCTGAAGAAGGGAGATTATAAAAGCCTTCATCTCTGGCCCTTCCTCACTTTCAGGAATATTTAAGAATCTTATATTATTCCTGCGGGAGTGATTCTAAATTCTCTCTATATCATCTCTTAGCATTTGGTTTTGTTTGCCAAGATTAGAAATCTCGATTGCGTTCTTCTCGACGTCCTGCTTCACAGCATCAACTTCTTCCTCCAGAATTTTTGTGCGGGAGGTAACCTCATCTAGCTTCTGGGCTAGTTCAGAACAGGATACTTGTATGCCTAGTTGGTTAGCCTCTGACACCTCGAATCGCTCTTTTATGTCATTTTTCAGTTCCAGTAACATCCTGGCCAGTGAGATCTCTGTCTCTACGTTTATTACAGGCGCACTTTCTCCTACACTGGTTATGTGATTCTGGCTACCCCCGTTTGTTTCTGATGGTAATGCTTCCAGATCCTCGGCTGCTGTCAAAGCCAAATATCTATTGCTCACTGGGACTGTTATTATATCCTGCTGCGAGGCCCTGCTCTGATCTCTCAATGTGCTCGAATTGCTTGAATTACTCATTCTAGCATCATTGTCTTTTCCCATGTTACTAGCAGAGGCCATTGTATTTTCAGAATTATACTCTTCTGGGCTAGAACTTGTGCTTGCTGCATTATCTTTCTGCATGCTTGGCAACACACGAAAGAAGGATTTAAGTGAAGGGGTTACCTTAACTCTCGCAGTTGGGAGGCAAGATTTCTTTATACTCTTTCCCTCACTGCTTTTCTTAAGGGGCCCCCCAGCTCCTCTACCTTGCGAGGACACCCTTTGACGCCCCCTTTTTGCTTTAATTATAGTCTTTACCGCTTGTGGTAAGTCAGGCAGGGCGTCTGGTGAAGGGAAAAGAAGACTTGCCTTACCTCCAGTATTTCTATTCCTCAGCGTATACCTGGAGAGGACTTTGCCTTCTCTGTAGATCCCTGTCTCCATATGCGAGAGCCTTCCTCCCCACTCTCTCAGCCCTTGCGTCTGTTTCTCAGCTCCTGACCGGCCTCTCTCCTCGGCCCCCACCACTTCCACCTGCTGGATACAAGCCCTGCTTGTTCTGCCTCTGCCCCCGATTCCAGCCCGCCAGATCCGTTGGAGGCTTCCGGCTGCCTCTCTCCAGCGCGTCAGCTGCGCTCCGCTCTGCACTCCCAGGCGTCTTCCCAGCGCAAAACCGGGCTCCGTAAGCATCGCCCAGGTACGTGATTCTTTTTTTAAAATTGCAGGCTGGAAGTTCCTTTTTTCCCTGCTGAGTTCCGTTGTCGTTCTCCCGCTCCTCCCGCTCCTCCGTACTCCGCTCTCCAGCTCTCCAGCTCTACTGTAAGAAAAACCCCCCGGACTGGCGCCCGCGTCCGCTAGCGTCTAGCTAGTGGCCGCCATGTTCCTCACTATTTTTTGATCTCTTTATAACCTACCCTACTAACAAAGCACACATGGAGAATAGTAATTACACACTTCATCACAGTCAATGTCCGGTCCTCATAATAATAGGTATGGGTGTGTGTGTGTGTGTGTGTGCGTGTGTGTGTGTGTGGTTGTGCGTGGGTGTGTGTTTGTGTGAAGCTGAGGCAGTCTTGGAAGTTACAAGATCATGCAAGTCCTCATTTCATCTTTATGATCCCAGTTACATAAATGAGTAGGTTAATGCACATGCTGCAGAGCTTATTATGCACCCTGATGGGATGAGATTGCAATGCTTGGTAACCACAGTGTTTAGTTTGAAAAAGAATAAGTACCACTGCCCAAAACATTTGCTCAAGAGTCTTGCATCTGATGCTGTTAAATGTTGGCGTGCCAAATACCAAGGCTGTGTGGTCTTGTTTCACCTCTTGCCTCCTAAATCCATCAACAGTCAATCCCTGCTCTTTCATCTTTCTCCTGTAGGTTCTTTTTTTCAACCCTGCTTTCTTCCTTGGCTGCTCTTTTTTCCTATCTTTCTCTTCCTTCCACATTTGGTGTTTCTCTCTCTCTCTTTCTCTTGCTCTGGGTCAAAATAGGATGAAAGAAAATTAGTGCTGGTCCAAAAAACTGAGTGCTGGTGGGCCCCACGTGCACCCACCATCTCAAAGGATTGGTGAACCGACTGAGCCTTTCATCCTTCGGAGTTTAACAAAATTAGTGCCAGTTTTTTTTTCAATACACATTGTGCCTAATATTAATCGAGGGAATACAGCTCATGCTGTACACAAGCAAAATTGGACATGTTGTGGTTGTTAAATGATTTTAGACTTTTAGTGAACTGTCTGTGGAGATGGCTAAAGCAGTGGGGATTGACTACTATTGGCATCAATAGGAAAATTGTTAACTTGTGCCAGGCCATATTACTACATGAAGATTTTAAATGGAGTCACACTGGAGGCATCCAGTCTCTGCTGTCTGTCAAATTTACAATTAGCATTTTTAGGTCTCGGCTAGACAGTGCATGCGCTGTCTCCAAGAGACTGTTGAATATAATTTAGTAGGCTTCAGCTCACCCATAGGCCTACCATTTGTCCGCTCCTCCGTCGCTCTCTTATCCTTCATTTCTGTTGGTCAATGGCATGCATGCATCATGCCTCTTCTTGTGTTCAGCTCTCCCCCAGACCAAGTACTTCTATCGTACCTCTATCTGTCCACTGCTCTGATGTTAGGAGCTACTTTGTTCTTTGTTTTTGGGCACTTGACACAAGCACTTGTGTTTTCACTCGCTTTATTCCCCTTTTGCTGTTTTTTTCAAAATTTCACATCCTGCCCTCCTGTTCCTATTTTTCTTTTCTCTCCCAACCCACATCCGTCACAGTTTTCCAACCCCCTCCCACCGATTAAACTGTTCACCCACTTGAGGGGGCGCAGAAAGTGTGTGTGCTAGTGCGGGCCATAACATAAATCGCCATTTCATAAACTACATTGAGACAGCCCGCCATCTTATTTATCTTTTTAGTGTAACTTTAGTATTTTTGTTGTATTGCGGAAACACTTTCGACATTGTTTTAGCTCTGGGATGTTAGTGCCTACAAGTTCCATTTCACCAAGTGGTGAACGATTACAGCATAGGGTCGTCATTACGTCATACATTATGCGCATTGAGACTAGATTGTAAAAATGACTAAAGTTGATGTAAGCTGAAAAATGGTGTATATGGGCTTTCTATACCCTGTAACTAATTTCATGAATATGTACAACGCACGATTGTTACAACGCAGTGACATTTCCAATATTGCTTAATGTCCCGCGTAAGATGGGACTATAATTCCAATTACACCTACTGGTTTAGTGCCATGGCTGGTGACACCATTACGTCACAGGTCTACTTATTTGGATGGGTTCATGCTGACAATTGCTTTTTTTCCTCGGTGCGTGGAAAGGCTAATGAGCAGTGGCACAAACTCAAGCAGGTACAATAAGGTTCAGCTAGAATGAAGGGTAATTCCATGTTCTATCAACTAACATTTTCTTTTAGAAATAGGCCGTACTATTGGTAGTTAGAAACTATAGTGAAGGAAAGCAAAGATTTCCATGATGGCTATATAGGGCAATTATACATAACAGCAGATGTAGATTAGTGGTCTATGAGAGGGAAATGCACTTTTATTATCAATAATATATTGAAGAGCATTGAAGTTTGTTTGCAAAATCCTGATATACACAAGATGTGTTAAAGTGACCAGTGTTGCTAGAAAAGTTAAGATGCCTCTGCTATTCAACAATGCTAAAACATTGCCATTGGATTGCCAAGACCTATTGGCTTTGCCAATGCTTGTTTTATTTGGTGCTTCTCCATGCAGCCTTTTCCGTTTTCTCAGTGCTTTACCTGTTCACCTTCTGCTTTACCATCTGGCCGCTTCATGCTCTTCACAAACTTCAACTTACTCCAGTCACATTCATCAAGTACATATTTGAATCTAGAAACAGCAGGTGAACAACATCCAGCCACAATATGGCTGGGATTCTGTAGACAACATCTCATGGCCAAACTCTCCCAGGCCCTTCAGTTTGCTAAAGACTGTTATTTCTCTTTTATTCTCTCTCCTGGCCTTGTCCTCTGCAGCTGATTTCCTCACATCATCCTCTTAGAAATTGAATCTGAACTACTAGCTCGCATTTTATTGTTAGCAAATATTTTATGATCACCTTTATTAAGTCCAATTGTACCACATGCATCAGATTGCTCTAAGAAAGGCTATCAGCAATTTTGTTGTTCTTTTTCTCCAAGTCTATTCATGCATCTTTGGCAACAGCTGTGGCCAGCTCACACCACCAAAACTGTCTTTTATGTCCCATCTGCGTGATTACCAAACCATTGCATTATGGACTGGCTGCATATCCATGTTCCTGATGCCATCTTGGCATGGGAGTATCACCAAATTCATAAGTCAAGGCAAAAAATGTCTAATTAGAAATAACCCTGGGCGTAGTTCGCATAGTCGCGCTACGCGAAGCTACGCGAAGCTATGCGAAGACGTTAAAGCGCTGCGCGAGCTACGCATAGCTACGCGAGCGTGCGTAATTGCTTTTCACGCCCGTTCGCGATGTGTTTTTCTTCTTCGGGAACGCGTTGTGCGTGTTCGGGGCGCTGTTTGCGTGCTCGGGGGATAGTATCTCGCGAACTTGCCCATGCGGTCGCCTATGGGTGCGGCCATTTTGTTTTTCACTTGTCCCGCCCGTTCGCGATGCCTTATTTCCTGTTCCGGGTCGCGTATAGCGTGCTCGCGATGCGCATTTCATGTTCGGGAACGCGTCGTACGTGTTTGCAACGCTTTTTGCGTGCTCGGGGAGCAATATTGCGCGAACTTACCCACGCGGTCGCGATGGGCGCAGCCATCTTGTTTTTCACTCTATGCTATGGTTCTGGGCCTGCTTTTCTATCCTCCCTCAATCTTTGCAATCCTTTGTTTTTTACACTGTTTTTCAATTTTTTTTTATTTATTATCTATCTCTCTCTGTGCCTAAGTCTATATTTTGCATTTATTTCTACTTTTTACTGTGTTTTTTTTACTTTTCTACTGTTTTATATTACTTTCTTCTTTAAGCTCCTACTTCTTCCCCTAACTTTATTTTTCCCTTCTAACTTTTCTTTTCCGCCTCCTCCCACACACCCCAGAACCATGGTGAAGGGTAGCAGCAGCAATAACGGCTCCAAGGGCAAGGCGCATGCGCCCAAGAGCCGCCTGCCTTGTGGCAGACTACGCCCTGCAGGGGTGCAAGCCCGGCAGCTTTTTAGCGAGGCGGAGGTGGCCGCCCTTGTTTTTTTTGTGCAGCACCACCTCCCCTTGACTTTGGCAGCAGGCGGCAGGCCAGGCTCCGGGTACCCTACCCAGGAGCGTCACCGCCAGTGGGTGAAGGTGCGCCGGGCAGTGTTTCGCTGCTGAGGGATCCGGCGCACCCATAACCAGCTGGCCCACCGGTGGTCAGACATCCTGGACCGGGAGCAGGACCTGTTGGACCTGCTAGGTGTCGAGGTCATGGGGCTTGGTGAGTAGCTAATATATATAGTAGTATAAGTATTGTGTATAATTTTTTTATGAATAACAAGAATACTGCTGCTTACATTGCAGGTAAATTACGTTTCAAAATCTTCTGTGATTGTAGGACACAGGTGCTCGGCGCTGCTCTTACTTGTTTGCAACTTTGCGCTCACTTGGCCTGATTAATATGTAAGAGTTTACTTTAGAGAACTTAAGTTAGGTAATGCTATTGCTAGAGAGACTCTAGTCCTTCCTTTGTCCTCCTGTCAAATAGTGGTGGATGGATTGATACTAGGTTTAGTTAGTATTAGTTGATAATTTTTTAGCGGTCTGCGTGACGCATCCTCTGTCACTGAGTGCTGCTTACCCCAGTGCATAGTAGAACCTTTTGTAGTTTGTTTAGTGAGTGGTAGGCTTAGCAGTGTCAGTCAGTAGCAGAACATCCGACGCAACCAACCAACAATTTGGTGTATGCACAAATTTATGCATGTGTCCTCCATCTCATCTATGCATTTTTGAGGGCTAAAAAAAATGGAAATGCAGACTTAGTGAACAATTGGCCCGTCTGGAATAGGTTGGCTAGGGCAGGTGGTACTTAGGCTTAGTTAGTGTTCTGGATTCAAATCAATCAGAATGGAACACTGGATTAGTGTTCATAAATAAGTAGACGGTCCGTGAATCCCGCAAGCCAGTAGTCGATCGGATTAGATAGGTCAATTTTATTGCAATTATTGTTTCCTAAAACGTTTTTTGAGCGTTTTTTAGATAATTTATTTGTTTCACAGCAATCATTAATGTTTGTCTCTTTCTTTATTATATCTTACATGATCACTGATCTGCAGCACCCAGGGGCAAGAAGACGGGGTCCGAGTCGGCGGGACAACCACCAGAGGACCGCTCCTCTACCGAGGGCCCTGCTGCTGGCCCCAGTAAGTCCTCCAGTGGTTAATATTAACAATTATATTTCCCTAACTTTTACTGCACCTTATTTTTTCCGAACTATTAATTCTGGTTCCACTTCCTAATTCTATTTTTTACAAAAGCTTCTTTGATCTTGACTTGACTATCTGTTTCTAAATTCTGGTTATCCCTGCCTCTAAGTTCTAACTGCCTCTGCTATGACTCTCTGTACTACTACTATTAGTCTGTCTGTAGCTAAGCTTGCCCAGTTTGCCACTCTTTATTTTATCTTTTTGAATAAAACTCAGATTGATCAATAGCTCTAGCCACTGAGTCCAGTCCTCTGGGTTGTCCTCTTCTAGTCTTCTTAATTTGAGGCTTTGACAATTACCACAAACAAAATGCCCAACCAGATATTTGACTATTTTTGATAGGATATAGTACATACTACTACTGTTGTGGGGATTCTGCACAGCCATATACAGAACTATGCACAAGAAAATAGGATGTTGGTGATGGGAGGTTGGACCTTCCTCACACCTCAGTCAGAAGTGAACCCACAATCCCCTGACCGACTAGCTATAGTGTCTCATTAGGTCCCCGAACCCCCACCCGAAGATACCCAATGATTACACAACCCAGAACATAACACCCTTTCGCTCACTCACTCGTGTAAGTCCACCACCACCACCACACCAAATACCACAGAGTCTATGTGTAAGTTCAAAAGGTTTATTTTCAACTAACAAGCTCTGTATGTTGTTCTATAAAATTCAGTGTACTACAGCCAGCTCCAACAGCAAAATGCATAAGATTAAAACAATAAACATTGTTACAAGTGCATGATAGAATACAAAAGATCTGTGTGAATTCTAGGAGACCCCTCACCGTAGAACGTAGAAGTACTGGTTACATGCATCATTCATAAGCTCTGCAAATCTCTGGTTCGTAGAAGGGAATCTTCTGCCTGTTATGAGAAAAATGGTGCGCGTTACATAGTATAATGCAAGCATTTCTCAGTCATGCCAAAAAGTGTAACATGTTACTTATGGCTAAGCAATACGGAATAACCGAACTCCATAACAAAGTGGCTTGTTTTTCGACCTCTTGTACGCAACGCTCAGACAGTAGCTGTATGAGCTCATGTGGGCTCAAAAAGGCGTCTTACTGTTACTGCACAACAAGCTGCGAGGTAACATGCTCAAAAGACATGAAGCGAAAAATGGTTGCATGGCTCAGGCTAACTTTGCAAAGAGTAGAGTAGACTATAATAATGACCCTAGGCACCATAACACTACTAGTGTCTACTGACTCTACTCTAGTACCCGATTTGGACTAGTGATGCATGTTGTAAATGTATGTATTAACTTTTTTTTCAATCTTGCTAGTGAAAACGAATAAATAGGGGGAGGTGTACAGGCATCTAAAAATGTGTCATGTTTTTTTCTAGGCGTACTACCGACCACCAGTGCCGGCGGGGCCAGTGGCGATGCGACCATTCCGGAGGGGGCAGGAGATGCGGCACCTGCAGGAGCTACAGGGGGTGAGCCAGCAGCAGTGGCGGGCGGTGGTAAGTTATCTTCATTACTTATTGACATTGCACTAGCTGGAAAGGTGTTTACTTCACTCACTGTACTGTTGTTGAGACTTATTAGGTATGAAGTTGTAGTGAACGTTATACAACGGTTGAAGAAGACACCCTTTACTTAGCATTAGCAATGCATTAGCAATAGCATTAGCAGCGTGAGTTGAGTAACCAATGGCCTCTTCTATCTGACTCCAACTCAGCTGTGAAAGTTTTATGGAGAAGACTAAAAGTCAGATCAGATGACCTTGATGGATGTATTGAACAAAAAGGGAAAGAAGGGTGGAAGGAGGAAGGACGGGCGAGATTTAATATGACTGGCAGAGAAGGACACGTTGGAAGCATGGATAGGTGGCTGATAGGAATCAGATGCATGTGTTGTTGAAGGATGGGTGGAAGGTGAAAGAAGAATGGATGCCTGCCTGGGTGGGCGACACAGTATGGGTGGATACTGGGGATAGCAAGAATCATCAGCGGTGTTTGGGTGAAACTCAAAGCCAAGGCAAGCAAGGAAGGAGTGGACTCATGGGTGGTTGTTGGTGAAACAAAGTAAGGTTTGTGGAGAGATTAAGAAGAATGATAGACATTTACTTAGAATGGATGGATGCCTGTATGTATTCATCATAGACAGCATAGGTGGAGACTGTCACGGGATGCAGAGTCTTAGTTTGAAGGGAATGTAAAAGAAACCGCGCCAGAGTAGCAAAGCCGATGGGAATACAAGTTGTATTTTCAGAATACAGTTGACTCACAGTAGTTTGCAAGCACATCATATATATTGTGTATAGTTAGTTATCAAGCGCCTTCCTTCGACTCCGAGGACCACTCCCTACCTATGTTAATTTATTTTCGAATGTGTCAGCCAGCCTGCAAAGGGTGGCCTATCTGTTGGTTACACAGTCAATCAAAACAAAGTACCTTATGCAGTAGCGGTCGGTGGTGGGAGTGCTGCCGGGCGGTGATGTGGGAGGGGCAGGGTGGGGGTAGTAAACAATGGATTACGGCCAAATACAGGTAACTAAACATAAAAATAAATAAAGCGAATTTCATTGTGCGCACTGCACCGCCAAATGCGATGCAGTGCGCGCAACGAAATTAGTTTTATTTATTTATATGTTTACTTACCTGTAACTGGCCGTAATCCATAGTTTACTACCCCCACCCTGCCCCTCCCCACGTCACCTCCCGGCAGCACTCCCACCACCGACCGCTACTGACCTTATGTCGTCGTCCCATATATAAGCAATGATCATTGGATCAGATATATAATCTGCCTTTTTGTAGTAGCCAGGGCACTGTGAAAGTGAAATTGAGCAATTGCCCTTAATGTAACAGAGAGAGTATGGCCAGTGCCACCCGTTATAGAAAAATACGAGCTTCCCCACCTGCAGACAGTAGTAAATAAAACTAACGTGAGTCTGCGTCATGACTCATATGTTTGTCTTGGGTGTAAGCATAGCTGACTGAGCTGGCATGCCGGCTACAACCAGGTTATGTAATTTCGCTAAACTAGAGATAAGAAGAAGACTGGTGTACTGTGTACTGGAGTCCATAGTGCTAGTATAATGCCTGAAACTCCCACAAATGTTAGAGGCCGAGGAAGTGGGAGGATAGATTATTACCACAAATGTTATGTACTGTGCTTCTTGCTAGTGCTACTGTGCCACTATGTGTTGAATTAATTTTGGGTTACTGTTTTGCTAAGAGTATTGGTTACAACAATATTCTTTTTCTTTCTTGATATAGATACTCCTTCCCAAGAAAAACCATCCCGGAAGGAGTTGGCAGCCAGGGCCCGGCGCCGGAAACTGGAGGCCATCTGTGAAGAGTACGGGCGGCTGGTGGCTCAGGCGGAGGAGGAGGAGGAGGCGGCAGCAGCTGCAGCCTCCTCCGATGCCCCGGGCCCCAGCCAGGCCCCACCTCCAGTGGTACGGCGCCACGGTCAGGCAGCCGCCCGCCGCCGCAATTCATTATCAGCCAGCACTGCTGCCCCCCACCCTGGATGCCACTGCAGGGCATTTCGCCGCCAGATGCTCCTCCGGATTTCACGCCTAGAGGAGCAACTAGAGGAGCGTGTCAAGATCCTGGTGGACAAACACCTGAAAGCCCGCCGAATATAAGAACTATAAGACCCTGTTGGATTACCCCTTTTTTATTCCTTTTGTTGGTGGGTGGGAATTGGGCGTTGGGGTTTCTGGACATTGTTTGGACTTTTTCGTTTTGGACATTGGTTGGGGTTAGGGAGAGGGGTGGGTCAGGTGTGGGATAGTTTATTTTTGTTAGGGTAATACATTATATTTATACTTAAACATACAATGTTAATGTTTTGTGGGGGGTTACTGTTTTACGAATTTACGTCACATGGTTTCCTTGCTGCTGCAGGGCCGCAGCCAGTGTTTGATTTAAATAATCTGCCGATGATGTAACACAAACAGATAGAAGCGGTACCCCTCACTGAGTTATTTGTCCTACTAGTACTGTCAGTCTCTCCTCCTAGTCCATTATACCTCCCACCAAACTTATCTTACCTGTTATTGATGATGATTAAGTTTGGCACAGCGATGGCTGCATGGTTTCCCAAGAGAATGGAGAAGAGGCCATGGTTGTGGTGGTAGTAGTAGACACTGGCAGTAGCATTTGCAAAAAAAAATAAAAAAGAGACCGTCACTTGCCTGAGAGCGACTGTGGGAGGAGTATTAGAACGAAGTAAAGTACAGTACAGAAGAAGACTGCCAAACAAACAATATTGCAACTGCTAAAGTAAAATAAAACATAATGGTGGCGGGGACAGCCTAGTACAAGAAGTTACAAACTGTAGTTGTGTCGAGTGAGTCACTTAACTTAACACAATCGTAATACATAACCTTTACTGCTGTGTGGTAGGATGTTGATGATGAATCCAATCAATGCCGGCAATTAATTATGATGTATTAGGTGACGGTCCCTTTGGATAAAAAATTGGCTTGCACATAGACTGAGCATGGGTGGGCAAGCAAAATAAGATCTTCGCCCTGCCTTGAAATTGAATTAGTGTTGCTTTCACCACATCTGCCCCAGCAAGCGTGTGATCAATTGGTGTACATTTAATGTAGTCACATCACACCTCAATATAAATCACAGCCCGGGGGAAGAGGGTTAGGGTTTGATGAATGGATGGGAAGGGGGGTTTGGGGAAAGGTTTGACAAAGAAAAACAGTACGCATGGACACAACAAAAGCAAAGCGTAATCTTGGCAGACGACCATGATCTTATCCAATAAATCTATAAAGGGAGAAAAAGGAAATGCATGCATGATGATAAAGATAACTTGATGGTTAATGAGTAGTACTTACTAACTACTACTAGACAATTAGACAGTACAGGGCAGCAGTATATTCTATGCAATTTGCCTTGCCTGTATGCCCTCAGAGACCCAAATTCCATGTTGTACCGGGCTTACTTTTAAAGATAGCAAACAAAATTAAAAAATAGTTGTAGGGATCAATTAGCAAACAAACAACAACACAACACACAGTCGTAATGATTGAAGAGAAAAAAGGAATCAAATTAATTAAAAGACGAATGATGAATGATACT
The DNA here is from genome assembly GCA_963921515.1 of Calotriton arnoldi. Taxonomy (NCBI): domain Eukaryota; kingdom Metazoa; phylum Chordata; class Amphibia; order Caudata; family Salamandridae; genus Calotriton; species Calotriton arnoldi. The sequence continues at coordinate 188,033 of CAWUFW010014535.1, forward strand.
AAATTTACTGTATTATCCTGGTCAAATTGTAGAGTTGAATCTCGTCATTCCTCTTGGTCCTATCTTCCATGGACGCTCCGCACATCAATCTTGGGTGCCACTGCCTGCCTGATGCGGATTGGTAAGGTAAGTGTGAGTTGTTTCTCCCAGTATAGCACAGGGTAAAGGCCGGCCTGTAAGTGTAGATGGAAAAACAAAAGGGGTATTGAAAAATCAATGAATAAAAAAAAGCATCAATTACGGTGGAGTCCAAGAAGAGAAGAGAGAACACTTTCAGACTGAGGCGGCTTGGATATATCGTGTCTATTCTGTTTACAGCATTAAGCTACAACAACAACAGGACAGAACAGGCCCACCACAGCACCAGCCCGTGACCCAACCTCCATTTACCTTAAATTTTGACAGAGCCAGACAAAAGGCATATACAGCAACCTAGCATTTTCAAAATTAAGTGACTAAATCAATGCGCCGCTGTCAGTCATATGACTACACTCGACTCCACCACTACATGGACATGTAGGGCTGCTGTGTTTACTTTCTTGTTGAATTGTTGTGTTTACCTTTTATGCCACTTCATGAAACGCAGTTATTCCTTCAATCATCTCCGATCCAACTGACTGACTGCGTGCAAAGATAGTATGGTCATCATCATGGTTTGGTACGTGCTGTCCAACTCCAACTCAGTCTGTAGTGACTCCGATTAAGTCCATATTCCATATTAAAAAATTGCAACAGATATTGGCCTGCACCTGCAGTAGTAGGAGTACAATTTGGTTATTAAACAACAAGAAGGGAAACATTGACTGTCACTTGAGTCACTTTCACTTTCTAGATTAACTAGTAGAGTTCGACTTCATGCACAACATCAACACAACAAACAACAGCAATCGCTCAGAGTCAGCAAGCATCCAATGCATGCCATCATTACCTGTCTTGCTCTTCTCTTTGGCTGTCATATCATCAGATGCCTAGTTCTGACAGGTGTGTGTGTTTTTTTTAACAAGGCAGTGGCCTCATTATTACTCCACATTCATTTTGAGTGTTAGTCGCTGTTTCGGTTTTCGTCTTATTCATCTGTGGCACTTTGTCGCAGTTTAAGTTGCTTCACATGGTCAGCGCTGTGATGGGCCGCGGCCTGGGTAGCGGTCATTGCTGGTCAATTGAGTTTGCAGAAATGTCAGCAAGTTTCTTCGAAGAGTCTTGTCTTTCTCTGCCAAGTACCTTCTGTCCTGACAGTGATGAGCTTTGGATGCCTGCCGAGGCTGTAGCCTTCTGACAGTGATGAGTTTACTTTTGGATGCCTGCCCAAGTTCTTACAGTGAAGAGTTGTGGATGCCTGCAGAGGCGGTAGCCTTCGGACAGTGATGAGTTTCGGCTCGGAAACAAAACGGAGGATAGCTATAGTCACGTTTCACTTCTTATGGAGGGACTGTTAAAGGCAACATTTCTTGTACTCCAATGTCTGGCTTGATGGAAATGTAATTAGGGCGAGTCAGGAAGATGAAGCAGGACTCTGAAGAGTGGACAGTTAAATGCACAGACGTGCAACTCCAATAGGGAAATAAAAAGAGAAGACGGTGGTGATGGATTTGTTATGATTTGATTTGAACCAGAAAGACTGATACACAGACAAATAAATGAAGGAAGAAAGTAACAATTTGAAAGCCTAGTTGTCAGGGAAGAGGAGCTCGTCCTCAAACTCTGGTGGTTCGGACAGAAGTAGGTCCTGTAACCCACTACTTACGTCATCGAAGTCGCTCTCCTCTTCCTGCTGTAATTCACGTATTTTGTAATCCGGTGGTATAAAGTGCTGATTCATTTTGATCATGGTTAACCTCGCCACACTTTTGGGTGAGAGACTGGTCCTTTTCAAAGTTACAATGGCACCAGCAGCACTGAAAACACGCTCAGAAGAGATACTTGCGACAGGGGAAGCCAGATACTTTATCGCCAGCCTGCTGAGCACTGTCCATTGGCTTCTTTTCCCATACCAATACACCAATGGGTTTCGATCCATGAAGACCTCTGTTGGGTCATCCAGATAGGCCTGGACCGTCCGCTCAATGTTCAGGGGTGCTCCGATGTGCTCGGCCTGTTTTGCCTTTGCATCAGCACTGGACTTACCATACCCCTGCCGTAGAAACCAATCAGTTGCCGATTGTACTGTGGATGATCCTGTTCTTGCTGTTGTTGATGTTATTGGTAGTGTTGGTGTCGGTGACTACTGGGAGGCAAACGCACTGCCCTCAGGCTCCGAAGTAGAACTTGACTCTGGATGCCCTGTAGTACTTGTTATGGCCTGGGGTGGGGGGCCTGTAATTACCAGCCATTCGTTTTCGAACTTAGTGGCTTCCTCAGCTATCAAAGTTTTGTAGTTGGCAACATCAACTTCCGAAAAAGGAATTACTGCCTTACTGTTCAGAAATACTTTGTACCGTGGATCCAAAATTGTGGCAGTAATGTAATGTTGTTGTGACACAATGTTATTTTTAATCCTTGTATTTTCAGATAAGCGAGCGGCTAAGGACTCCGCCAAATGATATGCGTCTTGTTTGTCATCCACACCTGCGTACGTTTCAGACACCTCCTTCAGCTGTTGCTCTAGCATGTGCAACAATGGGATAGCTTGGTCCATAGTACAGTCCTCCCTGCTGACTTCACATGTGAAGATCTCAAAAGGAAGTAGCATCTCAGTCAGGCATTTAATGAGGTCCCATTGACCCATCTCAACGGTCATCACTCTCACAGTAGGTTCCCCTAATCTTTGCATGACATAAGCATTGAGTGGTATGTACAGGTCAAACAGACGATCAAGCATGTAATAAGTTGAATTCCAACGTGTTGGCACCTCCTGGATGAGTGCTTTGACTGGCATCTTATGCTCACGTTGAATGACCCTCAGCTGCTTCCGGGCTTTAAAAGAATGGCTGAAATGTGTGCATATTCTTCTGCAGGTGGCCAGTAAGTTGCTGACTTTGGATTCATTTTTCAGAAAGTCTTGAACAACAATGTTAATGCAGTGTGCCAAACACGGGACCCTGAAATAGCCACCATCGCCCATGGCCTTAACTACATTACTGCCATTGTCTGTGGCAACAAAACCAATCTTAAACCCTCTTGGGTGCAGCCACTCAAAGACCTTGGTGTTAAACTCTTCCAAAATGTTTGCAGCAGTATGAGATTTCTCCATGGCAAACATGGCTACAGTTGCATGTTTGCGAGTGGCATGAAAAATCTCAGCAGCGTCAACACCAGCAGATATCTGTTCTCTAACCCCCGCAAAAGAGATCCAGTGTGCAGTGATGCACATGTAATCTGTGGCTTGGCAACTGGTCCACATGTCTGTTGTCAGGTGGATACTGTGAACAGCACTCTGCTTCAAGGCTTTTCCAAGCAATTCCAGCACGTCGTGATGTAGTGCTGGAACAGCAACTCTGGCAAAATAGTAGCGGCTGGGAACATGCCATTTTGGGCAGATGGCTGTCACAAATTCCAGAAAACCCACCCCTTCAACAAAAGAAAAAGGGAGAAGGTCCAGTGCTAACATTTTAGCCAGCTTCGCATTGTACAAACGTGCTATTGGGTGGTTGCGTTCGTACTGCCCCTCCCCCCAAACATGCTGATAATGGTAGGCTGCATGGTTTTCCTTTCTCTTAGGCTCAACAACGCACTTTTTTTCATTGCGGTACTCCTTGGTGTCTCAGGCTGACTCTTACTCTTGTGCCACTGAGATGTTGCTGAAGATGTGGGCGACGTTAACACTGCACTGCTGGGGACAAGGAGACTTTGTGTACCACTACCAGAGAGAATGTCTCCCTGTCCTTCCTCTTCCACCGTGATCGGATATTCTACTCCTTTATCCCCACCAACACCAATGGTTGCAGTTTTTATGCCGCGAAGGTGGTCCTCCCAGCTGATCAAGTGGTGTTTTTTCAGATGGGTTATTTGGCCTCCGGTACCATAGTTTGTACCAAGCTTACCACGACTAACAGAGGTATTACAAATGGAGCATATAGCAATGTTCTCCTCCTTTTTGCTAACCGTAAAGAAGTCCCAAACTGGGGAGCTTAACTTTTGCCTCCTGCTGGAGGTGCCACTTCCAATGCCAGATGAACTGGAGGGTGTGTGTTGAATTTGACTCTGTGCTGTACCACTACCTACTTCTACTGAGGTGGTGGTTGTGCTGGATGTAGGTCGCTGCCGGGCCTTTGCTAATGCAAATAAGGAAGCTGTAGGTCGTGTTGGTGTTACCTTTGGAGGTATGTGTGCTACATCCCTCGCAGCGATTTTGGATAGGGTAATAATGTTGGTCTTCATCTCCTCGGGGCCGGGAGTGATGTTCGTGATGACTGGCTCATCATCATCATCCTGCTGTTCTACATCGACCTCCATAAGTGTAAGGCTTTCTGGAACCTTCCTTTTCCCTAGCTTGGTCTTGGGACGTGTCTCCCTCTCAGACTCAGTTTGTGGCTTCCAAGTGGCATCTAGATCATCAGAAGGGGGGCTTGGCGAAGAACTTGATGGACTACCCCTCCTTTTCCTTGCTGGAGATTTGGAAGACAATGGATCTTCTGAATGAGTGGCTTCTTCTTCTACCTCTGCATGAGGCTCAATTTCCTGAACTGCCCCTGCATTTGGGAGGAACAACAACTACTATTGCGGGCGGTGGTTGCAGCTGTTGTTGTTGTTGACCACTTATCTGCTGTGTTTCCTCCTGCGTTGATTGGGTACTACTTTGAGATAGCGATAAGTTTATCTCAGGCTCAGCATCACTGCTTTCCACCATTAGGCTGGCTACCTCTTCCACACTCATGTGCTTGGGCCTGGGTTGGTGGGTTGGGCCCACTGATGCGGAGGTGCTGCCCCCAGCTTGCCCCCCGGACACCGCTGCGGCAGGCGTAATTTTTTTTTCTCCCAAAAAAGGTATTGGGCGGCACACCAGACTTAAGTGTCACTTCCTTCTTCTGTTCCTTCTTCTCAAAAGCAACTTTGTTGGTACTGGAGGACCTGGTACCTGCTTTCTTTGGGCCCATCTTCTTCAGATGTCAGCAGCACTCAGTTGCACAAGTTGCAGAGATGTCTGGTCAGGTCACACGTCACGTTGTGTACAGCAGCAGGATGTCTGTCTGGCAGTACAACGGGCAATGATGACACACCTCCTCCTCAGTCTTTTGTGCACCTAAAAGCAAAAAAGCCAGAAGAACATCAGTCAAACGATAGCACAAATCAAACTAATATAATATATAACTTAGTGTGTGGTTGTCTCAATTATTAAATTTTAGAAACTCAGTGAACAACAACAGTGTAGCCATTTATGAGACTTTGACAACAAGGCCAGGGCTTTCCTGGTGTACTGTGTAGTGTGTACACTCAGGAAGAATAAGAATAGCAAAGAACAAAAACTAAAATGTAGTGGAGCCTGTTTGGCCTAAATTTGCGCATCACGTGGGATGGATGCAGCATCAGGGAGCTGCAGCTGGCAATGGGGGTGGATTTGGAAGCAGTAGACAAGAGGAACAATGGAAAGACACGCAGGCCTATGTGGCAAACACAGCACACTACTAACTACCACCACAAAATGGCCCCCAGCAACATAGTCACTCACAGGCACAAGGCATGGCAAACAATGAACTCAAGCAGGCCTATATGGCCAGACAAAGGATGCCTGATAAAACACACACAGCTTTAATGCAAAAACTAAAATCCACATGGCTAAAAACAGTTTGGAAAGTTAGACAACAACCACAACAACAACACATACACACGCAAAAAAGGCATTGATTTAACACACCCAAAAACTGAAATAGACCCCCCAAAAAACCCACATTTTGCAATTCAATCCAATGCCATCCATGTCCTAAATGATGTTAAAATTCAACAGACAACACAGAAACAGTTTTTATGCACCCATGATGACTACCTCTGGGCCTACTGGCAGACTAGGCCGCAAGCTTGGAGGCCTATGGCAAAAGCACAGTGGCTGGTCCCACAAAATGGCCGCCACCACATGGCCAGGCCACCCACAACAAGAAGAAAAGGAAGACAAGACAGACAATGCAGGCCTATGGCAAAAGCACAATGCCTGGCTTTACAAAATGGCCGCCACCCACATGGCCAGGCCACCCACAATAACAAGAAAGTGAAGACAAAGGACAGGACCAGGAAATTGGAGACTCTGGGGAACTTCCTTCCTCTTTAAAAAAATTGTAAAAAAAAAAAAAGTGACTCCTAGCTCACAAAACTACATCTAAATGACAACCTGAGGAGTTTTTTGAGCAAAATGAACTAAATCATCATTTTCGAGAAGGTTTTATGCTGCTCGAGAGATATTTTTCGCCAGATTGTAAATTCTGCGTGTTCGGCATCGCGATCATCACAAAAAGTCGTTATCGTGCGCGCGAAAACATATATTGAGCGCGCAAAGAAGATAAAAAGTGTAAGGCCGCGTTGTCGCGCAGTGCGGAGTTGCCCAAAGTCCGCGAGCTGAACGCCCAGGGTTACCTACTGGCTGAAAAGGCCTATTTATTTAACACACACCAAAAAACTGAAATACCACCCCAAAAACCACATTTTGCAATTCAATCCAATGCCATCCATGCCCTAAATGATGTTAAAATTCAACAGGCAACACAGAAACAGTTTTTATGCACCCATGATGACTGCTCTGGGCCTACTGGCAGACTAGGCCGCAAGCTTGGAGGCCTATGGCAAAAGCACAGTGGCTGGTCCCACAAAATGGCCACCACCACATGGCCAGGCCACCCACAACAAGAAGAAAAGGAAGACAAGACAGACAATGCAGGCCTATGGCAAAAGCACAATGCCTGGCTTCACAAAATGGCCGCCACCCACATGGCCAGGCCACCCACAATAACAAGAAAGTGAAGACAAAGGACAGGACCAGGAAGTTGGAGACTCTGGGGAACTTCCTTCCTCTTTAAAAAAACTGTAAAAAAAAAGAAAGTGACTCCTTGCACACAAAACTACATCTACATGACAACCTGAGGAGTTTTTTGAGCAAAATGAACAAAATCATCATTTTCGAGAAGGTTTTATGCTGCTCGAGAGATATTCTTCGCCAGATTGTAAATTCTGCGTGTTCGGCATCGCGAGTGTCACAAAAAGTCGTTATCGCGCGCGCGAAAACGTATATTGAGCGCGCGAAGAAGATAAAAAGTCCGCGTTGTCGCGCAGTGCGGAGTTGCCCAAAGTCCGCGAGCTGAACGCCCAGGGTTACCTACTGGCTGAAAAGGCCTATTTATTTAACACACACCAAAAAACTGAAATACCACCCCAAAAACCACATTTTGCAATTCAATCCAATGCCATCCATGCCCTAAATGATGTTAAAATGCAACAGACAACACAGAAACAGTTTTTATGCACCCATGATGACTACCTCTGGGCCTACTGGCAGACTAGGCCACAAGCTTAAGCCTATGGCAAAAGCAAGCACACTGCCTTGCTCTACAAAATGGCCGCCACCCACATGGCCAGGCCACCCACAAATAATAACAAGAAAGTGAAGACAGACAATCAATGCAGGCCTATGGCAAAAGCACACTACCTGGATGGCTCCACAAAATGGCCGCTAGCCACCCACAACAAAAAGAAATGGAAGACAGACAATGCAAGCCTATGGCAAAAGCACACTGCCTGCCTTCACAAAATGTCCGCCACCCACATGGCCAGGCCACAACAACAACAAGCATAAGCCAAGGGGAAAAAAGAAAAGACATGCAGGCCTATATGTAAAAAGCAGCACACTACTAAACTACCACCTCAAAATGGCCCCAAGCCACGTGGTTACTCACAGTCACAACAGGCCATGGAAAACAATGAACTCAAGCGGCCTATAATATGACCAGACAAAGGAGGCCTGCTAAACAACACAGCTTTAATACAAAAATGCAAAAACGAAAATCCACAGGGCTACGAAAGGTTGGAAAGTTACACAACAAGCACACACACACATCCAACAAAGGTATTTATTTATTAACACACACCCAAAAAGTGAAATACACCCCAAAAACCACATTTACCAATTCAATCCAATGCCATCCATGCCCTACATGATGTTTAAATTCAACAGACACCACAGAAACATGCACCCATGGGCCTACTGGCTGAAATTCCAATCAAAGAAAAACAACTAGGCCCCTACTGAAACTACAGGCCACAACAATACATTTTAAAAACGATGAAAATCCCCAAAAAATGTAGGTACAAACAAGCCCCAATCAAACAAACAAGTACACCAATTCTACAACTTACTTGTAAAATCTCAAATCCAAAAGTCCTCAAATCCAATCCAATGATATGATGCAGCAGACAGACACAAAAAGTGATCCTTCCAGCTCCAAATCCAAATGAAAGTGAACAGCACATGGACAAAGCACTGGGAGGAGCCTGCTGGACAGGAACAGGAAGTTTGAGACTCAGGGGCACTTCCTTCCTCTTGGAAAAAAAAGTAAAAAAAGAAAAAGGACTCCTTGCACAAAAAACTACAGCCAAATCACAATCTGAGGAGTTTTTTGGAGCAAAAGAATCATTTTCGAGAAGGTTTTATGAAGCTCGAGAGATATTCTTCGCCAGATTGTAGTTTCTTCGTGTTCGGGATCGTGATCTTACCAACACTGCCGCCGGAAGTCAGATCGCGCGTCCGAATGACGAGTTCGCGTTCGCACACTCTCGCGGGATCGTGCGGCCGGATTCCAAATCTCGTGGCGCCTGCGAACGGATAGGAAATCGCGTCGGCGAACGCAGAATCACGGTAGGTCGTTACAGCGCGCGCGAGAACGCATATTGAGCGCGCGAAGAAGAAAAACAGCTACGCTACGCCGCAAATTGCGTAGTGCTCGGTAACTTTGCGCTCTACGCAAATCGCGAAGTTACCGAAACTCCGCAAACTCCGCGAGTGTAGCGTAGTTCACCGCCCAGGGTTAATTAGAAATGCAGAATGATATCATTTAAAATCAGGAAAACAAACACCACCCTCATTCTTGGTTCATTTGAGTTTAACTAAAGCAATACGGAGATGTTTATTATTCCATAGAACTTTGGTGCAGAGATAATTAATTTGAGAGAAATAAGAAATGGGAATCCTAAAAGGTAACATAGAGAATGTATAAAGAACATGAGGAACAATCATCACCTTAATGGTATCCAATCTACCTCACCATGATGAGTGGAGAGGAGCCCATGAGAGAAGTAATTTCTAGAGTGTGGTTATTAAGGCATTAAACGTGCAACTAATTGTGTTTGAAACAGTAGAGGAGAACCATATTCCAAGATATTTTATTTTGGTAGGACACCAAGTGAAATTAGTGTTAGTGAACATATATTGGTAACATGAGGGGTTTAAGGGTAATACTTCTGTTTTGGAAAAATGTAATTTATATCCGGAGATGCTAGAGTATAAATGAATTTTGTGTAAAAAGGGAGGAAGGGAGGAGAAGGGGTTAGACATATAAACCAAAATATCATCAGCATAAGCCGATAGTTTAGTTTCAGTGGAATTATGTGTAAACCCTGAGATAAGTGGATTAACACAGATGCGTTCAAGGAAAGGTTCTAAACACAAAACAAATAGCAAAGGGGAAAGAGGACATCCTTGCCGTGTACCTCTATGTAGCTGGAAATCTTGGGAAAAATTATTAACAAAAATACTAGCATGCGGAGCAGAGTATAATAATTTTACAAATGAAATGAAATTGGGACGGAAACCATACCACTGAAGAGTAGTAAACATGTATTGCCAATTAATACGATCAAAGGCCTTTTTGGCATCGAGAGACAATGCAGCTAGAGGGGATTGATGATTTTACCAAAAGCAACGACATTAGAAAACATTCTAGCATTATCAGCAACCAGTCTGCCCTTAACAAGACCAGATTGATCGGTGTTGACCAGTAACGGGACAATAGTCTCAAGATGAGAAGCAAGGATTTTGGAAAATATTTTGCAATCATAATTAATTCATGAAATAGGACTGCAGTTTTTACAAAGGGAGTGATCTTTATCAGGTTTGGGAATAAGGACATTCAGGGCTTCTAGAAAGGAATCAGTGGCCTTAGATTCTTCAAGAAAAGAGTTGAAAAGTTCAAGAAGTTTAAGGGCAAAATTGGAGGAAAAAGCGGGAAATAATTCAACAGGAAGGCCATCAGGGGCCTTGGATTTTTTTAAGGATCTGATGGCATCTGTTATTTCTTGGAGAGTTATCTCAGCTTCCAATAAATCACATTTTTCACGTAAAGATGGGGTGTTAGGTAGACCATTAAAAAAGGCGTGCATATTCTGTTCTGAGGGGTTAGTGTCATCAGAGTACAATAACTGGCAATACTCTTGAAAAGTGGTAGAAATATCTCTATCAGAGGACGCTATTTTGTTGGTATGCTCATTTAGAATGTGGGGACCAATATTTTTTCGTTCAGATTTGATTTTTAAAATTGGCCAGCATCTTGCCCGCTCTGTTTTGATGTCTGTGATATTTAGATTTAACTTTAAGAAGGCTGTCGGCATCAATGTGGGCAAGTTTGTTAAGAGAAGACTTGACTTTAATTAACTCATGAAGTACCAAGGAGGATTTAGATGAAAGGTAAGTGTGTTCCAGTCTTTTGAGTTGCTGTAGTAAAGTTGTAAATTTTGCATGGTTGTTTTTTTTCTTTCTTGCTGTGTATGCTATAGTGAAGGCATGAAAAGAGGCCTTGAAGGCATCCCAAGTGTTGGGGACAGATGTGTCCGAAGGTTGGTTAATTTAAAAAAAATTGTTAATAAAGGTAGTAGCTTCAGATTTGAAGTTATTATCGGATAAAAGAAAGTTATTAAATTTCCATTGACCAGTTTTAGGATTGTTCAAAGAAAGGTCAAATGAAGAAAAAACAGGAGCATGATCAGAAATAAAAATAGAGCCAATCTCAGAAGATTGGATGGAGGGAAGTAAAGGTTTACTGACCAGAATATGATCAATTCTAGAACGAGTATGGTGAACATTGGAGAAAAATGTGAATTCAAAAGAGTCAGGATTACAAGTTTTCCAAACATCAAATAATGGACGGGTGGCAATGGCAGATTGAAATGCTTTGTGAGATTTGTCAAGATTAAATTTACATTTAGATTGTCTGTCTGTAAATGGGTCTAACCACTGATTAAAATCTCCTGCAACAATGGTAGGGTTGTCAAGAGAGACTAATAAAATCTTGATGTTATTCCAGAAATCGGGATCCGGTTTAACAGGACCATAAATAATAAATAAAAAGATTTCCCTGTTATGGATGATAACCTTAGCCATTACCCAACGTCCATCATTATCACATTGAGTTGATAAAATTTGTATATGCAACGATTTATGAAAAAGAATAGCGACACCACCTTTACAATTGATCGCAAGGAAATAAATTACTTAGACTACTCTTTGTCGTTTTAATTTAAGAGATTCTACATCATTACAATGAGTTTCCTGCAAAAAAGAAACATGTGAGTTCAGTCTGGACAGGTGAGAGAGTACCTTTTGTCTTTTAACAGGATGTCCCAGACCACGGAAATTCCACGAGACAACGTTATACAAATTGGGAAGTGGGATGAGAAATACAGGGATAAGGTGATACGCTGCACGGACACTGCTAAAAACAGAAAGACACCATTTATTTAAAAAATATGTAACACAATATAAACAACAACAAGTAAAAAAGAAAAGAATATTCATCATACAGTATTAAAAAGAAAGAAGAACAACTAAGAAAATAGGAAGAAAGAGTGATGGTAAGAAAAAGAGATAGATCAAGGAAAGAGCTCCAGATCTAAGATGAAGAGTAGAAGAAATAAGCATGGGATGTAACAGCACCAAGAGCAAGAAGAGTGGCAGAGGGAAAGATACTAAGATATAAATGAGATAACAGCCATATAGAAACAGTATAGAAAGAGGTAGAAAGAATGTGAAGGTAACAGGACTTAGTTAGAATTAATTAGGAGCGCTGGATAGAGGTATCCACAGAGTGTGGCAAGATACTTTGGAGAAAAGACTTTAGTTTGACAGGATCGTCAAAGGAGCATGTAGTGCCCTCATGAGTAATTTTACATAAACAAGGATGCAAAATGCCATAATGAATATGTAATTGTCTCATTAGCAGATGAAGAGCAAGTAATTCTTTCTTTCTGGCATTGGTGGCATTAGAGAGATCTTGAGAGAGATAAATGGAGTGGCCAGACCATATAAGACGATGTTTCACTTTTGCTGCCTTCAGCACACGGATGAGATCTGTGAATTCCAAAAATAACACTATAATTCCTCTAGGTCTAGTAGAATGAGGTTGAAAACGACCAAGACGGTGTGCACGTTGAATGTTCAGTGGAGGATCATATTGAAGGTCCAAAAGCTCAGGCAGGAACTTCTTCAAGAAGAGGAGAAGGTCCGAGCCCTCCAAATTTTCTGATAAGCCATTTAGACGGAGGTTATTATGCCTATTTTGATTTTCAAGATCCTCAGTATGCAGCGTGAGTTGTTGGATCTCTTGCTCCAAGATAGGAATCTTGGTAGCAGCAACATGCAGATCACTTATACGTTGCTCCATGTCGAACAACTTCGCTTCCATATTAATCCATCTGTCCTCAATTTGTTGGAGTTTCTCATTAGTAGCAGACATGAAAGATTTTAATACCCTCACCTCATCAAGGATAGTGTCAAGAACAGGGTTGTGTGATGACAGAGTGGGTGAGGAGTGGTCATTTTTCACCCGCTTAGGTTTTATGCCAGAAGATGAAGGCTTGACAGAGGCTAAAATATCACTGCCATAGTAGCGTGACGATGAGTACGATGTGCCAACTTTGGTGACGGTCTGAGCCTGCCCATATGCTGTATGAGAAACACGTAGAAGCATGCAGACGTGAAGGAACAATATTTATAAGCTTATGTGCCCCATATCCAGAGCGAAGGAAGTACTCAAAAATATTTAGAGACCCAGCATGAGATATAAAAGGCAATGTCAATATAGAAAATGTTGTGTGAAAACAGCAGAGGAAAAAAAAAGAAAAAAGAGCTTTTTATATGGCATTCATGAAGGAAGAGAAAAAAAACATTTAGATGTAGAAAATGCCATAAATGCATAGCAAATATGCTAAAATGAGAATATTGCTGTGAAAAAGCATGTAGGGAGAGAAGAGAAAAGAAAAAAAAAACGTTGCCGGGCGTTTAATTTGTGAAACGCTGGTAATTGCTCACCAGGAAGCCATGGGACGCGCGCGGCGGGTTTATTTAATGGTGGCCGCTCGCGTCTGAGGAGAGGAATTCACAGCTGCGGCTCCGGGTCAATAAAGCGTGTAAACAGAGTCGGAGCAGCTCAAAATGCCACTCCAACCTTCGGGGACATCATAGGGGAATGCAGCTGCTCCCAAGTTCGATGAAAAAAGACTGCAGGTATGGAAGAGAGCTCTCCGCTCAAGCGGAACTCAGCTGAGCGCCGGTATTTTCTCCGGCGCGATACCATGCCCCCCCTGTTTTTGCCCGTTAAAATGGCCTCTCACCTTCTCCTACAACACCGTTGTAGTGCCTCCCATCTCTCACCCAGCCTCAGAGGTTCCCGTGACCATTCCCATCCTTTCTCTGATCATGGTAACCTGGTCCTGGTAGCCTCTCTGTTGCCCACCTCTCATCCTCATGTTGGCTCCCTCATTCATCGCAGGCTCTGTCTGTCAGTACCAGCTGGACAGCCAGCTTTCCTCATCCAGGAGTTTGGTTTGGTCAAACATCTGGCATGCAATGAACTAATCCACCCTATTGTTTTGTGCCCATTCCCAAAAAGTGCCAGATAGAAACTAGGTCAGCCACTGCTTCCTCCACTGCCCTTCTGTACATACGAAACATCTAATGTGTAGACATTGAGGCTAAAAGCTTACCTTCAGGGTGATGCCCTGAAACCGGTCCCAGGATGCTTGTTTCCGGTCCAGGAAGGACCTGGCTTGGCAGTTCGGGCTGGACTGTTCCCACAAGGAACAGGGTCAAGACTGATTTGCATATGGCTGGGTCCAAACTGGGGTGGTGTGGTGAGCAAAAGAATGATGGATTTAACCCAGATCTTTGTGACTGGGGCTGAATGTTTGCATTGTCCAGCATTCCGTCCATCAATTGTTTCTTTTGTAAAAGCTTACATTTCAACAGGGTTATAGCTAACTTTGGTTTAGTCGATACAGAAGCACTGGGGTTCAGGAGTGTGAAGGGGCCACTGCATCCCAATTATGGCTGTCACTTTGATGTTAAGTGTGCTCATTTTCCTTCATTACACTGGGGCCTTTTGAACGTATGCTATACAAATGCTTAAGTATCCAGAACACATAATATAAAGGACAAGCTTGTGTTGAGATATCAAAAGTTTGGATATCAGATGATGATGATGTCTTCCATATTGTGATGACGCTTTGCTGACCCAGGGAACCATGACACACCCCAGATGCCCATATCCACTTTAGGTCTTCACCCTCCTGGTCTATGGCAGATGGGGAGGACCAAGAAAGTGATAACAGGGCAAGTCAGATCCCAACATAAATGTCCCTCTATTAGATAAGGAGGAGGTGGGATTAGAGAACAGAGAGGCGGGGTGTTAGATTGTAAAATACAATGGGTTTCCGGAGGGCATGCTTTGTGTCTTCTTCTTGTTAAGTTTAAGAAGAACCAATAAGAAGTTCTAGTGAATAGATGCAACACTGAACCCCAGAAAAAACAGCTGAAATCTGAAAGGAAATTGATGAACAAATGACTCACACCTGGCTAAATTGATTAGCTTCACTAGGAATGTGACTAAGACACCCTTTTTAAAATAATGTATCCTTCTCATGATTTGTAAATATCCCGCTATCTTACAGCAACGTTGTCCAATTTTGTTTTTCAAATGTGTGCCATGAAACATAAAGGGCCAGTTTTAGAGTTTGGTTGATGGGACACTCTGCCACACGCATGAAGGATATCCTGCCCGCTGTAATACACGTGCATTATGTTGCATGGCACTTGTAATATGGCAGATGGGATATCTGCCACATTTTTGACTGAGTATTCCTTCCACCAAACTTTAAGTCGTCCCTTAAGTCTGATGGATTAAGCTGGAAGCTTGAAAATTAATCCTGATTTCATGTACCTGCAGGCAAATGCCTTCTGTTTAGCAAATGTTTGCCCAATTTCCAGGAACTATGCCTCTGTGATAACTGAATTGGGATACTGCGAGCAAAATCGCAGTTGCAGACCTTGATACATTGCACGGCGAATCATAATTTGGAAGGGACGCCCTAAAAACACCCTTTCCAAATTGCAATTAGTTATACATTTCTAAACCCATTTTGCAAATCGCGAAAAGGGTTTAGAACTTAGTAAAGTTGGGCCCAAGTGCTGAAGAAACCTGTGTTTTTCCAAACACTGCTTACACACTTCTCCCACACATATCTGAAAAGCTCTGTTGGGTTCTTTAATTACTGCTTCCAGAAGAGTTACTGTAAGGATCAGGCATGGAGTTATTACTGAGTAAATGATGAAAACTGTCATTTTCACAGCTTGTAATGAACTAGGAAGGGAGCGTGTAATGCGGAGTGGGTATTAAATCGGCCTGTGGCCAAAAGTTTGCTTGTTTCCAAACATAGCCCAAAGGACTGTAAACTGAAATCTAATAATAGACGCTGTGTTGAAAACACACAAAAACCAATATATGCCCCCTCCATCTCCCTCCGAACACAAATAGCAAAAGATGGAGCAAACGTATCAATTATTTAACCCTCTCAGCTACCTGTAATGCTTTGTACTTGCACAGAAGCAAGTCAAGGGTACACTGGGCTATGGTTACAGGATGCATTCAGGAACAATGGATGAAATTTGAAATGCGACAGGCAGCAGCCCGAGTGATTTTCAGTTGAATTTGGTGGGAAAATAAAAAAGAATTGCAAAGGAGTGTATATTTTCTCTTACACCCACCCGCCATGCATGTACACGTGTGTGTGCGCACACACACCTTTGTGTGCCAATTGAAACATGCAATAAGCGAAAGTTATTGTTCAAGCACTGTTTACAGATACACAAATATATGCATTTTCATCTACTGAAACTCTAATATCAAAACAGAAATGTTTCTTTTCACTAGTGATTTTTGTGTTCCCCCTTGGATCTCTCCTCATCCCTCACAGAAAGGTTTGGAAATCTTTGTTAAAATAGTATAGAAAGTCCATATGCTAAAGTTCTATTTGCACGGGGCTATAGGTTTCAATACAAGGTCATGTAGAACATGTGTTTGATCCACTAGGAACAGTAACAAAGGGCAGGATATGAAGATTGTAACCACTAGAAAAGCCTACCCACCCTGCCATCATCTTCATAGAAAACGTTATTCGGTTTTGCATAACACCATTAAAGTACACTACATACATTAAGGGCAAACCTAGTTCTTTATGGCATATGAAGCTAGGGCAGATATTTGAAAATGCAAGAAGTCTCCTCAAGAAGGTGATTTCTGATAGCTGTAAATTTGTAACATTACATATCTCCATACTCCTGCCCCACATGTCACCATTGGTGCACATTTTGTGTGGTAAAAAAGGACTATTTCTTTCACGGGTTTGTTCCCCCGCTTTGTACCAAATCTAAATGGTCCTTCAATGGGTTTATCATAATGATGCTTCCTAACCATTAGAAGCTGTTTCCAGGCCCCATGAACATCAAACACAACCACCAAATACAAGAAAATAATGATTTGCAGCAGCTGAGCATACCTAACCCTAAAAAAAGTTGACTTACTGATATTGTAGCCACATTTCAATATATAAGACTTGTCTAGATTAACTTAAAGGTCTAGGTGAGCCATGAATTTCATAAATAAATTCAATAAGGCCTGCAGCCTATTCGCATAGTTGGCGTACAGGAGAACTAGCACCCGGTGAGGACAGATCTGTGACATGCCCTTAACCCTCTCCACCAACACCCTCTCCTCAACCCCCTGTTTATGCCAAATAACTTGGAACATTCCACATTGAATCCATATCTGACCTTAGACATTGTTACCATATAAAGCTCCCTAAGAAGAGTAACTATGGATTTTTCTACCCCATCTCTGTCATCAGGCCCAAGAGTTTTTGATTGCTAACAAAGTCGAAGGCACTAGATAAATCCATGAAGGCCAGATACATAGGCCCCTTCTTGGCCAATATGCATTTCCCAATGAGCAGGCCAAGGTTGAGACACTGCTCAACAGTCCCAATACCCTTGTGACAGCCATATTGGATGTTTGAAAACAGGCTCTGTTCCTTTTCCCACTGCTCTAACCTGACTAAAAGAATCTGCCCACTTCTTTGACAAGCAAATCCAACAATGAAATTGGGCGCTAACAATTTGGGTCACAACAACAAACCCTCTTGAAGATAGGGATAACAAGAGATTTGATCCATGTCTCCATTTTACCCATCGTGCAAATAGATCTAAACACTATGGTTAAACAATTGCCCTAAATATCAATATTATGCTTCAAGACATCAGTAGGGATCTCATCTGGCCTTTCTAGAACAATTGCCCATGACTGCGGCATTACTTTTGCATATAGTAAAAATGAGGGAAGTTGAATCATTAGAATTTAATGGGTACTCAAGACGATACACAACATCCTTGTCATCCTGACTGTTGGCTCAGGGTTAGAATAAATTCTACCAAAATAAGCCACCCACTCTTCTGAAGAAATTGCAATCTTGATTGTTTGGTCCTTCCAACTCTTTAAAGAATGGTCTACTATTGATAACTCGCCAAAAAGCTACAGTGTCCTTAAGATTGCTTTCTGAAAGTAGTACTTACAGGGCCTCCTCCTTTATTGCACTTCTCCTGGCCTCCTACACTCTCTTATATTTCTGTCTACATGCTTTAACGTCTTCTGAATTTCTACTAGTCTTTCTACAAGAGTTCTTAAGAGCCTTCTTTGTATCCCTTAGGGTACACTTGGTATCAAACCAAACCGGTGAGCCCAGTCATTTGCCCTGTGATGTTATGTTATGTTATGTTAATTTTATTTGTATAGCGCATTAATGGCCTGAGGTGTCTAAGCACTGTTATGTTTCAGCTGCGAGTGTAATCAGGACTGCCGGAGGAGTTACAAGGATTTGAATAGCCAGGTCTTTACAGCCTTCCTGAAAGAGAGAAGGCTGGATTCGTTTTTTATGCACAAAGGAAGTGTATTCCATATTTTGGATGCTTCCATCACAATGCTCTTTCCACCCCAACGTGCTTTTTTAAATCTAGGCTTTACCAATAAATTGGCAGTGGCTGAACGAAGTTTCCTAGTTGGAACATACTGTTTGAAGCTGTGATTCAGGAAAATCGAGCCCAGATTATGGATTGCCTTATAGGTCAAGCAAAGCACCTTAAAGGTTATTCTTTGCTTAACAGGAAGCCAGTGCAGATCTTTAAGATGATGCCATATGTGCCTCGTTGATACTGTTGGAGATTTTTAAATTCCATCTCTTGATCTGCTTGCTCATCTAAACCGAACTTAAAGTATTTAGTATAGTTCCTAACTAATTTGGGTAAAGACTCCTTAGAATGACTCTATTCCATATCAAACTGCCCAAATCTGCATCTGTGTCCAGATCTGTACAACAGTGATTAGCAGCGGTAGTGGGGATTTTCATATCTATGCTAAGAGTACAGTGATCAGAGAAAGTTAGAATGTGTTATGAAATTGGATATGAAAGGATGCAGATTATGTGTAGCTAAGATAAAATCTATTGTGCTCCCCTCACTACTGCAAATAAGTGTTGCTAAAAGGTGCATGGTGAACAAAACATTTGTTGCCAAAAGAAAAGTTGTTTGTAAACAATAAATTATTAACCTCTTCCATGCTCGTGACGGCCGGGAGCCGTCATGCGTCACGGTGGGCGTGTGCGCAGGACGGCCCCCTGCCCACTAATGGAAACGCCCGCACAGCGCGGAAATTCCGCGCGCACGGAAGGGGTTAATTGTCTCACCATAATTATCATGGGTGAAATGTGTCTGACCTTCGTGGTTTAAATCTCGAAAGTCACAAACTTCCCTTGCAGACACAGATTATAAGTGTGCATTAAAGTCAAGTTTTCCTTCCAGCTTTTAGAGCATAACCTTCCCAGATCACTCTTCAAGAATGCTTATCACATTAACTATATCAGAGTTGAAAACATTATTGTAAAAATTCACTATTGTCCTAGAAACTTCAACACATGTCCTGACAGAAGCGTTGAAATATAGGTTGTTAGACGCCCTTTTGCTCTACCATTCACCGAGGGGAGTCCTGCTGTATGCAGAGTAATGTGCCCAATGATAGGTAAACTTTCAATAGCCCATGTTTCCTCTTAGACATAGCACAGGAAAGTTGGCAATGAAAGTTAACCAGTCTGTGTTCTGCAGTTTACTCTTTAAGTCTGCAACATTCCAAAATAGGAGAGCCATACTAGAGAAAGCACACGTTGAGACCAGTTACTTCCATGTGAAGCATCACCCTCAAGTAGCGGGCCTAACTTAATGTTCAGTGATTTTGTGAGGGGTACCTGCCCCAACTACCTCTCGGCACTTGGGCAATGGATGAGCATCCCCTTGCTCTTCAAGGCACCAATCCCTTCCCTCCATGATCATGAAGGGAGCAGCCCTATTCTGAGTAGTACACGGGACACAGAGAGTCAATCAATATTATCACAGACCACTAGAGGGAGAAAGCAATTGTGAGTTAGGACATTAAAACCCTCTGACCATTGATTTGTTACACTGGGAGCATAGGGGGTGTACGCTATCTTAACCAGAGTTGGGGGTTTATAGGAAAAGCCTAGTGGAACAGCTTTAATGAGAGAGAAAAGAAGCAGCTTAAAATTAAGCTCAGAAAGTAACCGCTCCACTAGGGGAGAGGACCTGAAGTTAAGTACAACACAGTCTCCATTGAATATTTTTGCTCCTCTGCCCTCCCTGTCTACACTATGGGCCATGATGCTATCATTGAAAAAGTCACTGAAGAGACCAACCCTTTTCCCCAACCAGTGTATGGATTTATTACGCACCTCGTTTTAAAAAATAAAATGTTAAACCAGATTTTATTGAGTTTTCAAATAAGGGCATCTTATACATCACTTGCTCAGTGCATCGAATGTGTGATATCCATACAGTCCTGGCTTCCTCTAAACAACAACTTGGTACTGTTTCAATGCCCTCTCCCACTCTCTCCCCCTTGGGTTGCAGCCGCTTCTAGGTAGTATTCTAACGGTCACGTGGCTATGCCATGGGGTCTGTCACTTATCATTTTCGTTATTGTGCAGTCACCTATGATGGGGGCTAGGTTCGGGTATGCTGTTCGCCCTCACACTGTCAGTTCTGGGGCCCTCCATTGCCCCCCCATTTGGGTGATGGAGATCTTGAGGGGGTTGCCCTCTCTGTTACCCAGCCAAATGCTATTAGTTCGTCAACCAGTCTCCCCCATGCCCTTGCTTTGTCCAATGTGCCTATGCCTGTCGTGCCTCTATTAAAAGGATCCTCCCTTCCGTGCTTACCCATTTTTCAAACTCCCTCTTCCAAGTTCCCACTCTCGGCCCTCCTGTCGACTTCCAGTTCCTGTTGATTTTCTGTTTGGCCAGGACATATGCAAGGTCTTGGAATTTCCAAGTAATTTTTGTCTTCTTCTTGTGTGCGAACCAACCTGGCAAGCAGTGACCTGGGGTAAGTGGGATCTATTTTTCTGTGATAGCTTCTACTATGTGGATTACCCTCTCCCAGAATGCGCTCAGTGTGGGGCAGTCCCAGAACATATGTAGTACGTGCGCTTCCCTTTCCCCACATCTAGGGCAGGCTGCTGTTTCCGCTTGAAAATATATTTTGATTCGTGCTGGAGTGAGATACGCCCTGTGCAGGACATAGTAGTTTATTAGTTTGAACCGTGTATTCCTAGATACCTTCGGCATCCTCTCTACTATAGTCTCCCAGTCTGCCTCCGGGATCGGGTTTCCCAAGTCTCCCTCCCACTGCAATCATAGTCACTCCAGTGGTTTCTGAATGTTGCAGCATATTGCTCTGTATAAACAGGAGACCATTTTGATCTTTCCTGCTGATAGGGCGACATGTCGGAAGCAGTCCAACGACCTGGTTCCATGGACCTCACACCCCAGTGCTTCCTCATTCACACATTGAGGGCTCTGTGCAGTAAGAAGTGGCCTTGGGGCAGGTCATATTCCACCCAAAATTCTTCAAAGGAGAGCAACTCAGAGTCCCGGAAGAGATCTCCTACCACCCTCAGTCCCGCCTCCTCCCAAGCATCTAGGCCCGTTTAGTTCGGCCCATGCGGAAGGTGTCAGAGCAGGGAAATGGGCAGGTTAGGAGAGTAAGGGGTTCTACAATCAATGCACTGTAGATGTCTAGTCCAGCATCTAGATATCACCTTAGTTTCCGTTGTGTCTCCTGTAGTTCTCCGTTGTACAAGCAGCAGTATTTTCGCTAGCACCGAAGCTGCCGGGGCAAATGGGTGCTGTGCCCTATCCAGATTCCTCCTAGCTGGCAGCCACTGGATCACCCAGTTAAGTTGTGCTGCAATGTAATACGTTTCAAGGTCTGGGAGGGACTGCCAACCCGCCTGTCACTGTGGAGCGCTGCATTGTGGCCAGAGCCACCCTTCTGCGGCCCATTCCCCATATGAACGATGTGATCAGCGAGTCCAGGTCCCTAAACATCGCACATGGGATCCATACTGGGAGAGTCCCAAAGAAGTACAGTAATCATGGCATGGCCACCATCTTCAGGAGGGCCACTCTACCTGCCACCGTCAGTGGTAGGGACTTCCAAAAATCCATGGAGGAACAGAGAGAACGTATCTCTCTACCCACATTGCCTTCCATGAGCTCAGCGGATCCATGATATACTTTCACTGCTAGGTACGCCAAGCAGCTGGGTTCCCACTGCAGATTGCCCAGTGCAGCTGGTGGAGGTCTATGAGATGTCATGGGGAACAATCTCGATTTCTTCCAGTTGACCTTTAGGCCTCAGAGGCTGCCAAAGCGCTCCAGCATGGTCTGAGCCCCCTTTATTACGCAGCTCTTGCCAGCTCTCATTCTGGAAGGAGTCAGATGTGGGCAAATACATCAGACCTAGCATATAGGGTTAGCCTGAGGGGGCACGTCTAAGATAGAATTATTATAGAAAAGATTTCTAGTTGACTCACAGCCACGTGTAGGCAAATGCCTATACTCATCTGTATAGGGCCCGTTGTACGATACGTGCGTGGACTGTAGACGTAAACTGCAAATCTGGCCCATAGTAGCAGATAGATTAGAAGCCTGATCTTTGTGAATTGCAGTTGATGTCACATTAAAATTGGGGTTTGTGGTTACAGGCTGTTTAGCAGCTATAATGGTCTTATGTTCCTTGGCTTCTTCCAAGCATCTAGCTGCAATCGATTCCACTGCATTATGTCTCTCAAGCATATATCCCCACAAGCGTCTCTCACCAAGGACTCCAGATTCATAATAGCAGAATTGACTTCAGAAATATTGCTTTATTCGATACTCAACAGATCCTAATAATTGATGGTACCACTATTGCCAAACCCCCTCCCCCCCAGAGCTAATGACCTAGGGGCATATTAGCAAGAACGGCGTTAAAATTATCGCCGCTTTAGCGGCAGGAAACTGCCGCTAAAGCGGCGATAATGGGCTTGATAATATGCCCTTGAGAATTCCAATAGAAGCCCAGGATCACAACAGAACATGGGCTTCTATTGGTATTCTCAAGGGCATATTATCAAGCCCATTATCGCCGCTTTAGCGGCAGTTTCCTGCCGCAAAAGCGGCGATAATTTTAACGCCGTTCTTGCTAATATGCCCCTGAGTTCGTTGAAGAAGTCTTAACCTTGGGAGAAGAAACAGCAGATTTTTTCTTTTTAGGTGGAGAAGGAATATCCTGGGAAGAGGATGCAAAAGAGATTGTTGTCAGATCCTGCAACATACAAGGTTCAATGTACAAAGATTGCTTGTCATGCTGGGTCAATGTGATATTGTGATTGTGTACATGCTGTACAAGTCACTCACAGTACGATGTGAGTCAGCCATTCTTTCTTCTGTGCTGGCAATTTCTTCATCCAATACTCCCATAACATTGTTTAAAAGCTAATTATCGAATTTGACGGTTCTGCTGGCTTATTAGCATAGATGGGATTAAGCATTCTTTTCTCCATTATAGTCTCACCTTAGAAGGGTTTGATGCACGCAGTTGTAGAACCTTAATTAAAGAAACACAGACACTTGCTCATAAGCAGTTTTTACGTTATCATGGGAACATGGGCTGTGCAGGACCGTGTCCAATTTGGAGAATTCTTGTTAGGTTTCTTATACGCAAGAACCACAAGGGCATGTTTGATACATAGCCAATCATGATATAGAAAAAAGCGATTTCTTCAATATAATGGACTAATACATGGTGCATGACGAATCAGAAAATGCAAGAATTACTCAATCATTAAGCATATGACCAATCAGAGCAAAATAACATCTTGTGCTACAAGCGTGATACAATATGGCGGCCGGCGTGATTTCCATATGCCAACTGCGTGTGGGTCAGCCAACAGTATTTGCACAATACCTGTCCAATCAAATGCTCTCGCTACATGTGACCATCAATACGGATAGCTGTTGCTGGGCGAGCGGGGAAATGAGTGTCACACAAGGTGTCCTTGAGCAAGCCTTGCGTTACAAGCTCTTCAGCAGGGAACATTAGTTTATCAAGGTTATTAGACTTCTGCGTACATTTTGCGGGCCCTGTCATCATTGAGTATCACAGGATAAGACAAATAAAATGGACTCTAGACAAAAGCTAAAATTAATTTCACATTCCCCTCCTCTGATAATCAATGATGAAATCCCAATTATCCCTGAACCTCCATATCCACCACTCCATCCTGTTCCTGACCTTCCTGGCTTGTTGTCTTTATCAAGCTCTCAACTGCTGTTCGGCGGGGTCTCTGGTATATTGCTCTCATTTCTACATACTGGCGTGCTGGTGGCACTGGAGGAGTGCAGGAGAAACAGCTGTTGATCATGAAGGATGGACTGGTAGGAGTCACCTGAACTAGGACACACAAGTATGAAGGTGTCTTCAGAGACAAAACGAGGCTATAGGTGCTGGTTTCCTGGTGCCCTTCCCACCAAAATGAAGGAGACAGGAAAGGTGGAACAAGCAAAGTGCCTCAACTCCTTTGCTTTATGCCCTGGGGCAAGTGCGGCTGAGTTCATCTGGAAACCTCCAGAATCCACCATTGATGTGACATGCAGGGACGCTTGTAGAGAGTGGCGAACCCTCTTTCACTCGCACATTCATTCATATATAAGGAAGTGGGGAAGCTGACCGTAGCTGCCTAGGTGTGTCCTATTCACACACCACAAACACAGAGAACTATCCTGGGAGGCTATGGAAGGGGAAGAAGGAATGGTAATAATATCAGTGAGATAGGGCGCCACTTCCAGGTGACAATGTATTGCATGCAAGGGGAATAACCCAATATAGCAGGAACAAGACGTTAGCCCAGAATGACATTGTCACAGCGTTGCCACAGGAGGATAAAACAAACAATTTATAAAAGTGATATCTAAACCTCAACCAACACTAAAAGAACAAGCAGTACTGATAAAATATGTGAACACATGATATATGGTATAATCAACCCTCAGTACACAGTGAAACACCCAACCATCAAGCCAAACCCTCAGTACGTGTGAGATACTGAACCGCCAGGTATTATGCTCCGCGACCCAGTGACCTCAGTAGGTCATTTAAAATGAATGCCTTCAGCTTGGAATCATCTGACATAAAATCCTATGACACCCTCCTCTTGTAGCCATGGAGAACCCTGTGTTACAACTGGAGACCTTACAGGTGTCCAAAACCTAGTGACCAGCACCTAACCATCAGGCACACCCTTGGTACAAGTCAGTTGGGAAGTAGACAGAGGAGACAATTAGTGGAGCATTCTCTGCCCTACACTGCATCAGTGGAGTCCTCTCTGCCCTGCGCTAGCAAGGGCAGACAAAAAAGTAGTCAGTGAAACTGCAAGGGGAAGAATTGAGTCTAAGGAGGTGCAGTGGAAACACTTACGGTTAGAAGTGTTCGCTGTGGAGAAGTGGAGATACACGAAAGACAGGACCTCAAACTTCACAGATCCGTGAGGGCAGAGGAGAGGTGTCATCCGTCCACTGGTCCACAGTGAAGACTGCAGCCAGCTGAGGAGATGGGAAAACAAGAAACCGAGTCAACCACCCATGGCTCCTTCTAGGCCCGAATCCAATTCTCCACCAAAATGTAGAACCTTAATTAAAGAAACACAGGCACTTGTCAAGGCTCATAAGCAGTATAGACGTGATCACAGGAACATGGGCTATTCAGCATCATGTCCAATTTGGAGAACTCTCGTTAGGTCTTTTATTCACAAAAATCATAAAGGAGTTTTTGATAGATATCCAATCATGATACAGAAAAATGTAATTTCTTCATTATTATTGACAAATAAATGGTGCGTGACTGATAAGAAGATGCAAGAATTACACAATCATTAAGCATATGACCAATCAGAGCAAAATAACATCTCTTGCTACAAGCGCGATACTATATGGGGGCTGGTATGATTTCCACATGCCAGCCGCCTGTGCATCAGCCGACAGTATTTGCACAATACATGTTCAATCAAATGCTCTAGCTATATGTGGCCATCAATATGGGTAGCTGTTGCTGGGTGAGCAAGCAAATGCATGTCACATGAGGTGCCCTTGAGCACACCTTCAGCAGGGTACAGTAGTTTATTCAAGGTTATCAGACTTCTGAACACATTTTGCAGGCCCTGTCATCATTGAGCATCACAGGATAAGACAAATAAAATGGTCTCCAAACAAAATCAAAAATGGGTTCCACATAGTCTTCGAGTCCTTTAACCAAGAGCCATGGGACAGGGCCCGGCCCGCATCCTCAGAGGTCTGATGGGGCCCGGTCTTGACCCAGGCAGTGGCCGGGCATGTCCCACGCTGTGGGTCAGACTAGTGCTATTTATAGCACCATAGTTGTTGGGCCCCACCTCTTGCAAGGGACTTAGGTGCAGAGGGGTGTGTGCATTGTAGTCTCCTTGCACCCCCTCCAAACACCAGCAATGTGTACCGTGCTGTGGATCAAGCTAGCACTATTTATCGCACCACAGTCATCGGGCCCCACCTCCTGCAAGGGGCTCAGCTGCAGACGAGACTGAGGGTTGTGATCTCCTTGAGACCCCTCCAAAAACCAGCAAACCCACCCTGTCATTTAGATTTGTATCTAATAAGTTAAAAAAACTCCTATGTATCCAGCAGGTACATTACTGAATAAAAGTCTAGAGGCACATTTTGTACATGTTTATCAGCTAGCTGTAGCTGTATGTCTATTGAAGGCATGGGGAACAAGAGACAGCCATTTACTAATGAGTAACACTCATTATTTCTCAACTTTAGAACTGTGTTGTTGACTTTTGTAACTGTTGCCCCTTGATTCCATTCCTCAAGCAAGTTACTTGTTTTACATTGGGACAGTGCAATTCCACTTGCATCTTTAGTTTGGTGGTGGAAAATATTCTTGTGTAACACAAGAGTCAAACCAATTTCAGGGAAGTGTGCAGAGTGCATTTTTTAGAGTCTTTGCCAACGTTGTTCTGTGCCAAAGGGTCCTGTTCGATTACATCAATTTATTATTTTGAAATTGGTGATGGAGGATCAGTTAATGGCTATTCTAGATTTGGTTCTTGAAGACGTATCCCTGCTCAAACTCCTTGCAAGGATGTACTGGTTGGTGCTAGTGGTTTATAGTTTGTGTATAGTTACTGGTGAAGTCTCCTTTTGCCTCATTCAATATACAATAGATCCTGTAGATGTGACTCTCCTAGCTACCCCAAAGGTATTGTGGTGTGGTATGTGCGGTACATGTAGTATGAGTATACCTTGTTGGAAGAGTCTGGATGGTTATATAGTGGTGGGTGTCTGTCTGCCAATATTATTATGGTATTTCCAACCCAACATCCCTCGTTCCAGCTCCCTTAACTGAGAAAAATCCTCTAACATCCCTCAGGTAACTCCACGCAAACAGTTTGAGAAGAAGTCCTGGCTTCCGAGAAGCACGGGAATGGAGTTGGGTTTGT
Organism: Calotriton arnoldi; assembly: GCA_963921515.1. Lineage (NCBI taxonomy): Eukaryota > Metazoa > Chordata > Amphibia > Caudata > Salamandridae > Calotriton > Calotriton arnoldi. Next base: position 215,185 of record CAWUFW010014535.1, read on the forward strand.
CTGGCTTTAGCCTGGTCTTCAGCCCAGGGTTTCGATTTTCTCTTTTGGACCATCTGGTCTTGAATTGTAACGTTTGCTTGTTGGGATAGAAGCCTCTTCCAAGTTTCACCCACCAGAGGGACCCCCTGAACGCAGTGCAGGAATGTTGGCCCAAGTTACTAGCACTTCGAGAGCCAGGAGTTTATAACCATAAGCAGCTAAGTCTCTCTAGGAGACCTAAAGGCAGTAACGCACCCCCCACCCCCCAGCAGCATGAACCAATTGAAATGTCTTTCTTTCTATCTTTCTTAGAAATCACCATTCATACACTTGCTGCACCTGACCGAATGGTAGTGGTGCTAGTACCCAACGAGAAATAGTTTTTGCCACTCCAGGCAGATCATGAAATACCAGTTTAAATACCCCTTAATTTCAACCACGGGGAGTCAGAAAACTCTGTTATCCTGAGCAGATCAAAATATTTTCATTGTGGTCAACAAAACTTGGTATGCCAGGCTTTTCTCTAAATATGATTCGACTTTACTTTACATATTTCTTGAAGTGCAATTAGCATCGTCATTCTGAGATGGCTGAGAATTGCAGCTGGCAAAACGGTTTGGAGGAAATACCATTAATGCATATTATCATGTTACTCCTGGGCGGTTTCATCCAGTGGTTCTGAGTTCTGCATTTCGGAGGGCAACATATTGTTTTGATCGTATTCACTGATAAGTCTTCATGGTTTCCGCCACGTGCCACATGTTTTCACAACACTAATTCCTCCTGGTAATATCTGCAGGAAGTTGAGTGCAGAAAATTCTGTCAATGGGTAATTTGTGCTCAAATTAGAATTTGAAGTTGGATTTGTGTGCGTTTTGAGGCTATAATAAAGAGACTTTACTTTACTGAATGAGTGTCTTGGCTGAACATTTTGTAGTGTGTAACATATTTTTCAAGCACTTTGTATTGGTCTATAAATAAGAGTAAACATAAGATGATATATAACAATAATCTTGCAGTGTGGTGTACTCCATAATGGCAGTCAGCTCAATGTATTCCTTAGTGAGTTACAACATGGTACACACTATGTCAGCTGATGAAACATATACTTTTAATACAGAGTCCCAATCATCTCCCTTGGTAACAGATCTCCACACGAGATCTTCTGGGAGATCTAGCATCTGGCGGGAACACAATGGAACGTGACAGTTCTCTCTACTATCTCATCAGTTCTGACCCTAAGCAAATGCAGCTCCTCAGCCATGGACCATTCTCTCATGCCTTTCTTCCATTCATTAATATTCAGGGGCTTCTGGTGATGGCCCAATAGGTACGATTATCTGCTTCAACATCTACATCACGAATGACTGCTTCCTCTGACCCTGCTCGCAGGCAGGTCGCTCCCCACGCTGCTGCACGGCTCTGCCTGCATTGTTTTTGCCTAATCCTGTACTTTTCCAATGTGCCTAACTTGCTTTCTTGCCCAGACTTGTTTTTTTTCCTCCTGTGCCTAACTTGCTTTCTTGCCCAGACTTGTTTTTATTCCTCTGAGCCTGTACTTGTTTTCTTGCCTAAACTTGTTTTTCCTTCCTGTGCCCAGTTCTCCCGCGGCCCCCGCCCGTTTTTCCCGCCGCTGCGTCCCTGCGGCCCCGCCCCCCTGCAATCCCATTCGCCGCCCCGCTCCCGCCTCCCAGCTGCTCCTCCCTCCCACATCCCCTCATATGGAGGCCGCGCAGCGGTGAAAGGAGCGACCTCTGACCCTGCTCGCAGGCAGGTCGCTCCCCACGCTGCTGCACGGCTCTGCCTGCATTGTTTTTGCCTAATCCTGTACTTTTCCCCTGTGCCTAACTTGCTTTCTTGCCCAGACTTGTTATTTTTCCCCCTGTGCCTAACTTGCTTTCTTGCCCAGACTTGTTTTATTCCCCTGTGCCTAACTTGCTTTCTTGCCCAGACTTGTTTTTATCCCCCTGTGCCTAACTTGCTTTCTTGCCCAGACTTGTTTTTATTCCTCTGTGCCTGTACTTGCTTTCTTGCCCAGACTTGTTTTTATCCCCCTGTGCCTAACTTGCTTTCTTGCCCAGACTTGTTTTTATTCCTCTGTGCCTGTACTTGTTTTCTTGTCTAAACTTGTTTTTCCTTCCTGTGCCCAGTTCTCCCGCGGCCCGCCCGTTTTTCCCACCGCTGCGTCCCTGCCCCCCTGCAATCCCATTCGCCGCCCCGCTCCCGCCTCCCAGCTGCTCCTCCCTCCCACATCCCCTCGTATGGAGGCCGCGCAGCGGCCACGCGCAGCGGGCGCGCCGCTGGCGCGCCTAAGGCAAGCCCGTCTGCGCCCGTCCGCGCCTGGACCGCGCCCAGCGCCAGGACCCCTGGACCCCGCGAACGCCACGACGCCCGACACCGCTACGATGCCAGATCCCTCCACGCACTCAACACCGGACGATCACACACCTGCTTCCTGGCCGCCCCGAAGCGCACCCACGGAGCTTTCACCTGCCGGAACTGCAGCTTCACAAGCATCCGCCCCACCATGCCGCCGACCAGGAAAGAACCCAACCACCTCAGATGCATCCTTCTCAACACCCGCTCCGCCCGCAAACACGCAGTTGAATTCTGGGACCTACTTGACTCAACCTCCCCAGACGTCGCCTTCCTGACGGAGACCTGGCTGAACCCCGCCTCGGCACCCGACATAGCCATAGCCATCCCGGAAGGCTACAAGATCACCCGCAGGGACCCCACTAACGGAGCAGGAGGAGGAATCGCCATCGTCCACAGGAACACTCTCAGAGTCTCGACCAACACCGACGACATCCTCAGCACCGCCGAACACCTGCACTTCCAGATCCACACCGATCCCAACACCACCCTCAGAGGAGCCCTCGTCTACAGACCCCCGGACCCCGACCACAGTTCAGCGACTCCATCGCCGACTTCGTCAGCACACACGCCTCGCCTCCACAGACTACATCCTCCTCGGGGACCTGAACTTCCACCTCGAGAACAACAATGACACCAACTCCACCACCCTGATCGACAACCTAGCCAACCTCGGACCCAGACAACTCGTCACAACACCCACCCACTCCGCCGGTCACACGCTTGACCCCATCTTCTCCGCAAGCCCCCACGTCTCCTTCAACCACACCACCGAACTCCACTGGACCGACCATCGCTGCATCCACTTCACCTTCAAGAAACCCACCACGCACCACCGCACCCAACAGATGCCCCGCCGCTGCTGGAGCAAAGTCACTGAAGACCAACTAACCACCACCCTCGCCCAGAGCCCACCCGCCGACCCCACCGACCCCGACACCGCCGCCCGCAACCTCAGACAGTGGATCAACGACTGCGCCAACACCCTCGCCCCGATCAAGAAACCCTCCAACAGTCACACCAACAAGAAAGCCAGCTGGTTCACTGAAGACCTCCGGGCCTCCAAGCAAACCTGCCGAAAGCTGGAGAAGATCTGGCTCCGTGAACGAACACCGGACAGCCACGCAGCCCACAAGAACGCCACCCGCAGACACCATCACCTCATGAGATCCGCCAAAAGGGCCTCCTTCAAAGACCGCCTAGACAACAACGCGCACAACAGCAAAGAGCTCTTCAACATCATGAAGGAACTCTCCAACCCCAGCTCCAACACCAACGACGTCCCACCCTCGCAAGACCTGTGCGACTCGCTGGCCACCTTCTTCCACCGCAAGATCGCAGACATCCACGACAGCTTCAACGCCACGCCCGCCCGACAACCACTGTGACCTCTGCCCCCACGACCACCATCCGCACCAACCGCCTGCTCTCCTGGACCAACATCAACGACGACGACACCATCAAGATCATGAACACCATCCACTCCGGATCTCCGTCAGACCCATGCCCACGCCACATCTTCAACAAAGTCAGCACAGCCATCGCACCCCATCTCCGGAAAGTCATCAACACCTCCTTCGAGACAGCAACCTTCCCGGAGAGCTGGAAGCATGCCGAGATCAACGCCTTACTCAAGAAACCCAAGGCGGACCCCAAGGACCTCAAGAACTTCCGGCCCATCTCCCTGCTCCCGTTCCTGGCAAAGGTCATCGAGAAGACCGTCAACAAACAACTGACCCGTTACCTCGAAGAGAACAACATCCTGGACCCTTCCCAGTCCGGGTTCCACAGCAACCACAGCACCGAGACTGCCCTCATCGCTGCCACTGATGACATCAAGTCCCTGCTGGACAACGGAGAAACGGCGGCCCTCATCCTCCTGGACCTGTCAGCCGCCTTCGACGCGGTCTGCCCCCACACACTATGAACACGCCTCCACAACGCCAGGATCCAAGAGAAGGCCCTGGACTGGACCACCTCCTTCCTCTCCAGCAGAACACAGAGCGTCCGCCTTCCCCCCTTCCGCTCCGAAGCCACCGAGATCATCTGCGGCGTACCCCAGGGCTCTTCCCTCAGCCCAACTCTGTTTAACATCTACATGGCACCGCTCGCCCATGTCGCCCGTCGGCACGACCTCAACATCATCTCCTACGCTGATGACACCCAGCTGATCCTCTCCCTCACCAAGGACCCCCACACCGCCAAAACCAACCTTCATGAAGGAATGAAGGCCGTCGCTGAATGGATGAGGAACAGCCGACTGAAGCTGAACTCGGACAAGACGGAGGTCCTCATCCTCGGATCCACCCCTTTGGCCTGGGACGACTCCTGGTGGCCGACCGCACTGAGAACCGCCCCAACACCCACCGACCACGCACGCAACCTAGGGGTCATCCTCGACTCCACCCTCTCCATGACTAAACAGGTCAACGCCGTCTCCTCCGCCTGCATCAACACCCTCCGCATGCTCCGCAGGATCTACAAGTGGATCCCCACTGAAACGAGAAGAACGGTCACCCAGGCCCTCGTCAGCAGCAGGTTGGACTACGGAAACGCCCTCCACGCAGGAGCCTCGGCCAAACTCCTGAGACGGCTCCAACGCATCCAGAACGCCTCTGCACACCTGATCCTCGACATCTCTCGCCGCAGCCACATCACACCCCACCTGAGAGACCTGCACTGGCTCCCGGTCAACAAGAGGATAACCTTCAAACTCCTCACCCACGCACACAAGGAAAAATCTGGCACTGCTGCCAGGCATCTCGTTAGCCCTCAGACATGCATCACACCAATGTACATCTACAGTGCTTGCAATCATCATTCCGATTCTTTCCGACTGAGACAGCATTCACCAAACAGTCATCCCTTATCAGCACAATATGGAAGACAAGCTGCTTGTCAGCTTCACATCAAGCCAAGGAAGTATCCTCTCCAATTTAGGTGAGCCATCTCGAAAGACCCCACATGTATCCAGAGAGCGACCACCACATCAGTCAAGAACTCATGGAAACGTGACACGGCCCACATGGAGGTCCGGCAGCTAAAAGTCATACCCACATCCGGGCAAGTGTACCATGTTTTTCTCTGAACAAGGCATATACATTTTAAGTCACTGTTGACACTCAAGACAGACAGCAGCGTACTGTCTCCATCTGATCCATCCTTCAACTTCTGAAATAGATAATGCAATTTGGAGACCAGGTAATAATATACAAAGTCCCTACAAGTCAGTCCACCTTGATCATAAGGGTACTTCTGTGTCGCTGGCCTAACCCTGTGGTGTTAAGAGCAAGGTGAAGGTGCAGCTGTCCACGCACACCCAGCAGATACATAGCACAATGAGTCATGTCTTCCTACACATACCTGTTACCCACTTGCCTCTAGTTTGGGTGTAAATACGAATTTCACACTCTGACTAGTCCTTGATGGGACAATACCTAGAGTGGACGGAGAAATGCAAAGTTATGAAAGTAGCAAGGATTGAAAGATGAGCTGCTTGTAACCAAACATTTCATCCACTGCGCAAGAGGTGAGAAGCCATTTATGAAAAATTCTTGTGCAATGGCGAGTGCATTCCCAGGTAGGTATTGTCCTAGATTGAGGTAGGCCCTATGACATTACTCTGGGGACCTATGAACTCAATACCAGCCAATAAGTATGTGGGACCCCCTTCTTCCATTACCCATTTTTATTGGTCAGTTTGCCTCATTTAGAATTTATACATAGAGTGGGTTGGGTGATAGATATTGAACCTCTGCTAGGACTGGCTGTTTGTGAGCATAAAGTGTAACTGCGAGCCATAATTATGTAATATTTTCAATGTACGCAAATAAAAAGAAACCAAAAGCTATACAAGCAATGTACATTTACAGTACCGGTCAGCTGGCTCATCTAATACGAGTGCTGGTATTCTGCAAGGATCAGCTGCTTTCTTCCTATTGCTTTTCGCTGTTTATCTGATTCCATACAATAAATTACATTTTCCGCTAGGATCGCCGTGCTTTACTCCTGTATTCTGCATCTGAAAATAGACCGTGCTCTTCTGCGGCTGTTCTCTCAGTTTCAAAGAGGTCTCACTGAGTCCCGCGTTTGAACATTGTCGAATGGTCGGCGCTGCCTAGCACATAAGACTGCATTCATTACCCAGGGCTCCAGCACGTCTGACATTTAGGTCAAGTTGCCATGTCCTTGGCGGCTGCGGCTCAGCCTCGCCTCGTGCCTGTCCTGCGCTGTGGAAACCTAGGACTGTTTCCCTCTGGAAACGATGATACATATCATGTAATTCTTTTGGGAAACTGGCGGCCTAGGCAAAGGCTCACATGGGAACATTTGTTTAATCAAGGTCAGGAATGGAACACAAACCAGTACCAGCTCTCTTGAGTTTTTATAGCTGCCCTAAAGTCGTTCAAGATGTCACCCGACCCTCTGTATTGTGGCAACGACTTTTTTTCAGTCGTGGGTGGGGATCTTATGGTGGAGGGGTCTTCTCAGTTCTGGCAAGTATTTTGGAACATTCTACTTCCTAGGCTAGAAACATTCAAGATCAAGTATTATTTCAGAAACAAAGGAACTACGTTTTCAAAATAAAAACTGTGAGTTCTTAATTGAGAATACATTATGGTAGGTTCCCCAGGTCATCCAGCCTCATTAGCACACCTTTGTTCTCTGGTCTACCAGGGGCTTTCCCTGCCCCTGTGTCCTGTATTGTCTCATTAGACAGAGAGCTACATCAATCTGAGATGGACTTTTTTATAACAAGATTGTCCTTAATAACTAGTGATCCCAAATCTGAAGCACAGATTTTGTTTTTAGGAAATGTAGATTTGATAGTTCCACGAAGATTACTTAGTTTTCAGGATTTTGGAACGTTTTTACCAATATTTTGGTTATTTTTTAATTTTCAAAGAGACATTGTTGCATATACCACAGCTAATTAGAAGCACGGTAGGCACTGATTTTAGTGTTTCTAAATTTTAATAGCAGCTCGGCTGAGTCATTTGCTTGACTGATCAGTGGGTACACACATACTAAACGTGGGAAACTGAGTTGTTTATTGAGTAGTGGTGTGAGTCCTTTTCAAGAATCAGCCACAATCCTTGTCACAGTGAACCACAAACAGTCACTGAATTAACCTGTGCTTAACCCTCTGGTAGCTTAGCACAAAAACATTCAGGCTTAACTTAGAGGCAATGTATAAAGTATTTATGCAACACACAAACAGTAAAAAAATAAAAACACAACTCTAGAAAAATTCCACACCAATTTAGAAAAATATAGTCAAATTTCATAATTAAATGTTATAAATTACTTGACATCAAAATAACAAAAATCCAATCGGAAGAAACAGAGATATGCAATTTCAAAGGTTTCAGGTAAGTATAGCACCTAAACGCACAAAGCGCCACTCATGGTTATCTGGTCGTGCAAGACTGGGTGAAAGTCACAAGTTCAGCACGACCGCGAAGGAGCGCGGGCTGAATACAGGGGTCAGATTAGTTCGCTGAAATAGCTGTCTTCTTAAGTACAAAGTGAGGAGTCCAGTTCGCGGTGGAGGAGGCCACGAAGAGCAGGAATAATGTAGTGAAATGGCATCGCTGTAGCGAGAAGAGAAGGCCGGGCATCGCCGACGGTTGTCGCTGTAGCATGAGGATCCTGAAGGATGTCTCAGATGGTTACTACTGCTGAGTCGCGTCGGCTGTCACCGCGGGCTGTCGATGCTGTAACGCGAAATGCAGATCTCACGTAGCTGGTAATCGATGGCAGCCACTGTAGTGCAAAGAGAAGGGTTCATTGGAGCTTTGCGTTGGAGGTCAGCATGGGATGGCCCTAAATGTCACTCTGGAACGATGTAACACAATAAACCCAGCCACTCTGATGCCCCTTCCTTTGGAACAGGATGAAGTACAACATGACTGTGTGATTGTTACTGAAACTGAGACAAAGGGTCGTGTGGACCTGGTGGATGTACCAATGCCAATTGTTGAGGGTACTTTGTTTGAAGATGGCTCTTGTCTAAAGAAACCGGATGGGACTATCTCAGCTGTTCATGGAATTACCACCAATTACACTGTAGTTGAGATATGTAGAATAGAACAAACATCAGTACAGGCTGCAGAGTTGATAGCCTTGACTAGAGAATGTGAATTATCAGAAGGGTTAAATGTAGTTATATACACCGATAGCCAGTACGCATTTGGCGTGGCCCATAACTTTGGCAGCCTATGGACCGAAAGAGGATTAACTACCTCTAATGGTGCTAAGATACAGCATGGACATCTCATTTCTATGCTTTTGAATGCTATCTCTCTCCCGAAAAGATTAACTATCATTAAATGCAGTGCACACAAGAAAGGAACAGATGAGGTGGCACAAGGAAATGCTTTTGCTGATGAAATAGCGCAACCTACAGCTTTGGCAGAACAGTCACTGATGTATGCAGTAGTTAAGACTGATGATGGAGAAGAGAGGTATAACCCTTATGCAGAGGTGAAGGAAGTACAAAGGGCCAGATGTACGACCATTCCATTTTGCGAGTCGCAAATTGCGTTGAATTGCAACTCGCAATTTGCGACTCGCAAAATGGAATGTACAACAGTGTCTCAGACACTGTTGTCGATTCCTAATGGGGTCGCAAATTGCATGCCTAATTAATATTCATGAGGCAGGTGCAATTTGCGACCCCATTGGGCATGGCTAGCACTCCCAGGGATGGTGGCCTGCAGGGGTCAGCAGACCAACATGTCTGTGACTGCTTTTTTAATGAAGCAGTTTTTAAAAAAAAATGCAGCCCGTTTTCCTTAAAGGAAAACGGAATGCATTTAAAAAAGACAAATGAAGCTTTTCAGTTTCATTTTTTAAGAGCAGGCAGTGGTACTTGGGACCACTGCCTGCTCTTAAAAAATATTTTCGCAACCATTCACAAAGGGGAAGGGGTCCCCTGGGGACCCATTCCCGTTTGCGAGTGGCTTACCACCCACTTGAAGTAGGTGGTAAACTGCGAGTGTTTTGCGACCGTAAATGCGGTCGCAAAACAATCACGCATTGCTGTTAGAATCGCTGATAGGAAGGGAGGCCCTTGGCACACCCCTTCCTAATAGCGAGTCGCAAACCATATTTTGTGACTCGGTAATAGGTTACCAACTCACAAAATATGGTTTGTTCATGGGGCAGACCAATTTTGCGGTCGCAAACGGGCCGAATTTCCGTTTGCAACTGCAAAGAATGGTCGTACATCTGCCCCAAAATCTAGCAGATGAGGAAGAAAAGAATAAGTGGCAGAAGAAAGGATATATGTTTCACCAACACTTTCAAGCATGGATGGAAGGTCCAAATGGAAATAGATGGATTCTACCAGACAGTTTTGTTTTGCCTATGGTTAGGCTGTCCGGTTTTAAGTTTAAACCTATAATAACTGATAAAACCCCACCGAAAGGGAAATAGCCCTCACCAGGGTAAACATATAAACACTGAAAAACACCTGCAGAACCACAAACTAAAAGCCATTCAAAGAAACGAAAAAGGAGAGTGAAAGAGTAATTTTTTTCTTCCTGAAGGGGCCAATACAATGTAACTTTGTTATACAAGCTAGCAGGATGAAAAAACGGGGCTAACATTATTCTGCTTGAGTTTTGTTGTTTAGGGATGTCACTAAAATACTATTTCTTCTTCCTTTTGCTTTTTACAGTTTTGTGGTCTGTGGTCTAAAGATGCAGGGTTTAGAAGCATGTTTTAGGTCTTATTTAATGATTTTATAAACTGTAGAGAATCAGGAAATATCAGATTCATATTTGACATTTTGGCTGCGTTTGATTCTTTCACTGATAGGTGAAATGGCTGGTTTCATAAGAATCTTTCCCAATACGTGCCATCACATTTACCTACAGAGAATGGGTAAAAACCCTTGATACATCAGCCCCCAGTTTCTAGTGAGTCAGTATTGATGGTAGGTGAATTGCCAACACCTCAGGCTTTAAACATTCAATGCAAGGTATAGTGACAAGTATATGTGAAAAGAGTGCTATCACCAAGCATCTGGGATAGTGGTGAAACCATGACACCAGACTTTTGGAAAACATGGAACGTAATGTCATTTGGAATGCTGCTGCAAAAGGTTATTTCCAAGTTCAACAAAGATTGGAGTGATATTGTTTATATTTGTGGTGATTCAGCTTTGTATATGAAAAAGTTGTATGATGACCTGTCAAAATCGATACCTGAGATGAAGTGCTTCCCTGTACGAGATCCTTGGCACTTGTTAGATGATATGCTAAAAGCATCTTTACAATCTTCAGAATTAATGACGAATGCTATTGACTTTTTAGTCCATTCTGGTGCACGGTTTTGTTATGCGCGGGAACTGAAATGCAAATATTTCTCGCTTTGTGTGGCATCAAAGAAAGAGTCATCCCAACTGTGTCACTTAGCTTATGGTTCTCAGTCCAAGGGGCTGTGAATGCTATATTATCCATGTGGCAACCGTTTACAGAATTGATGATGCCAAAGGCAAGAAATGTGAGGATCTATGGTCTCATATTGATAGTGATGTGAAAAAAAGTACACTCTACTGCATTCTTAGATTTAACTGCTGTAGTGGACATAACAAAACAACTAGAGTCTGAAAACACCCTTGTCTGCCAAGTGTTCAGCATAATAGGTGTATATGTGAAACATCTACTTGAGAGTAGGCTGGGCGACATCATTAATGACTTTGGCACTGCAACATGTTCCATGTTAGAGTGCTTGCCACTTGGTAAGCAAAGCAATGTTGACAAGCAATTCAGGAACTTTAATTTTACAATGTATGAGAAATGGCTTGCAATGATGCATAGAAGTGTCCCTTCACCAACCATGGCATTTGAAATAAATGAAACCTCACTGTGGGGAGTTTTCTCCATAGTTTCAAAAGTTTTGCTTCATTTTTGACCGCTTAAATAACTCTGAGGGCATAAGCGCCCAGTTCAACACAAATGTTCCTGAACCTGCCCAGAGAATCGCAATCTTCAAGTGCACCACTATTGGCATGGAAAGCTATGTCAGTGGCCAGAGTCAGCAAATTGTGTACTGGCTGTTTGGCGTTGCCCATCTCAAGTGCCAATGTTGAGAGGGTCCTTTCACAGAAAAAAGTTTCAATTGGAAGGAAAAAGTGAGCGCACATGACCAAAGACTCACTGAAGAAGTATGGATGGTGTACTACAATAAGTTTGATTTGCAAAAATGTATTTGGACCTCATATACACTGTACGTACACTGTCTATATACCATTGACTATCAGTGCAAAAAGCAAGCAATAATAAAAGCAAAACGTTCCATAAACACCAGAAAAACACTGTTTCTGTTGTTTTTAATGGCACGAAAATGTGTAACCACTGATAACCACTGTTTTTTAAGGTATTGAAATCACTTGAAAACACTGAAAAAACCCCACCAGAATTTACCAAAAATAGAAACTGAAAACAGGAAAGCTTACCTATGGTCCAAGTGATACATGGGCCAGCTCATGTTGGAGCGGATGGTATAGTACACACAATTTCAAGAATATGGGAAAGCAATACAGTCAGAAAGGTGGCTATAAATGTTTGTAAAAATTGTATCGTTTGTGCCCAGCGTAATGTGGGAAAAGGAATTGCGGTACCAACAGGTCATTTTCGCATGCCAGAATATTCCTTTGAATGCTTGCAGATGGATTTGATCCCAATGTCTTCGAGCAATGGGAAATGTTACGTGCTGGTTGTGATATGCAGTTTTAGCAAATGAGTTGCGGCCTTCCCTTTGAAAGACAACATAGCTTTGACTACGGCAAAGGTACTATTAAGGGAATATTTTCCAAGGTTCGGCTTGCCCTGGAGCATTTGGAGTGACAATGGAGTGCATCTTTCAAATGAAATAATGGATTTGATGTGCAAAGGTTTATGTATAAGACAGATATTCCATTCAGTATATCATCCTACAGCTGAAGGATTAGTTGAAAGGTGTAACGGGACACTGTACAACAAGTTGTCAAAAATATGTGCATCTAGTGAACTGAGTTGGGTGAATGCATTGCCCTTCGCCTTGTTCTCCATGAGAACGACCGTTACAACAAAGAATAAACTATCGCCCCATGAATTAGTGATGGGTAGGCTAGCCAATGTCCAGGGGTTTGCATCTCCATCAAGACTATGCGATATGCCACATCCTGTATTGCTGGATTATTGTAAAGAACTGACTAACAGACTATTTGAAATTTGCCAACAGGTCAAAGACACCTGGTCCCCACCCCTGGAAGAACAAGTGCATGTTATCAAGCCTGGGTACTGGGTGCTGACTGGGAACTTCTCGAGAAAGAACAGTTTGCAAACACGGTGGAAAGGCTCCGTCCAGGCCTTGCTGACAACACAGGGTCTTATTTATGAGGACTTGTGACACTTTTACGCTGCCGTTGTGTCACTTTTTGTGATGCACCAGCGCCATAAAAAATGGGCCACGTTGTGCCCTATTTACAAAATTGTGCATCTAAGCAGAAGCGTCACTTTGTGAAGTCCTGCGCTACATTATACCTGCGTCAGGTTAAATATATGTAGGATGGATGTTCCCCCACAAAAAGCCTCGTAGAAGTGGCACAGAGAAATCTATCAGATTTCACTGCACCACTTCTAGGATGCCACTGCGTCAAAACCTTATGCCTGCCTCACAGCAGGCGTAAGACTGACGCAGGTTCTTTCACATGGGGGCTGCCCCATGTGAAAGGACACATTGCTGGAGTTGTGTCTGTTTTCAGACACATCCAGCAATGTGTCACTTTTGCGCCTACAGATACGTCAGTAATACTGACATATCTGTAACTCCTTGCTACATGGAGCGCCGTACATTAAATTCTGCGTATCCATTGTATCGCAAGGAGGATGCAGTGAAAAACGTTGCATCACTGTTTTGTCGCAGCGATGAGGCCTTGAAGAATTAGATAGGAAAGTGCTTAGGACAGAACAAGCACCAACTGCCTGGTGCTCAAGAGTGCCATCTTTAAAAGACTAACAGTGTGCAGTGAAGTTAGTAAAATAATGACACTGTGGACTATGGTTCGCTTGGAGATGCATCCCTTTGGCCGTTCCGGTACTAAGGCGGATCTGGAAAAAGAAGACATAATAAGAACTGTTGTAAATGAAAAAGTGAAGATGAATTTTTTTTTTTAATAGTATTTATTATCTGCATTTTGATATTTGCCTTGACCTGGTACCTTGAGATTTACCACCCTGTACATTTGATAATGGCTATGGCCACTTCTGCAGCGACTAGTCTCCTTTTAGATCACCAACATCATTTTGCTGAATATCATAACAATGTAATTATTCAGATGGCTCACTCATATTACAAACAAATGAATATCTCATGAAAATGATGGGTATATATGAATCGTCCAACACACACTGCAACAAGTATGCCATTTCTGTCTCTATCATTAGCTTATAACTAACCCTGGGCGTAGTTCGCGGAGTTGTGCTACGCGACACTACGCGAAGCAGTAAAAAAACTCCGCCGCGCTACGCGGAGCTACGCAAGCAGCGTAGTGCGATAGGAAAATGCTGTTCGCGGTGATTGCACAGTGCCGGATGCTTGTCCGCACTGTGCAATCATTGCAAACGGCATCATGCACAGTGCAAGCGGTTGTTTTCTGCCGCTCAAGTAGATTTTTACTCGAGCGGCAGCTTTCTCAATGCGAACGGGCAGTTTCTCATCGCGAGAGGTCGCGAGCATACGCGACCACTCGCAATGAGAAACCTGACCTCCCCCGCGTTGAGAAATCTCGCAGGGAGGTTTATTTTCCACGCTCGCGCTCGCCAACTTGATGTTGCCGATCGCGAACGAGGAATAATTGCGCCGGGATGTTGATTTTGCTCGCTCGCGGTCGCCAATTTGACGTTGAGGAGCGAGAGCGAGCAAAAATGTCTGCTGCACTCCGCGAGATCCGCGTAACGCGGAGTGCAGAAAACTCCGCTAGCGGAGCGTAGTTCACCGCCCAGGCTTACTTATAACTTATTAGCTTATAGCTTGTAACTGAGATGGACTTTTTTTTAACAAGATCGACCTTAATAACTAGTGATCCCAAATCTGAAGCACAGATTTTGGTTTTTGGAAATGCAGATTTGATAGTTCCACGAAGATTACCTAGTTTTCAGGATTTTGGAACGTTTTGCCAATATTTTGATTATTTTTTAATTTTTAAAGAGACATTGTTGCAGCTATCACAGCTAATTAGCAGCACGGTAGGCACTGATTTTAGTGTTTCTAAATTTTAATAGCAGCTCGGCTGAGTCATTTGCTTGACTGATCAGTGGGTAAAGACATACTAAATGTGGGAAACTGAGTTGTTGATTGAGTGGTGGTGTGAGTCCTTTTGAAGAATCAGCCACAATCCTTGTCACAGTGAACCACAAACAGTCACTGAATTAACCTGTGCTTAACCCTCTGGTAGCTTAGCACATAAACATTCAGGCTTAACTTAGAGGCAATGTATAAAGAATTTGGGCAACACACAAACAGTAAAAAAATAAAAACACAACTCAAGAAAAATTCCACACCAATTTAGAAAAATAGAGGCAAATTTCATAATTAAATGTTATAAATTACTTGACATCAAAACAACAAAAATCCAATCGGAAGAAACAGAGATATGCAATTTCAAAGGTTTCAGGTAAGTATAGCACCTAAATGCACAAAGCGCCACTCATGGTTATCTGGTCGTGCAAGACTGGGTGAAAGTCACAAGTTCAGCACGACCGCGAAGGAGCACGGGCTGAATACAGGGGTCAGATTAGTTCGCTGAAATAGCTGTCTTCTTAAGTACAAAGTGAGGAGTCCAGTTCGCGGTGGAGGAGGCCACGAAGAGCAGGAATAATGTAGTGGAATGGCATCGCTGTAGCGAGAAGAGAAGGCCGGGCATCGCCGACGGTTGTCGCTGTAGCATGAGGACCCTGATGGATGTCTCAGATGGTTACTACTGCTGAGTCGCATCGGCTGTCACCGCGGGCTGTCGATGCTGTAACGCGAAATGCAGATCTCACGTAGCTGGTAATCGATGGCGGCCACTGTAGTGCAAAGAGAAGGGTTCATTGGAGCTTTGCGTAGGAGGTCAGCATGGGATGGCCCTAAATGTCACTCTGGATCGATGTAACACAATAAACCCAGCCACTCTGATGCCCCTTCCTT
This sequence comes from Calotriton arnoldi, assembly GCA_963921515.1. Taxonomy (NCBI): domain Eukaryota; kingdom Metazoa; phylum Chordata; class Amphibia; order Caudata; family Salamandridae; genus Calotriton; species Calotriton arnoldi. The sequence continues at coordinate 230,722 of CAWUFW010014535.1, forward strand.
TGGAACAGGATGAAGTACAACATGACTGTGTGATTGTTACTGAAACTGAGACAAAGGGTCGTGTGGACCTGGTGGATGTACCAATGCCAATTGTTGAGGGTACTTTGTTTGAAGATGGCTCTTGTCTAAAGAAACCGGATGGGACTATCTCAGCTGTTCATGGAATTACCACCAATTACACTGTAGTTGAGACATGTAGAAAAGAACAAACATCAGTACAGGCTGCAGAGTTGATAGCCTTGACTAGAGAATGTGAATTATCAGAAGGGTTAAATGTAGTTATATACACCAATAGCCAGTACACATTTGGCGTGACCCATAACTTTGGCAGCCTATGGACCGAAAGAGGATTAACTACCTCTACTGGTGCTAAGATACAGCATGGACATCTCATTTCTAGGCTTTTGAATGCTATCTCTCTCCCGAAAAGATTAACTATCATTAAATGCAGTGCACACAAGAAAGGAACAGATGAAGTGGCACAAGGAAATGCTTTTGCTGATGAATAGCGCTTTCTACAGCTTTGGCAGAACAGTCACTGATGTATGCAGTAGTTAAGACTGATGATGGAGGAGAGAGGTATAACCCTTATGCAGAGGTGAAGGAAGTACAAAGGGCCAGATGTACGACCATTCCATTTTGCGAGTCGCAAATTGTGTTGAATTGCGACTCGCAATTTGCGACTCGCAAAATGCAATGTACAACAGTGTCTCAGACACTGTTGTCGATTCCTAATGGGGTCACAAAGTGCATGCCTCATTAATATTCATGAGGCAGGTATAATTTGCGACCCCATTGGGCATGGCTAGCACTCCCAAGGATGGTGGCCTGCTGGGGTCAGCAGACCACCATGTCTGTGACTGCTTTTTAAATGAAGCAGTTTTTTAAAAAAAATGCAGCCCGGGCGAAGGCAGAGACAGCACAAGCAGCGAAAGAAAACAGGACAAAGTGAAGCGCGGCGGGTTCCACTCCCTCCTCCTCACCCGCAGATCACCCGCCTGACTACTCTTCTTTCCAGTTTCCTGTTCCTTTCGGGGAACATTGCCCCAATTATAATGCAGCGAACGCGAGGATTTTAGGAAAAGAACTAGGACACAGACTTGATATTAAATCGGCGCAGTTGGGAATTTAGCTCCACGCCAAGCGGGATGGGTTTTCGCTGCCCTCCAGTCTCTGCCGTGCTGGTTTGGGAGAGGCAGGCTGCATGCTGGGAGTGCCCGCCGATGTGCCCGGGTGGCGAGAGGCTGTGCCGAAGGGATCCACAGCTGAGCTTCGGGCCCATATGCCTGCTCCCAGGCATGGTGGCTGTCACCCGCGGGTGAGCCCCTGCCTCCTTCATGCTCTGTGCAGCCGCAGGGGTGCCACCGGGTACTGCGCCAAGCTCCCGCCAGCTGAGATTGCTCTCAGCCACACTCTGGAGCTGGTGGTCATCGGGTGAGTACGCTACATGCAGCAACTGTCAAACCTGCAGCAAGCGGTGTGCGGATGTGCAAAGCACCTTTTAGGAAAACACCTCAAAGTGAACCGATGTAGGAACCAGTTAAACGACTTCGAATATTTCTTCTAAAATCTCATGCTTCTTGCATCATGCTCTTCAGGTAGTATGCACAGAGCCTGCTTTCCTGGAAAGCCAATCGTGGGTGTCTTATTTTCTGAAATTAGCTGCACCTTGACTCAGAAGTCAGAACTTGTTTAAATGGCGTCACCTTACATCATAAATCCTTTCCCCTTCATAATACAAATACTTGTGAACAGGTTTTGCTGTACACACTGTACTCATACATACATATTATACGTCCAGCTTTTCTTTTTACCGTGCTGGATGACCCGCGGACCCCCCTGTCGTGTGCTCACAGCGGAGGTATTACAGAATACACTACTTAACTAGGAGCCATATCTGTCTGTCACAGTCTGTGCTGGGGAGAATTTAGCTAAAAGAGCCGCGTGAATTGTTGACTCTCCGTGAGCTGCACTCACTAAAGGTGATACGTTCACCTGCATGGAGTGGAACTGGTTGAAGGTCAGTGGTTGTTGTTCGAGATCTCGAGTTCTGTAAATCTGTCACTGCTGCTTTCGGCGCTCAAGGAAACAGTAGGAGACTTGATACTAATCTGTGCCTCCACTATGGCACCGAGCCAAGCACACGTTCATTGCTAGCAAACTTTGCTTTCGCAGCATTGTATTTAACACCTGCAGCCCCTTCCTCAGTCAGGATCTCCCCAATTTTCTCAATTCTAAAACACCTCTTTAATTGTAATACATTGCATATTAAAAGGCTTTGGAGTCCAAGTGTTTCTCAATAAAGGCCACAGACTTAGACGTCAGAAAGTATTTTTTTTTATAGCAGATGGTACTGTCCTAACAGTCCACGAGGGCAAAAAGCAAATTTGATCTCTGTTGTATCTCGTTTGGGGGTTTAGCCTAGTGTTCAGGTATGGTGACATACCAGACAACAAAATGAAATTACCCTCACTACCGTAAATTGAGAATGCAAAGCATCCGTAGCGATTGTTATGGTGACCAGTAAACTAACAACTTGTGTCTATAGTTTCCATAGTCTGTAATCTCAAAACGTATCATATTCATTTTGCATCAAACTGGAATATTATATTTAGTTCTCAAGGAGATATTTGATATGGCTCATTGTATTTAATCAGTAGAAAACGTTCAACTGCCTTGAGGCTTTTCTATGTCTACCTATTGTTGTTTATCTTCATCGCGTCACTTTGTGATCCAGTCATTAAGTACACAGTTGTTTCTGGTTTTAGGTCTCGCCTAACATACAGCAGAAGCTGTCTGTTTGTGCAAAGACCTATTATAATTTTACAATGGGCTTACAGCCCACACATTGCTTACCATTGGTTGGCTTTATTGTCAATCTTATTTCCTTGCTTTTTATTCGTTCGCTTGTGTGGTCTTTCATTCATCTTCTTATGTTCGTTCCTCCCTGTGGGTCGTGACCTCATTACTTCTATTCTTCAAATGCTTAATTTTCAGACACTACTTTTTTCTTTTTGGTTAAGCATTCATTAGTAGTGCATATGTTTTCCAGTGTTCTCCCTTGTGTACTTCTTCCCTCCACAGTCCATGTTGCTCTCTTTTGCGCATCCGCTTCTCCTCCAAGCTCTCCATGCCGGGCTCACCATCATATGCTTCTGTCCCATGTGTTGCTTTCTTGTCCATGTGCTTCTCTCCCCCAGATCCACATTGCTTTCTCTCACCGGTGTGCCCCCCCCTTCTCTTCCCATTGCTGTCCCCTGCCGTCTGTTTTTCTTTTCTCTTTCTGCTTCCTCCAGGTTGCTTTCACCTACCATGTTGCTTCTGTACCTCACCCTCTATGTTGCTTCTGCCCCACCCTCCATGTTGATTTCCTCCACCTGTGTCCTCCGTGTTTCTTCTCCCATTGGCTTAAAAAAAAAAAAAACGCTTTGTGCGCTACTGTTTCTTATATTTACCAATTCAACTCACATTGCTAAAATTAAAAAAAAGCTCCTACATCATTTTTAAGGGATGCATGCCTACAAAATGATGCGTATATACCGTCTGGGTTTTTTTTCTCTCCTCCCTAGCTATGCTGCAAAGTATCAGGGTTGCTGTATAGCATCGCTATAAATTATTTGCAAAGCCAATAGGTCACAAAGGCAAGACACGTTCGCTTTGCCAGTGCTCGTTAACATTTGTTCTGGAACTCTATTTGTAAATCATTCACTTAACTTTCGTAAATCAATAAGTTAGTCGCTCAGTGTCTCAAATCCATTTCTTTCAGTAGCATATGCCCTTTGGTTGCTGATTTCCTTGAACCCAAGTACCTTGGTCCAGCCTATAATGGCAGAAGTAGGCGTGCAATAAGCTGTGTTTTCAACTATGCTAGCGTAGTCCAGGTTATTCTATAAAACTCAGAGTTTGGGAGGACACTGTATTGATGAGGGGTGTAGCATAAGTAGCAAAGGTCAAAGGCTACCCACTTCTTCAAATCTCACACCATGTACTGTTGAGAGGTCTCATTAATTTTGGAAAAAACTTGACCTCTATACAGTCTGACTGAACATTAATGATGACCACGGTCTTATTTGTTTATTTATTTGGCACTAACCAATATTTCAATCAGGTATTGTTTTATAATAACAACTATGATGGTGCAAAGACCGACGAAGAGTAAGGGGCTGTCTACTGGCGGAGCAACAGAGGCACAGGCCCTACACAGGTAGGTGACGGTGAGGGGAGTAGTGTGCCTGCCTGACTTATTCTAACTTTTGCACACTATCAAGCACACTATCAAGCAGTTTGTTGAAATCAGTGTGTTAATTTGCATGTTTAATATATGTTGTTCAAATGATTATGTTTTATTTTGAGTTACGTTTTACAGAAATTTGCTGAATGCTTTTGGCGTTGGTACATAATGTGAGGGTTACTCGAATTGCACAGCTGGTTAATTATATAAATTGGTGCACACGTTTTATTGCCATACGTAAGAACATCTGTAAAGCGCACTGATTGAGCACGTTAGCTCTAGGCACCAGACATTGCTGAGGTTTGAGGGTTTGCACACCATTTTTTTATTTTAGTCTTGAAATTTTAAAAGTGAGATCATTAGTATATGTTTCATATTGTATTCTTTAAAGTAATCATATTAAGTTGTTTAAAACCACTTTTCTTTATTGAATTAAGACTCAGGGAACGCTTTGGATTCAGGGCTCAAATCCCTCTTGTAACAGTGCATAACTGCTCCTCCTTAGACATTGCAGGTTGTAATATTCGTAACTCCAACAGCCCCTTCTAGCATCAACCCTCTGTGGAGCTCATCCAAACATGCTCAGGTGTAACCATGGTTTCCTGACGTGTACAATAACTACCAAACTCGGGCATCATATGTCTTTTTGTTGCTAACCTGAAGTCCACCTATTATCACTCAAATAGGATTGTTGCCATGGTGACCGCTAATAGCTTTTAGAATAAGTATTTTTTTATAACATAACTTAAACACATTGGCAGTGCCAATAGCTCTGGCTAAACACTTACAAGGTCCCAAAAGCGAGACCGATTGCATTGCAAATGCTTGTTTTTTAAGAGCAGGCAGTGGTCCCTGGGACCACTGTCCGCTCCTAAAAAATATTTTCGCACCCATTCACAAAGGGAAAGCCGTTTGCGACTGGCTTACCACCCACTTGAAGTAGGTGGTAAACTGCGAGTGTTTTGCGACCGTAAATGCGGTCGCAAAACAATCATACATTGCTGTTAGACTCGCTATTAGGGAGGGACGCACTTGCCACACCCCTTCCTAATAGCGAGTCGCAAACCATATTTTCTGAGTCGGTAATAGGTTACCAACTCACAAAATATGGTTTGTTCATGGGGCAGACCAATTTTGCGGTCGCAAACGGGCCGAATTCCCGTTTGCAACTGCAAAAAATGGTCATGCATCTGCCCCAAAATCTAGCAGATGAGGAAGAAAAGAATAAGTGGCAGAAGAAAGGATATGTGTTTCACCAACACTTTCAGGCATGGATGGAAGGTCCAAATGGAAATAGATGGATTCTACCAGACAGTTTTGTTTTGCCTATGGTTAGGCTGTCCGGTTTTAGGTTTAAACCTATAATAACTGATAAAACCCCACCGAAAGGGAAATAGCCCTAACCAGGGTAAACATATAAACACTGAAAAACACCTGCAGAACCACAAACTAAATGCCATTCAAAGAAACGAAAAAGGAGAATGAAAGAGTCATTTTTTTCTTCCTGAAGGGGCCATTACAATGTAACTTTGTTATACAAGCTAGCAGCATGAAAAAACGGGGCTAAATTTCTTCTGCTTGCGTTTTGTTGTTTAGGGATGTCACTAAAATACTATTTCTTCTTCCGTTTGCTTTTTTCAGTTTTGTGGTCTTTGGTCTAAAGATGCAGGGTTTAGAAGCATGTTTTAGGTCTTATTTAATGATTTTATAAACTGTAGAGAATCAGGAAATATCCGATTCATATTTGACATTTTGGCTGCGTTTGATTCTTTCACTGATAGGTGAAATGACTGGTTTCATAAGAATCTTTCCCAATACGTGCCATCACATTTATCTACAGAGAATGGGTAAAAACCCTTGATACATCAGCCCCCAGTTTCTAGTGAGTCAGTATTGATGGTAGGTGAATTGCCAACACCTCAGACTTTAAACATTCAATGCAAGGTATAGTGACAAGTATATGTGAAAAGAGTGCTATCACCAAGCATCTGGGATAGTGGTGAAACCATGACACCAGACTTTTGGAAAACATGGAACGTAACGTCATTTGGAATGCTGCTGCAAAAGGTTATTTCCAAGTTCAGCAAAGATTGGAGTGATATTGTTTGTATTTGCAGTGATTCAGCTACGTATATGAAAAAGTTGTATGATGACTTTTCAAAATCGATACCTGAGCTGAAGTGCTACCCTGTACGAGATCCTTGGCACTTGTTAGATGATATGCTGAAAGCATCTGTACAATCTTCAGAATTAATGAAGAATGCTATTGACTTTTTAATCCATTCTGGTGCACTGTTTTGTTGTGCGTGGGAACTAAAATGCAAATATTTCTCGCTTTGTGTGGCATCAAAGAAAGAGTCATCCCAACTGTGTCACTTAGCTGATGGTTCTCAGTCCAAGGGGCTGTGAATGCTATATTATCCATGTGGCAACCGTTTACAGAATTGATGATGCCAAAGGCAAGAAATGTGAGGATCTATGGTCGCATATTGATAGTGATGTGAAAAAAAGTACACTCTACTGCATTCTTAGATTTAACTGCTGTAGTGGACATAACAAAACAACTAGAGTCTGAAAACACCCTTGTCTGCCAAGTGTTCAGCATAATAGGTGTAGATGTGAAACATCTACTTGAGAGTAGGCTGGGCGACATCATTAGTGACTTTAGCACTGCAACATGTTCCATGTTAGAGTGCTTGCCACTTGGTAAGCAAAGCAATGTTGACAAGCAATTCAGGAACTTTCATTTTACAACTTTATGAGAAATTGTTTGCATGATGCATAGAAGTGTCCCTTTACCAACCATGGCATTTGAAGTCAATGAAACCTCACTGTGGGGAGTTTTCTCCATAGTTTCAAAAGTTTTGCTTCATTTTTGACAGCTTCAATAACTCTGAGGGCATAAGCGCCCAGTTCAACACAAATGTTCCCGAACCTGCCCAGAGAATCGCAATCTTCAAGTGCACCACTATTGGCATGGAAAGCTATGTCAGTGGCCAGAGTCAGCAAATTGTGTACTGGCTGTTTTGGCTTTGCCCATCTCAAGTGCCAATGTTGAGAGGGTCCTTTCACAGAAAAAAGTTTCAATGGGAAGGAAAAAGGGATTGCACATGACCAAAGACTCACTGAAGAAGTATGTATGGTGTACTACAATAAGTTTGATTTGCAAAAATGTATTTGGACCTCATATACACTGTACGTACACTGGGCCCGATTCACAGAACAAACCTAAGACAAAATCCTAAACTTACTACCATTTTGGTATTCACAGAATGCACTTACTCATTTTGGTATTCACAGAAGGCACTTACTTACTCATTTTGAGTAACTTACTCATTTTGTGTAACTTACTCATTTTGGTATTCACAGAAGGCACTTACTCATAAATGGGTAAGTGCCTTCTGTGAATACTAAAATGAGTAACTTACTCATTTTGTGTAACTTTCTCATTTTGGTATTCACAGAAGGCACTTACTCATTTATGAGTAAGTGCTTTCTGTGAATACCAAAATGAGTAAGTTACACAAAATGAGTAAGTTACTCAAAATGCGTAAGTAAGTGCCTTCTGTGAATACCAAAATGAGTAAGTGCCTTCTGTGAATACCAAAATGGTACTAAGTTTAGGATTTTGTCTTAAGTTAGTTCTGTGAATAGGGCCCACTGTCTATATACCATTGACTATCAGTGCAGAAAGCAAGCAATAATAAAAGCAAAACGTTCCATAAACACCGGAAAAACACTGTTTCTGTTGTTTTTAATGGCGCGAAAATGTGTAACCACTGATAACCACTGTTTTTTTTAAGGTATTGAAATCATTTGAAAACACTGAAAAAACCCCACCAGAATTTACCAAAAATAGAAACTGAAAACAGGAAACCTTACCTATGGTCCAAGTGATACATGGGCCAGCTCTTGTTGGAGCGGATGGTATAGTAAACACAATTTCAAGAATATGGGAAAACAATACAGTCAGAAAGGTGGCTATAAATGTTTGTAAAAATTGTATCGTTTGTGCCCAGCATAATGTGGGAAAAGGAATTGCGGTACCAACAGGCCATTTTCGCATGCCAGAATATTCCTTTGAATGCTTGCAGATGGATTTGATCCTAATGTCTTCGAGCAATGGGAAATGTTACGTGCTGGTTGTGATATGCAGTTTTATCAAATGAGTTGAGGCCAACATAGCTTTGAGTACGGCAAAGGTACTATTAAGGGAATATTTTCCAAGGTTCGGCTTGCCCTGGAGCATTTGGAGTGACAATGGAGTACATCTTTCAAATGAAATAATGGATTTGATGTGCAAAGGTTTATGTATAAGACAGATATTCCATTCAGTATATCATCCTACAGCTGAAGGATTAGTTGAAAGTTGTAACGGGACACTAAACAACAAGTTGTCAAAAATATGTGCAGCTAGTGAACTGAGTTGGGTGAATGCATTGCCCTTTGCCTTGTTCTCCATGAGAACGACCGTTACAACAAAGAATAAACTATCGCCCCATGAATTAGTGATGGGTAGGCTAGCCAATGTCCAGGAGTTTGCATCTCCATCAAGACTACGCGATATGCCACATCCTGTATTGCCAGATTATTGTAAAGAACTGACTAACAGACTATTTGAAATTTGCCAACAGGTCAAAGACACCTGGTCCCCACCCCTGGAAGAACAAGTGCATGTTATCAAGCCTGGGTACTGGGTGCTGACTGGTAACTTCTTGAGAAAGAACAGTTTGCAAACATGGTGGAAAGGCTCCGTCAAGGTCTTGCTGAAAACCCAGGGTCTTATTTATGAGGACTTGCAACACTTTTATGCCGCCGTTGTGATGCACCAGCGGCATAAAAAATGGGCCAAGTTGTGCCCTATTTACAAAATTGTGCATCTAAGCAGAAGCGTCACTTTGTGAAGTCCTACGCTACATTATACCTGCGTCAGGTTAAATATATGTAGGATGGATGTTCCCCCGCAAAAAGCCTCGTAGAAGTGGCACAGAGAAATCTATCAGATTTCACTGCGCCACTTCTAGGACGCCACTGCGTCAAAACCTTATGCCTTCCTCACAGCAGGCGTAAGACTGACGCAGGCTCTTTGACATGGGGCTTGCCCCATGTGAAAGGACACATTGCTGGAGTTATGTCTGTTTTCAGACACACCCAGCAATGTGTCCCTTTTGCGCCTACAGATACATCAGTAATACTGACGTATCTGTAACTCCTTGCTACATGGAGCGCCGTACATTAAATACTCCGCATCCATTGTATCGCAAGGCGGATGCAGTGAAAAACGTTGCATCACTGTTTTGTCGCAGCGATGCAACAGTTTTTATAAATGAGGCCTTGAAGGATTAGATAGGAAAGTGCTTAGGACAGAACACGCACCAACTGCCTGGTGCTCAAGAGTGCCATCTTTAAGAGACTAACAGTGTGCAGTGAAGTTAGTAAAATAAGGACACTGTAGACTATGGTTCGCTTGGAGATGCATCACTCTGGCCGACCCGTTACTAAGGCAGATCTGGAAAAAGAAGACATAATAGGAACTGTTGTAAATGAAAAAGTGAAGAAGAAAAAATAATAATAATTTTAATAGTATTTATTATCTGCATTTTGTTATTTGCCTTCACCTGGTACCTTGAGGTTTACCACCCTGTACATTTGATAATGGCTATGGCCACTTCTGCAGCTACTAGTCTCCTGTTAGATCACCAACATCATTTTGCTGAATATCATAACAATGTAATTATTCAGATGGCTCACTCATATTACAAACAAATTAATATCTCATGAAAATGATGGGTATATATGAATCGTCCAACACACACTGCAACAAGTATGCCATTTCTGTCTCTATCATTAGCTTATAACTTATTAGCTTATAGCTTATAACTGAGATGGACTTTTTTTTAACAAGATCGTCCTTAATAACTAGTGATCCTAAATCTGAAGCACAGATTTTGTTTTTAGGAAATGTAGATTTGATAGTTCCATGAAAATTACTTAGTTTTCAGGATTTTGGAACATTTTGCCAATATTTTGATTATTTTTTAATTTTCAAATAGACATTGTTGCAGCTATCACAGCTAATTAGCAGCACAGTAGGCACTGATTTTAGTGTTTCTAAATTTTAATAGCAGCTCGGCTGAGTCATTTGCTTGACTGATCAGTGGGTACAGACATACTAAATGTGGGAAACTGAGTTGTTGATTCAGTGGTGGTGTGAGTCCTTTTTAAGAATCAGCCACAATCCTTGTCACAGTGAACCACAAACAGTCACTGAATTAACCTGTGCTTAACCCTCTGGTAGTTTAGCACAAAAACATTCAGGCTTAACTTAGAGGCAATGTATAAAGTATTTATGCAACACACAAACAGTAAAAAAATAAAAACACAATTCAAGAAAAATTCCACACCAATTTAAAAAAATATAGTCAAATTTCATAATGAAATGTTATAAATTACTTGACATCAAAACAACAAAAATCCAATCGGAAGAAACAGAGATATGCAATTTCAAAGGTTTCAGGTAAGTATAGCATATAACTAGGCTTTCCTGTTTTCAGTTTCTATTTTTGGTAAATTCTGGTGGTTTTTTTCAGTGTTTTCAAGTGATTTCAATATCTCAAAAAACAGTGGTTATCAGTGGTTACACATTTTCGTGCCATTAAAAACAACAGAAACAGTGTTTTTCCGGTGTTTATGGAATGTTTTGCTTTTATTATTGCTTGCTTTCTACACTGATAGCGCATGGTATATAGACAGTGTACATATAGTGTATATGAGGTCCAAATAGATTTTTGCAAATTAAACTTATTGTGGTATACCATACAATACTTCTTTAGTGAGTCTTTGGTCATGTGCGCTCGCTCTTTCCTTCCCATGTAAACTTTTATGAAAATGCCCTTTCAACATAGGCACTTGAGATGGGCAACGCCAAAACAGCAAGTACACAATTTGATAACTCTGGCCACTGACATAGCTTTCCATGCCAATACTGTTGTACTTGAAGATTGGGATTCTGAGGGCAGGTTCTGCAACATTTGCGTTGAGCTGGGCGCTTATGCCTTCAGAGTTATTGAAGCGGTCAAAAATGAAGCAGCACTTTTGAAACTACGGAGAAAATTCCCCTTTATGGAAGGGATCTAGAACTTGTACAGAGTACCACATTGAGGTTTCATTGACTTCAAATGCTATGGTTGGTGAAGGGACATATCTATGCATCATTGCAAGCCATTTCTCATACATTGTAAAATAAAAGTTCCTGGATTGCTCTTCAACATTGCTTTGCTTACCAAGTGGCAAGCACTCTAACATGGAACATGTTGCAGTACCAAAGTCACTAAAGGTGTCGCCCAGCTTACTCTCAAGGAGATGTTTCACATCTACAGCAATTATATTGAACACGTGGCAGACAAGGGTGTTTTCAGACTCAAGTTTTTTTATTATGCCCACTACAGCAGTTATGTTTTCCTGTAAAGAATGCAGTAGAGTGTACTTTTTTCACATCACTATCAATATGCGACCAAAGATCCTCACATTTCTTGCCTTTGCCAGCATCATTCAGCAAACATTCTGTAAACGGTTGCCATATGGATAATATAGCATTCATAGCCCCTTGGACTGAGAACCATCAGCTAAGGGAAACAGTTGGGATGACTCTTTCTTTGATGCCACACAAAGCACAAAATGAGAAATATTTGCGTTTTAGTTCCTGTGCATAAGAAAACAGTGCACCAGAATGGACTAAAAAGTCAATAGCATTCCTCATTAACTCTGGAGATTGTAAAAATGCTTTCAGCATACCATCTAACAAGTGGCAAGGATCTCTTACAGGGAAGCACTTCAGCTCAGGTATCAATTTTGACAGGTCATCACACAACTTTTTCATATACGTAGCTGAATCACTGCAAATACAAACAATATCACTTCAGTCTTTGTTGAACTTGGAAAGAACCTTTTTTGCAGAGCATTCCAAGTGACACTGCGTTCCATGTTTTCCAAAAGTCTGGTGTCATGTTTTCACCACTATTCCAGATGCTTAGCGATAGCGCTCTTTTCACATATACTTGTCACTATACCTTGCATTGAATGTTTAAAGCCTGAGGTGTTGGCAATTCACCTACTATCAATACTGACTCACTAGAAACTAGGGGCTGATGTATTAACGGTTTTTACCCATTCTCTTTGGGTAAATGTGATGATGCATATTAGAGAAGATTCTTATGAAACCAGCCATTTTACCTATCAGTGAAAGAATCAAACGTAACCAAATATCAAATATGGTTTTGATATTTCCTGATTCTCTACAGTTTGTAAAATAATTAAACAAAACCCAAAACATGCTTCTAAACCCTGCATCTTTAGACCAAAGACCACAAAACTGAAAAAAGAAAAAGGAAGAAGAAACAATATTTGAGTGGCATCCTAAACAGCAAAACTCAAGCAGAATAATGTTAGCCCAGTCTTTCTTGCTGCTAGCTTGTATAACAAAGATACATTGTATTGGCCCCTTCAGGAAGAAAAAAAAATGACTGTCACTCTCTTTTTCCTTTCTTTAAATGGCATTTAGTTTGTGGTTGTGCAGGTGTTTTTTCAGTGTTTATATGTTTTCACTGGTGAGGGCTATTTCTCATTCAGTGGGGTTTTAACAGTTATTATAGGTTTAAACCTAAAACCAGACAGCCTACACATAACGCTCAACGCGCCACTCATGGTTATCTGGTCGTGCAAGACTGGGTGAAAGTCACAAGTTCAGCACGACCCCAAAGGAGCGCGGGCTGAATACAGGGGTCAGATTAGTTAGCTGAAATAGCTGTCTTCTTAACCCCTTCCCTGCTCATGACGAGCTCAGCTCGTCATGCTGCATGGTTGGGCTGTGCGCATGACAAGCTGAGCTCGTCACGACCACGCCCGCGATCAGAATGTCCAGCACCTGGGCGGAATTCCGATCGCAGCGAAGGCGTTAAGTACAAAGTGAGGAGTCCAGTTCGCGGTGGAGGAGGCCAGGAAGAGCAGGAATAATTAGTGGAATGGCATCACTGTAGCGAGAAGAGAAGGCCGGGCATCGCCGAAGGTTGTCGCTGTAGCATGAGGATCCTGATGGATGTCTCAGATGGTTACTTCTGCTGAGTCGTGTCGGCTGTCACGGCGGGCTGTCGATGCTGTAACGCGAAATGCAGATCTGACGTAACTGGTAATCGATGGCGGCCACTGTAGTGCAAAGAGAAGGGTTCATTGAAGCTTTGCGTTGGAGGTCAGCATGGGATGGCCCTAAATGTCACTCTGGAACGATGTAACACAATAAACCCAGCCACTCTGATGCCCCTTCCTTTGGAACAGGATGAAGTACAACATGACTGTGTGATTGTTACTGAAACTGAGACAAAGGGTCGTGTGGACCTGGTGGATGTACCAATGCCAATTGTTGATGGTTCTTTGTTTGAAGATGGCTCTTGTCTAAAGAAACCGGATGGGACTATCTCAGCTGTTCATGGAATTACCACCAATTACACTGTAGTTGAGACATGTAGAATAGAACAAACATCAGTACAGGCTACAGAGTTGATAGACTTGACTAGAGAATGTGAATTATCAGAAGGGTTAAATGTAGTTATATACACCGATAGCCAGTACGCATTTGGCGTGGCCCATAACTTTGGCAGCCTATGGACCGAAAGAGGATTAACTACCTCTAATGGTGCTAAGATACAGCATGGACATCTCATTTCTAGGCTTTTGAATGCTATTGCTCTCCCGAAGAGATTAACTATCATTAAATGCAGTTCACACAAGAAAGGAACAGATGAGGTGGCACAAGGAAATGCTTTTGCTGATGAAATAGCGCAACCTACAGCTTTGGCAGAACAGTCAATGATGTATGCAGTAGTTAAGACTGATGATGGAGGAGAGAGGTATAACCCTTATGCAGAGGTGAAGGAAGTACAAAGGGCCAGATGTACGACCATTCCATTTTGCGAGTCGCAAATTGCATTGAATTGCGACTCGCAATTTGCGACTCGCAAAATGGAATGTACAACAGTGTCTCAGACACTGTTGTTGATTCCTAATGGGGTCGCAAATTGCATGCCTCATTAATATTCATGAGGCAGGTGCAATTTGCAACCCCATTGGGCATGGCTAGCACTCCCAGGGATGGAGGCCTGCCGGGGTCAGCAGACCACCATGTCTGTGACTGCTTTTTTAATGAAGCCGTTTTTAAAAAAAAAATGCAGTCCGTTTTCCTTAAAGGAAAACGGAATGCATTTAAAAAAGACAAATGAAGCTTTTCAGTTTCATTTTTTAAGAGCAGGCAGTTGTCCCTGGGACCACTGCCTGCTCTTACAAAATATTTTCGCACCCATTCATAAAGGGGAAGGGGTCTCCTGTGTTGTATTCCGCTTTAGGTGTCCATATATAGATTTTCCTGAATCATGTCCTTATATAGGCACAATTCACATTGCCCTTATATAGGCATAGAATCCCTGTCCTTATTTAGGCATTAACCGTGCACTCCAAATACAGGCATGGTCACCGACATCCGTCCACCCTAACGTCACAACAAGTTCTTAGAAACCAGACCCTTAAGCTTCGGGAGTTCCCCTAGCACAGGACTATTGATTTCTCCAAGAACTCATCTATTATGTATGAACCGTTATACCTTAAGGGTTCATTCCTGACGTCTTCCTCTGTCCGACTTCACGTCAATGTTAACATTCCAAGACACCTACCAGGTATAAATATACCTTCCCTTGCCCAAGCAAGTTAGAGGAGACCTCGACTTCAGAGGAGCCCGTATCCCGGCCTGACACACTGAGAAGATGCTGCCATTCCTACACGCAGACGAATCCAGCTTCCAGTGTTCTGACTCCCTTCGCGGGGTGTTAGAGTTCCAGATCCGGCAAGAGATTCCCACCTCTCTCATTCTCAAGGTATGGAGCTGACTAGAACCTAGAGGGACTCTTGGCATACCATACTTGGCATACTAGACTTAACATACTCTTAGTCTACCATACTAGAGAATACTCCACCTGCTTCTACCTTTCCCTACACCTAGACTAGGTTAGGTACATTGGGGTAGAACTAGCTTAGAGACGCATTATATGAGTACTCGCATTTTTAGCTCATGTCATTTATGTACGTGAATATATGCTAAAAGATAATGCTAGCGCAGTATTCTTTATTTCTACTGCTTACGCTGTACATTATTTATCTTGCATACTGTCTTGTGATCATAACAGCACATATCTCTTACACGAGAAACAAGACTGTTCAATAAAACCCTTTTTATTGAAACACCCGTCTTTCCTTTCTGTGTAACTCTGTAGAAACTAAGCATGCACGATTGACTGAGTGAAACTGTTATCTATTGTTTCCACGATTCTGAGACGTGTTCCGATTCTAAAGGGAAACAAAAGTTGTCATGTTTTTGGTTGCCAGAAACTACTCCCTTCTTGTTCTCAAGGAGTTTCTAGTGGCCTCTGAGCTAGCTGGCACAAGTAATTAAGTTTAATATACTCGATCGGGACATACCGACCTTAGTCCTATGTCAAGCCTATAGGTTATATTATTCCAATGCGCAGAGCCTATTAGGGAAATAGGAACTACACTACACCTGGGGACCCCTTCCCATTTGCGAGTGGCTTACCACCCACTTGAAGTAGGTGGTAAACTGCGAGTGTTTTGCGACTGTAAATGCAGTTGCAAAACAATCATACATTGCTGTTAGACTCGCTATTAGGGAGGGACACCCTTGGCACACCCCTTCCTAATAGCGAGTCGCAAACCATATTTTGTGAGTCGGTAATAGGTTACCAACTCACTAAAATATGGTTTGTTCATGGGGCAGACCAATTTTGCGTTCGCGCACAGGCCGAATTCCCGTTTGCGACTGTAAAAAATGGTCGTGCATCTGCCCCAAAATCTAGCAGATGAGGAAGAAAAGAATAAGTGGCAGAAGAAAGGATATGTGTTTCACCAACACTTTCAGGCATGGATGGAAGGTCCAAATGGAAATAGATGGATTCTACCAGACAGTTTTGTTTTGCCTATGGGCCAAGTGATACATGGGCCAGCTCATGTTGGAGCGGATGGTATAGTAAACACAATTTCAAGAATATGGGAAAACAGTACAGTCAGAAAGGTGGCTATAAATGTTTGTAAAAATTGTATCGTTTGTGCCCAGCATAATGTGGGAAAAGGAATTGCGGTACCAACAGGTCATTTTCGCATGCCAGAATATTCCTTTGAATGCTTGCAGATGGATTTGATCCTAATGTCTTCGAGCAATGGGAAATGTTACATGCTGGTTGTGATATGCAGTTTTATCAAATGAGTTGAGGCCTTCCCTTTGAAAGACAACATAGCTTTGAGTAGGTTTATGTATAAGACAGATATACCATTCAGTATATCATCCTACAGCTGAAGGATTAGTTGAAAGGTGTAACGGGACACTGTAGAACAAGTTGTCAAAAATATGTGCATTTAGTGAACCGAGTTGGGTAAATGCATTGCCCTTCGCCTTGTTCTCCATGAGAACGACCGTTACAACAAAGAATAAACTATCGACCCATGAATTAGTGATGGGTAGGCTAGCCAATGTCCAGGGGTTTTCCTCTCCATCAAGACTACGCGATATGCCACATCCTGTATTGCCGGATTATTGTAAAGAACTGACTAACAGACTATTTGAAATTTGCCAACAGGTCAAAGACACCTGGTCCCCACCCCTGGAAGAACAAGTGCATGCAGTGGCGTAGCTAGGGGGGGGCGATGGGGGCGGACCGCCCCAGGCGGCACGAGTTTTCGGGCGGCAGCTGGCCCCCCCTTCCTCCCGCTCTTACCTGCGGCCGCAAAAATCGGCAGCTACCACCCCCCCCCCGCTCTACTATGATTTTGCCGAGGGCGGCAAACGCAGGGGCCGCCACGGGCAGCCTAAGGCCTAGCTACGCCCCTGAGTGCATGCTATTAAGCCTGGTTACTGGGTGCTGACTGGGAACTGCTTGAGAAAGAACAGTTTGCAAACACGGTGGAAAGGCTCCGTCCAGGCCTTGCTGACAACCCAGGGTCTTATTTATGAGGACTTGAGACACTTTTACGCCGCCGTTGTGTCACATTTTGTGATGCACCAGCAGCATAAAAAATGGGCCACGTTGTGCCATATTTACAAAATTGTGCATCTAAGCAGAAGCGTCACTTTGTGAAGTCCTGCGCTACATTATACCTGCGCCAGGTTAAATATATGTAGGATGGATGTTCCCCCGCAAAAAGCCTTGTAGAAGTGGCACAGAGAAATCTATCAGATTTCACTGCGCCACTTCTAGGACGCCACTGCATCAAAACCTTATGCCTGCCTCACAGCAGGCGTAATACTGATGCAGGCTCTTTCACATGGGGCTTGCCCCATGTGAAAGGACACATTGCTGGAGTTGTGTCTGTTTTCAGACACACCCAGCAATGTGTCACTTTTGCGCCTACAGATACATCAGTAATACTGGCATATCTGTAACTCCTTGCTACATGGAGCGCCGTACATTAAATACTGCGCATCCATTGTATCGCAAGGAGGATGCAGTGAAAAACGTTGCATCACTGTTTTGTCGCAGCGAGGCAACAGTTTTTATAAATGAGGCTTTGAAGGATTAGATAGGAAAGTGCTTAGGACAGAACAAGCACCAACTGCCTGGTGCTCAAGAGTGCCATCTTTAAGAGACTAACAGTGTGCAGTGAAGTTAGTAAAATAAGGACACTGTAGACTATGGTTCGCTTGGAGATGCATCCCTTTTGCCGACCCGTTACTAAGGCAGATCTGGATAAAGAAGACATAATAGGAACTGTTGCAAATAAAAAAGTGAAGAAGAATTTTTTTTTTTTTAATAGTATTTATTATCTGCATTTTGATATTTGCCTTGACCTGGTACCTTGAGGTTTACCACCCTGTACATTTGATAATGGCTATGGCCACTTCTGCAGCTACTAGTCTCCTGTTAGATCACCAACATCATTTTGCTGAATATCATAACAATGTAATTATTGAGATGGCTCACTCATTTTACAAACAAATGAATATCTCATGAAAATGATGGGTATATATGAATCGTCCAACACACACTGCAACAAGTATGCCATTTCTGTCTCTATCATTAGCTTATAATGATTCCTGTTTTATCCTTTTTCTGACAGTAGTGCAGTAGTACATTGCAGACAGAATAGATTTCATGCATGATTTTAGGGATAACATCATGGTCCCCGCAGCCTGTAATATTAGGGAAAGAAGTCACCTTATAAGAGCCTTTTTAATAACTCCTTTATGTCATATTGATATGTTGAATTCCTGACTAGAATGAACATGACAGTTCTACCCACTGATCCAGCAATTGCCTCCCCACTGTCTCTCCAGGTAACGATTTGGCCTAGGTCGATATATCTTCAATCTAATGGTTCCCTGTTTTTTGGGTCATAGTGTTTGCAAGGTAAATATTTCAATGGCTAGTGTCTCTCATGTTCATCGTGCCCTCACACCAGGTGAAGGTATATAGTTTACATGTGGTTCCAAGGCTTACAAATGGCTGCCAACAGGGTGGGGGATCCTGCTATTTGGGATTGGCTCTTCCTTGCACTTCCCTCTGACCTTGGGTTTGCTAAATTATAAAACTCTCTTGGCCATCACAAAAGGGATAGTTCAAATATGTTCTCAATAGATCAGACATATACTGCTGGATGCCAGGCTTATGACTTTGGACTAGGAATACTAGCTATACTTGGGATGGCTTTTAATTCCCGTCATATTAGGAGACTGGGACGGTTATTGGAGGCCACAATAAATGAAACAATGTCAGTCTTAGATAAAGTAACAGTAGAAATGACTGCTATGCATTCTGTGGTTTTACAAAACCGCATGGTTCTCGATATGCTACTTGTAGAACGTGGAGGAGAATGTAGGGTTTTGCATACCGAATGTTGTATTTTTTTACCGTACAATTCCAAAAACATACATCAGGCTATTGAGAACATGCACAAAAAATAGCCCAACAGGTACATGCATTTGCAAATGAATATATTTCCTCCCTTTGGGATCGTATTACCTCATTCTTCACTCGTTGGGGCTGGAAAATATTGAAGAAAGTGGTTGCACTAGGGAGTATAGTGTTAGGATGTTGTTTGTGCATACGATGCCTGCAAATTTGCTGTGGTATACTGGCAACAATTTGCCTCCCTTCTCTAACATTTAAGTGGCAGAAAAATGCAGCAATGGTTCAACAGGAGGAAGTCTTTATGTTAATGCAAAGAAATGAAAAAATATTCTCCAGTGAAAAGTTGTGAACAATACCACTAAGTGCAAAATGGTGTTTTGGGTTAGATGGGACTGAAATGTTCAGAACTAATGTTCTAAGGGACAATTGTGAAAAACTCATTTTTATTCATTATTTTGAACATCAGTTCGATTTTGTATTTTCCCGACATGTTAAATCACGAACTTTAGTGCCTTGCTTCTATTGTTTCAAGTCAGCACAAACAGACTAATTTTGCTCGTAACTTTACACACCTGGTGTTAACATACCTGCTCTTTGCCCGTCTGAGGCTAATCCGTGATCCACTTGCAAGGTTATACTTGATTGTACGGCTCTCTGACAATGTATGAGAAGGAAAAAGCAATGTCCACTCGTAATGCTTATACACGCTTGTTTGATTGTCTGCCAATGTGTTAGAAGGAACCAGCAATGTTTACGGATAATGTTTTTTCTCGTTTGTTCAATTGTCTGTCAGGATATGAGAAATTTAAACAAGCCTTATCCTTGCTACCTAATCAGGGATTGTTCCTTCTTTGTAAATGTTTTACACATCCCCAGCCCATGTACAGTATACAAGTATAAACAACCTCGCAGATCTTTATGCGATGTCCACTCTTTTCATAGCCATCCTTGCACTATGAATATGTGCAGCCGAGCGTCGATAATAAGTGCAAGATACTTTGGCAGAACTCCGACTACTGGCTTCTTTGTTAGGAAAGTGAAGACTAAAAGAGAGCGATTTCCACACCTGTGCCCAATTTAAAGTGGAAAAGGTTTCTGGAGTTTTCTCCCTACAGAGGTGTCTGGAATTTCCTGTCTCCCTCCTCTGGTCCCAGTCTGTACGGAGGCACAATAGGCTAGTGTGAAGTCCTTTGTGAGTGAACTGAGCCAGTCAATGCTTTGAAGTGCAAGGACGGTAGATGACCACTCCCCTCCCCTCACCATCCTTTCAGAGATGGCGCATCCTGCCAAAAGCCAGATCCTCTATTGTGAGGTGGTTTGGGAGGACTACACAAAGCCCAACTGCCAACTACACCTAGTCATGTAACCCAGAAACAGGCTGCAGGCACTAAATGGTTAGGACAAGAAGCTGCCAACATTCTAAAAGTTGCAATTTAAGAATTATTATTAGAAAAATAACTTTTGCATTAAGAGGGTTTTAAATTACAATTCCCCAATCACCAAACATGACTTTTCTACATGCTACCAATCAAACATTATCACTTATTGACTGTAGTAAGGTATCCCAATGTTATTGTATGGGAGAGGTAGGCCTTGCAATAGTGAGAAATGATTTTGAGAGTTTTTCACTACCAGGAAATGTAAAACTTAAATATACATGTCCAACATTTTAAGTACACTGCACCCTGTCCTATGGGCAATTTAGGGCCTACCCATAGGGGTGACATAGATGTATTTTAAAGGAAGGTTTAGGCCTGGTAAAGGGTTTATTTTACAAAAAAAGTTATAACCTGCACTCCTAATTATGTGCGCTTGTTCAATCACAATTTCTGTGAATAGCAAATGTTATCAATGGTGCTACCTTGTAAACCTGACCAGCTCCTGTCAGGTATTCAATAATATCCTTAAATGTGTACAGATCCTGTCACATATAAACAAGGTGCACTATACTTATGCCCTTACGGTGCTTCAAATTAAATGAACTTGCTCAACTTTTCTACAATTTCTCTTCAACAATAAGAATTGTACGACCTAGTTTTCTGTCATAATTCAAAACAGTTCAACATTGCAATAATTCAACAACCGATGCTGTCACATGAATAAATTGCCAAAACTGCCAGAGATGATCAATATACATATGGAGTTTTGATTATTTTGCATAATAAATGTGATATCATATGTATATTGATCATCTCTGGCAGTTTTGGCAATTTATTCATGTGACCGCATCGGTTGTTGAATTATTGCAATGTTGAACTGTTTTGAATTATGACAGAAAATTAGGTTGTGCAATTCTTATTGTTGAAGAGAAATTGTAGAAAAGTTGAGCAAGGTCATTTAATTTGAAGCGCCGTAAGGGCATAAGTATAGTGCACCTTGTTTATATGTGACAGGATCTGTACACATTTAAGGAGAAAGGGTTTATTTTGCCAGGTATAAATGGCAGTTTAAAACTGCACACACAGACTGAGATGGCAGACCTGAGACATGTTCAAGGGCTACTTAACTGGGTGACAAAATAAGTGCTACAGGCCCACTAGTAGCATTTAATTTACAGGCCCTGGGAACACATAGTACCACTTTCCTAGGGACTTCCGAGTAAATTAAATGTGTTAATTGGCTTTGCGCCATTTCACCATGTTTAAAGGAGAGAGCACAAGTACTTTTTCACTGGTTAGCAGTGGTAAATTGTGCAGAGTTCTAAGGCCAACAAAAACAAATTAGCAAAACAAGAGGAGTGAAGGCAAAAGGTTTGGGGGAAGACAACCCCAAGTCTGACAGTAAGGTCCCTAATGAAAACAAAAATGCCCCATCCTGCACTATTTGGGTAGCATACTGGGAGAGCGCAGTGGGCGCAGCATACCCCTTGAATCCGGTGTCACTTTTACTGACTGTACAAATTATAGCAAGTTCCCCCGGGGCACCTACACAGTATATTTTTTGCAGGGAAACCAGTCAGCCCAATTCACCCAAGACTTAGAGATTCTGATCACAAAACTGAATGCAGCAAGTATTTGTGCGCTCTTGGGTGTACATACATTCAATGATGATGCGAGGAAAGGTGTGTGATGGAGCAAATAAATTAGCATCAATATATATAGACTCCTGAGCTTTGTTTCCCTTTCCTAAGCATAGGTCTGAAAGGCTTATCATGCAAATTGTTGTTAACTTAAAACTAGTGGCTCTCTCTAGGTGATCCTCTTGGAATCAGATAGTTGTAAAATTCATAAGTCTCATGCCAATCAATACCTATATGCATCTTTCCTTTCATGATCAGCTAAGCACATTGAGAAAAATGTCTGTCATTTGTGGCATCTACAGCGAGTTCTCCCTTTTTAACTGGTAGCACCTTTCATTCTAGAACTTGGTATTCCCATTAAAGGTATGAGCTCCCAAAGTCCAGAGTCAACATTTGACAGTCAAGACTAGCTGAGGGGCATCAATTAACTCTTTCCTAATTATAAACTCTGTAACAACAATATTCTGGACAAACACTTTTCTGGTGAAATGAAACAATCACATGATATGTTAATCCATAATGAAGGCTAAGATCCTACAAAGTGTGCACATTTCAGAGCAATCTCCTTGTCGAACAAAGACTACATAATTTTCATAAAATATGGTTTGAAAAACTGCAACTTTTTTAATTTAGAAAATTATTTATAAAGATCAGCTCAGATGCATTAGGGAGTGGTATGGCCATAATACAATCAGCCTCCTTACTCCAACGGACACCACCCCGACCATCCGCTCACCGTATGGGAACAGCTCACCACACACAACACCGTTGCCATCATGAACTGCATCCACTCTTGTGCACCCACGGACTCCTGCCTCCACTGCCTCTTCAACCTCGAATGCAAGGAGATCAGCCTCCAACTCACCACCATCCTCAACTCATCCATCTCCACAGCTACCCTCCCTGACACATGGAAAAACGCAGAAGTCAGACTCTCCTCAAGAAACCCTACACCGACACCAGCAAACGTCAGAACTACTGCTCCATCTCATTGCTCCCATTCCCCGCAAAAGTCTTGGAGAAGACCATCAACTGTCAGCTCACAAAACACCTGGAGGGAAACAACTTGATCAACAGCACTCAATTCAGCTTTCACCAACCACAGCACTGAAACCGCACTGATCTCCACAATGGATGACATCTGCACCCTCCTCGACAATGATCCTCCTTGACCTCTACCATGTATTTGACACTGTATGCCACTACACACTTATTAAGAGACTGCACCACATCGGAATCCAGGGAGACGCCCTCAGATTGATCGCATCTTTCCTCATGGGACGAACGCAGAGAATCCCCCTACCACCTGTCACCTTAGTAGCAAAGAGCACCATCTGCAGAATCCCTCATGGTTCATCCCTCAGCCCCACCTTCTTCAACACCTATATGACACCTCTAGCCGACATCGTGAGTATTCATAGTTAAATATTTTTTATTGATATTTACATGACAACAACTCTTTCTCCAAACAGGCATGTTGCATCAATTACATTGTTCACAAGGAAAGGCAATCAAAATATATGAGCATTCGACATAAATTATTAACCTTATTTTACAGAGTACTAACCAAAGTCCCCGCATGTTCAATGTCGTAATTTCTTTTCTAGTTGTAGAAAACTAATAACAATAACTATAAACTGTACCCCCCTCCCTTCCCCAACCCTCCTCCCCCTCTGCCTCCCCCCCGGTCATGGGTGTAATATTCCCTCCAGGGCTTGGAAACCATCTGTACTATCAATTACTTCCATTACCTATGTCAGCCCCCTGCGTATGAGAGGTGTCAGGTATGGGTAAAGGGCCAGGCCCTTCCTGGGTGGAACATGGAGAAGGCATCTCCCCTCCCGAGGAATCTTTATCTTTAGTTAACTCTGTAATCATTAGGTGCCAGGCCCTTATATCTTCTTCAAGTTTATCATTCCTCCTGACCTTGTTCATTCGTACTGATTCTGCAGTGGCCCACTCCAGCATGTCTTTAAGCCACTTCTCGACCATGGGTGAAGTTGGACTTAGCCAGTGGATTGCGATTCGCCTTTTTGCTAATACAAGCCGCAGCTGTAAAAACCTTCTAGTGAGCTGACCTTTTGGCGAGGGTAGGAGACCCAGCACCACCTCCTTTATGGTGGGTTGAATAACCCATCCCGTGACGGTCTGCAGTGTATCTATAACCACCCCCCAATAGCATGCTAGTTCAGGACAGTCCCACAGCATATGGATAAAATGTGCATCTGAACGTTTACATCTGGGACATGTGTCTTCCCGGTCCGGATATATTTTATGCAATATTCGGGGAGTGAGGTATGTCTGATCCACCACATTGTATTGAATTAGCTTAAAACGTGTTTTGGAGCTTATCTGTTTAACCCCCTCGTGCACTTTCTGCCATTGTGTTTCCGTAAGGGGCTCCCCCATTGCATCATCCCATTTCCTGTGTAGTGAGAGGGGAGCTGAGGGGACATCCTCCCGCAACGCTCTGTAGATGTGCGAGACCAGCCTATGTCCCCCCGCCAGAGTAGTTATCATCCGTAATACTGATGTGATCTGCGGCTCCTGTGGGAAAGACAGCCACAGTTCCCTGGCTACTGCGGAGATCTTAGCGTACTTTAGAAAATGTCCTGCGCCTAAATGAAAGGCAGTATCTGCTTCCTCTCTTGTCATAAACGCACCGTGAGATATAAGTCCCCCATCAATAGGCACCCACCCTCCCTCCATTTGTTAACATTCATTACTTGCCCTATCCGTTTGAAGGGTGCCACCGCCCACAACGGGATTTCCGGGGCATACGGCGCTCTCTTAAGCACCTTCTGCACTACCGTGCCCCAAACCGACGCTACATGATGTACAATATAAGGAAGGGATCCCAGCACTTTTGATCCGATGATAAAAAGTTCCAGGAGGGAATTCTCTGTGCTTGCCCGCCAGCAGTCACTTCTCCCAATTGTCTTGCTCGTCAAACCAATGTTCCGCATGCTGCAGTTGTGCGGCCATGTAATAGAAATTCAAACGGGGAACCTCCAAACCCCCTGCCCCCTATCGCCTCTGTAAAGTGTTCAGCTTTAGCCGCTTCCGTTTGGCGCCCCACAGTAGCTCCACGATCAGGCTGTCCAGCTGCGAAAAAAACTTCTGCGGAACCAGATATAACAAGTTTTGTAGGGTGTACAGGCATCTCGGCAGGATGACCATTTTAGTCAGTGCCACCCTCCCCATTAATGATAGCGGGAGTTCCTTCCAGAAGGCTACTGACCTTCTGATACCATCTATCCTTTTCCCTATATTGTCGGCCAAGTAGTCCGTGCTAGTATGTGTCAATGTGATCCCCAGGTATCGTACCCCCTCCAGTACCCATCGCATCCCGACGGTAGGTAACTCAGTTACAAGTTTCCCTGGTAATCTCCCCATGGGAAACAGCTTAGATTTTCCGGGGTTAAGACGTAGACCAGACCACATACCAAACCTTTCCAGCTCAGCGATAAGCACCGGGACCGCCTCCTCCGGACGACGCAAGTATACCAATGTATCATCGGCATACAAGGAAACCACATGATGCGCTTCCCCCAATCGTATCCCCCACCCTTCCATTTTCGTTCGTAAAGTGGCAGCCAGGGGCTCCATCACGATAGCAAACAGGAGTGGAGACAGGGGGCACCCCTGCCAAGTACCCCGTCTTAACCCAAAACTCTCTGAAACCTGGCCTCTTATACGCACCCTCGTGGTTGGTTTATTATATATGACTTGTATCCATTTTAGAAACTGTTGTCACACTCCCATTTTGGCCAACATTTCCCACATGTAGTCCCACTCCACCGAGTCAAAGGCCTGTTGGATGTCGAGCAATCCCAGCGCCCAATCCTCCGACTTGAGACTCGGAGCATGCCAAACATGCGCCAACCCCCGTAGATTATGTGTGGTATTTTGTTTAGGGATAAACTCAGCTTGGTCTGGATGAATCAATTGGGGTATGTATGGCAGTAATCGGGACGCCAAAATCCCACTCAGAATTTTTGCATTTCACGTTGAGGAGAGATATTGGCCTGTAAGAGCTGGGCGAGAAGGGGTCCCTATCTGGTTTGAGGAGCATGGATACGATTGCCTCCGACATCATATTCGGTAACAGTTTATTAGCCAGGGCCTCATTAAACACCTCCAACAAATGATCTACCAACAAAGGAGCGTATTTCTGATAAAACTCTGCCGGGAGCCCGTCCCCACCCGGACATTTCTCTGGCTTCAAGTGTCGTATAGATGCCAGAACTTGCTCCCAGGAAATTGGTGCCCCCAAGGTGTCCGCCTCCGCAAGTGTGGGTAGAGCCAGGCCATCTAAAAAGTCCCGCAACCCTCCCGCAGTAGTTGTCCGGGTACCCGCACACGTGGACTCCAAGTGTGATGCAAATTCCCTCAGAATCTCCCCCTGTGTTTGTAGGCAGACCCTATCCCTGGTCCGCAATTGCAGTATGGGTGATTGCTTTTTTTCTGTTTTAATTAACCTCGCGAGCAACGCCCCTGACCTATCCCCTTGCATATGCAGCCTCTGCCTATAAGATGTAAAATGAATTTTTCCAGTCTGGCCCAGGCATCCAAGAGCTCCCCGCGCACCCTAGTCCATGCAGCCAAATATTCCTGTGTCTCACCACCGCGCCTTCTAGCCCCTGCAGTAGACGTTCCAGTTTTGATATGTCCCTATCTAACTGTTGTTTCACCCCATAAGTGGTCCTCATACACACCCCTCTTATGACCACTTTCATAGCCTCCCATTCAGTCGACCTGTTGGTGGCGGACCCCCAGTTTTCCCGAAAGTAGTTTTGTAGTGCCTCTGAGACCACTGCAGCATACGGGGGATCCAATAATGCTTCCGCCCTAAGTCTCCAAAGTGGGATGGGCGGTCGACCTGGACCGTTTTTCAATGTGAGCAATAACGTGCGTGATCCGAGATATATCGGGGGAGGTATGAAATACCCTCCATGTCTGCTGACAGCCCAGGTGTAAGGCAGCAATGGTCGATGCGGCTGAGCGTGTTGGCTGCAGGAGTGTAACATGAAAACACCTTCGTCAGTGGATTCCTAGCCCTCCATTCATCCCTGAGCTGCATACCTTGTATCAGCAGTTCCAGGGATCGCAGCATATGTGGTTTATTGTGGGCTCTTTGGGGGTCTCTATCAAGGTTTGTATCGAAAACACAATTAAAATCCCCAAAGAGGACAATCTAAGCCCCCATGTACGGTGTTTCTGCTTTAAGGATGGCTGGGAAAAAATCAGGGCAATCCATATTCGGGGCACACACATTGAAAAGACAAAGCTCTCTGCCCTCCCAATTTCCATGCAGGATAACGTATCTCCCATCGGGATCCAAAACGTGGCTCATGTGGTGGAATGGGACCCCGGGAGCCACCCAAATCAATGCCCCTCTTGCGAATCCGGAATAGGAAGTAGCGTACAGCTGCCCTCTCCATGTTTTACGTATACTTGCAACAGTGCCTCCCCCACACATGCGTCTTTTGTAAACCTGCAATCCCTACCTTATATCTCTTCAGAAAAGCGTAAACCCTTCGCCTTTTTACCAGCCCTACCATGCCCCTAATGTTCCAACTAAGGAGCTTCAAAGTTTGTGTTGCCATTGATATTAACCTGTAGAAATAAATGTAACAGGATATATCTACCCCAGTCGTTCCATTCTGCCCGCCCCGGAGTACCTTGCTCCGTACCATATTCATTCCATGACCGTGTGTAACACCCCTCAAACA
This sequence comes from Calotriton arnoldi, assembly GCA_963921515.1. Classification (NCBI taxonomy): domain Eukaryota; kingdom Metazoa; phylum Chordata; class Amphibia; order Caudata; family Salamandridae; genus Calotriton; species Calotriton arnoldi. The sequence goes on from CAWUFW010014535.1 coordinate 258,667, forward strand.
TGAAAACATTGCAAACCAAACTGGGCAGTCATGTGAGTTCCGCTGCTAGCAATAAATCCAGCGCAAAATTCAACACATACCGCCCCAAACCGCCCATCCCCTCCGCCCCAGAGAATGCCTATTAGACCACAACATACAGAGCCGTAGCTCAGGCACTATTCTAAGCTTAAAACAAACCCAGGAAAATGTACAAACTGAGTGCTGCGCTAGAGATCTGAACCTGACCCAGGAGCGAGATTGCTCTCAAGCGTCCCCCGTGAGGTCAACCTCTGCTGGGGGGCACTGCTGCCCTGCGGCTGCCCACCCCGTCTTAGTATTTAAACAAAAAGGAGTCTTTAACATTAAGTCTCTGGTAACTCTCGACAACCGGCAGTCCGTGCGTAGATAACATTACAACAGTACATGTTCGCCATTGCTAGTACTTATCTGTACTTCAGATCCTTCTGCAGCATGACACCATCATTCCCGCCCACTTCCTTGTTCCCCAATGTCTGTCTCTGGGTCCTGTGTCACCTCAATGGATTCCGGTACAGTCTCTGTGTCGGACGCATGCAAAGTGCCATCCTGGAGAACTTTATTCTGGCCCGGATCCCTCCGAGAATCCGCCTGCTGTTGTCTTTGGGATCGCCGACGATCTTGTAATGTATCTGGCACAGATTGGCTCCCGGATGACTCCGTGGGTGAGACCAAACGACGTCCCCGTGGTCCCCTGGTATCCAACCATTCGGTGGCATCTCCTGCTGAGTGGAAAAAGAGTGCACGTCCTCCATGTTCAACTCTGAGTTTCACGGGAAACATGAGACTATATTTCAAGTTCAACTCGCGTAATCGTCATTTGACCACGATGTAGGATTTCCGGTGATCTTTTACCGCTGAGTACAGTCCGGGTATATTGAGATAGAGTGTCCCTCGAAGAGGAACTGGCCTCGGGTACGTGAGAGCTGCAGGAGGAAGTCTCTGTCCCTATAATTAAACAGTTTCGCAATAATGGCCCTCAGTGGCGCTCCTGGCCTGGGAGGTGGAACAAGCGCCCTATGTGCGTGCTCTACATTAAACAATTTAGAGAGTGTCCTAAGAGCAATCACTTTAGTGAGCCATTCCTCCAGGAACAGTTCGGTGGAGGGGCCTTCCACCTTCTCAGGGAATCCGACAAAACGTAGATTATTTCTCCTCGACCTCCCCTCTGAATCTTCCGCCCTCTCATCCAGTTTTTGTACCTGCCTCTTCAAGTCAACCACCGTAGCGCTGAGAGATTTGATATCAGACTACAGTGCGCTCACATCTTTTTCAGCGACGGACACTCTATCCGACACTTTCCGCAATTCAGTGCATAGCAGATTAACATCTATGGCCACTGAGTCTATTCTATTGACCATGTCGTCCCTGGTCATTTGAATGGCCTGGAGCATGTCTATCAACGTGGGGGGATCCCCTCCGTTCCTGTCTGGAGGTGGCTGATCATCTCCAATACTTTCGTCTCATTGTTCCAGGGCATGCGACAATGGTTGGGCATAATTAGAGATCTTGTTCACCTGTGACTTGGGGGCCTTATCCTGCCCCATGATGTTCGTTAATCAAACAACTTTCTCCCCCTGGGTAAGTCCCTCGCACTGGAACGAGCGAACTGAAACACAGCTTGCCTCTTAATTGATCAAAGATTAACCATCCGTCGGGCACCAATCCTTATTGTCTCTCCACCTCCCGTTGTTCCCACAGGGAATGGATACTCCGGCACTGTACAATGTCCTGCGCTACCAATTTCAGCAGTCGTGCACTCCTCTGGCCACCGCAGCACAGGGTGAGCGGGACGAACAAGCCATTGTGTACTACATCGACATATGATCCCCTGGTATATCCTCCTGGGCCCGTGTTCCGTCCCACGGCACCCACGGTGGTAACCTCCAAGACCCCAGCCAGAGACAATGAATGTACTAGAGTAGCCCTCTATCCCGGGGTGTCCCAACGCAATAATCAGTGTTCCACTGGTGATGATGAGAATGCACCTCTGTTATGTGCACTTTAACTGAGGGTCAGCAGCTCCATATGCATATAAACTGGGACTTTCACTTCCTGTGTTGGGCCTCCTTTTATGAAATTTTGTGCGCCTGATCAGAAGTGCAGCTCTCTTGCAGTACTTAAAGTATGGCCTAGCCACCTTCCACCTGGACCCCCGGGCCCCCACCCGCTCCGCTCAAGGCATAGTACATCGCCCCAGACAAGCGCCGTGCGCACCGGAGTATGCAGCTCCCCAGGAGCATAGAACCATGCCTCGATGCACCTCCGGGTCCGCCGGGCTTGTGATGCTCCCTCAGCCGCTCCAATTACCTCCGAGGAGCCTCCGACACTGTGGCCTTACTTCACAGGATCAGGCCGCAGCAACTGCAAGGTCCCAATGTCCTTCCGCGATCGATCAATGCTGCGGGAATGACAGTCGCCTGTTCCCCTGCAACCACGGCAAAGACACCTTCTCGTCCGTACCACTTCACTCCGCAAGAATGCGCTGCCAGCTCCAGGTGCCCGATCGAGTCTCGGCACCTGCGTTTCCGTTTCTGCCGGCGCCTCAGACCCAAGATGGCACCACGGTGCTCCCGAGGCCTCGGCTATACTGCCCTGGCGTTTTCCGCCAGCCTCTGCTCTCTCCACGTCATGAAATGAATCCGGCGTCAGCCAGCGCCACTTCAGAGGATCGATCCGCTATCTGTAGACGGTAGGATTATGTAGGATAACTGTTAAGCGAGGCCGCCGCGAGGAGCTCAGGCAAAACGCGACTACGCGGCCATGATGTTAAGCCACGCCCCCCATCGTGCGTACTCATGATCTCAACATCATCTCCTACACTGACACCCAGCTCATCCTCCCACTCTCAGCAGACTCCTCCACCATGAAGACCTACTTCCACAACTGCATGATGAGTGTTGCCGACTGGATGAAGACCAACTGTCTGAAGCTCAACACTGATAAGACTGAAGTGCTGATCTTTGGGAACAACACCTCCCAGTGGAATGGCACCTGGTGGTCAGCCAAACTCACACCAAATCCAACACCGACACACCAGGCTCGCAACCTCAGCATTATCCTGGACAGCAAACTCACCATGAAATGACAGATCAACGCAGTCTCCTCTGCCTGCTTCCACATTCCCTGCATGGCTCCCATCGACACGAGGAAAATGTTCACTCAAGCCCTAGTCACCAGCCGGCTAGACTACAGCAATTCACTGTACACAGGAACCAACATCCAATTCATGAGGAGACTCCAGACAATACACAACTCAGCAGCCAGACTCATCTTCAAACTACCCAAATGGACCCACATCACCCCCCACCTCAGAAACCTCCACTGGCTCCCCATTCACAAAAGGTGCCAATTTAAGATGTTGACACATACCTACAAAGCCCTTCACAACCAAGGACCAGCAAACATCAACCACTGCCTGAACTTCCACCAACCCTCCATGCACCTTCACTCCTCCTCCACCCTCACCCTTACACAGACACTGCACATCCAGCAAAGCCACAGAGGAGGCCTTTCCTTCTCCTACCTCACCGCAAAGTCGTGGAACGGCCTTCCTCTCCACCTCCAGACTTCGCCCTCCCTGACAGACTTCAGAAAGAGACTCAAGACCTGGCTTTTTGACTGAGCCCAGCACTCTCACGGGTGAATAGCAGCACTGTACAAATACAAATTGATGGGACAAATAATTAACAGATGATTCTATAAAACCAGAGGGGGCAATATGTAGCTTAGATGCTCAGAATGACTTGACAGTATTACCTGGGATTACTTATTCTGACTCCTTCATGAAAAGAGTTTTGCTGAGTAATGCTGTGATGCTTTGCTGGCTCTTTATGAGCATCCCACTTCTGCAATATGAAAAAATTGAAAAAAATCTCATCCAATTGCACTAATTAAAAGCACAAAGTAAGGCTGTTTTTTTATCGCCTCTCATTTTTAAATTAGCATTACAGCACTTGGCAATTAAGATCAGGGACAATGTAAACACTAGGGTTTTCAGCTAGCGAAGCTATACTGCACACTTATGCTGTTTGCTGATGACATGCTACAATCACAAATAGGAGACCTTTGCTAGACCTTCAATTCCAAATTTACTCGATACAATCACCTTCTTAGTATTATTTTCAAGATATAAAATCAATTGATCTGTTAATCTCGGGTAATGGTCTTACTACAGTCAGCAGGAGCGAAGAAAATTGTTCTGGAGCATGGGGTTTCAGTTTATCAAAAGATCACCTTCAGTACTTAGGAACAGATTTTGAGACCAAGGTAGCAAATCTGATTCCATACTGTCGTGTAGTTCCTATATTACCTATACAGGATCTGCGCTGTGTGTTTGGTGGCAGGCGGATTCCGTGCACCCCCACCGGATACGTTAGCCTGTCTGTATTAGCTAGCTCACAGTGCCACTAGAGTCTCCTCTTATCGGGGAGAGAATAGTTCTTGGCAACCTCAGAACATGACAACCCTGATCCCCCAGGATCGTGGAAACAATATACTACCTTTCGCTCAGTCACTCGTGCTCACTTAGTTTCTCTCAGAGAGATACACAGAATAAACAGTCTGGGCGTTTCAATAAGTATTTATTGAACAGTTGTTATTCTAGTGTAAAATATATGAGCTGCAACAACCGTTAGACAGTAGCAGAGATATATGATTAGCAATATTATGAAAGTAAAAGGATGGTATAGCTCTACCATCTTGCAGGAATCATGAATATATACAAGTACATAAAACACATGATAAAAGGTGCGTACTCCTACGATGCCTCCCTAACTAGATGTACCTAAATGTACCTAGCATCTATGTAGGTGTTATGCCAAGAATCCCTCTAGGATCTAGTCCACCCCATTACCTGAGAGTTTAGAGAACATGGGACCCCGTCCTGGTCTCGAGTTGGACACCCCGCGAGGGATGTTAGACCACTGCTAGCTGGAGCGCCTGCATGCAGGAACCTCAGTGTCTCTGGTCAGTGTGTCAGCCGGGAAGTCACGGTCTCCTCTGTCTGTCTAAGCAAGACATGATGTATATATACCCATAGGTCTCCCCAGGGTTCCTACCTTGCTGCGTTACTGTGTCGACCTAAAGGATGACGTCAGGCCTGAACTTTAACATAGATATTATACAGGAGATGTTCGTCCTGCTGTGAGTCCTGCTGTGCTTCCAAGAAGCCTCATGCATAATGTATGAGTATTGAACCAGGGAAAAACCCGCGTTCTGAATGCAGTGTCGTATCTAGGTAAAAGGTCAGTCCCTATGAACCGTTATGTATGAAATGTAGGGAAGGATATAGGTGAAAGGTTGCAGTGTTACCTGCACCTATATAGGGTACCTATATGGAATATAACAATACAATATATACTTGGTAATGAGCAGAGCCAAAGAGCAAATTGACAGATGGGACACACTAGGATTATCACTAAGTGCTAAATGCGACACAATTGAAATGGGTCGACTCCCCAAGTACTTGTATATATTATCAGATCTACCTGTTTGCAGGCCTATATGATTTAATCTGAGTTTGAAAAATTGTGCACATGCTTTATTTGGAGGCAATGATAAAAATCAAAATGAACCTCGAAAAGAGTAAAGCTTCCTGTAAATGGAGGAGGCAGTTAAAAGATATAGTGATAGCTATATTTTTAGACCATGCACAATAAAAGAATAAACAAAGGAATAACTAATGAAACTCCGCAATGGCAACCTATTGAGCAAGTACTTATGCCTGGAAGCAGTATGAATGTAATTTTATTTTTTTAACAATTCAGAAATGGAGATGTTTCTCTAATTGCTGTGAATTCAGCCTGACAAGTCTTTTGTAGAATAGCTTAGCAACACACTTGTAGCCTGTACCGGCACATTAAAAAATTAATTCATTGAACCTGTTTCTGAAATTGAGGCATAAAATTCTTCCCTGGGAACTCTGAAGCAATTGTGACATTTATCATGTATAGGGAAAATAGGAAAGCAGTACCTTTCCACAAGCAATCTTGCCAAAACTGAGTTCTAGAATCACCCTCAGTTAAAGAACATGGGGGCATATTATCAAGCACGGCGTTAAAATTATCGCCGGTTTAGCGGCAGAAAACTGCCGCTAAATCGGCGATAATGGGCTTGATAATATGCCTTGGAGAATTCCAATAGAAGCCCATGTTGACACCAGAACATGGGCTTCTATTGGAATTCTCCAGGGCATATTATCAAGCCCATTATCGCCGCTTTAGCGGCAGTTTTCTGCCGCTAAAGCGGCGTTAATTTTAACGCCGTTTCTTGATAATATGCCCCGTACTCTCATATAGGGAGAGGATGTGGCGTTATGGCCATAGCTGCCCACTTTGGAGCTGGGGAACCAGGTTCGAGTCACGGCATGTCCTCAGCATCCTGTGATTCAGGGCAAATCAGTCATTACCTGATTTAGATTTTGGCGGAGAGGATGATCAGTCAAACCTTCAAAGCATTTACAGGAACCGCCATAAAGGCGGTTATGTTATGTTATGTTAATTTGATTTGTAAGGCGCAACAGCTACCCAAAAGGGTTTCCCGGTGCCAGCCTGAGAGGGACAGAAAGGGAGGAAAAAATTATTGGTTAAACAGCCAAGTTTTTAGACATTTGCGAAAGTTACCGTAAACAGTTTCATTGCGGAGTGATACGGGGAGAGAGTTCCATGAGGAGGGACCTAAACAAGCAAAAGATCGACCGCCCATGCGTGACAGTCTGATCCTGGGAACCGAGAATTTCGCCTGAGTAGAAGATCGAAGAGGACGTGAGGGTAGGTAAGGGTGAACCAGAGCTTGCAGGTACTGGGGAGCCACTCCAGATTTGGTCTTAAACATGTAACTCAAGGCTTTGAACTTAATCCGGTTCTCTATCCTGAGCCAATGGAGATCATGCAAAGAGCCAGAGATAGGGGCAACTCTGGGAACCTGACAAAACAGTCTAGCAGCGGAATTCTACACCACCTGCAGTTTGCGCGTAACATCCTTGTTTGCCCCCAGATAGAGAATGTTACCGTAGTCCAGTCTAGAGGTAACGAGAGCCTGGACTACGGTTCTCTGGGTAGAACTAGGCAGCATCCAGATAATCTTCTTGAGCCATTTCAAGATGGTAAAACAGGTTGCGGCCACTTTCACAGCTTGTTGACGCATTGATAATTGATCATCAATGATGAAGCCTAAGTTGCAGACTTGGCAGGAGGGCTGAGGAAAAGCACCCTTCAGCAGGCCATCGTTGGGAACCCAAAGATCTTTATTTTCCCCCAAAATCAAGACTTCAGTTTTTTCTCCATTAAGTTTGAGAAAGTTGGCCTGCATCCAGGATGCGATCTTACTCAATCCCAACTGGAGAGCAGATGACTCAGACGCCCTCTCGTAGAGAGAGAGAAGATAGTCTGGGTGTCGTCAGCATAAGAGAACAGGGACAACCCAGCCTCCTCTGCAATCTCCGCCAGGGGTCTGACATACATGTTAAACAACAAAGGGCTGAGGATAGAGCCCTGGGGTACCCCATAAGGGGAGAAATGAGTATTGGAGCTCGCCGTTGGAGAAAAGCCCTGGAAAGTACAGTCCATGAGGAAAGAAATAAGCCAGTTAAGTGCCAGCCCAGCAACACCTAATGATTGTAAGGCTTTCACTAACACGGTGTGAGACGCCGTGTCGAAAGCTGCACTTAAGTCAAGTAATATGAGGGCTACTGTGTCTCCAGTATCCAAACAGTGTTGCAGCCTTTCCGTGACTCCAAGAAGGGTAGTTTCGGTTGAAAAACCGGCTCTAAAGCTCGACTGAGATGTGTGTAAGTAATTTTGCGACTCGACAAACTGGGATAGCTGTGAGTTAATGTGTCTTTCTAAGATTTTAGAGAAGGCCGGGAGTAATGAAATAGGCCGGTAATTGGAGGGCTGGTCAGGATCAGCATTAGCCTTCTTCAAAAGAGGAAGAACCATTGCGTGCTTCCACTCTGGAGGAACAGTTGCCTCCTGTAAGGAGGCATTCAAGAGTTCCATAATTATCATGAGTGAGGGCGACTCAAGCTGCTGCAACACCGAGATCGGAAGAGGGTCACAGGGGGAGCCTGATTTAATGCTTGCTAGGAGCCGCTTGAAGGAGCTCATATCTATTAGAGACCAGGTTTCCAGTTTGCTAGTGAATTCGGGTATCTTGCTATTTCTATGAATAATGGTGTTAGCTGCTTGAGGAGATGTGGATACTTGCTGAAGGGTATTACCTGACTTAATGCCCTCCATCTCAGAGTATATTTTCTCCACTTTATAAAGGAAGAATTTGGCAAGGTCTTCACATTGCAAGCCATTGAGGGTGGAGGGAGTGGATTGAGTTTCTGAGCCGAGCCAGAAAGTTCTTTAACCATCTTGAATAGTGTCTTGGAACAATTCTGCGCACTAGAAATAGCAGCGGAGACATATTCAGCACGGGCTGACTTGCAGAGAGAATGGTATTCACTTTTAGCCCTTTTATATGCGAGCTTGGTGTCTGACGCATAGTTCCTCCTCCAGCGTCTTTCCAAAGCTTTGCATTTGGTTTTCTCCATTTTTAATTTCTCAGTAAACCAAGGGGCAGGGGGGCAGTGGTTGTTCACCCTCTTAATTGAGGGTGGGTGACAAGCGTCAATAGCATTCGAAAGCCAATTTTGGATGGCACCCGAGAAAGTGACAGACATTTGTTTAGTAGTGGGAGCATTGGTGGACAGAAGCTTGTTGAGAGTTTCAATATCCAGTTTTCCCCAGTTTCTAGTTAAGACAGCTGTGGGCGAGGGGGTTGAAGGCTTCTGTGGGCCAGGCAGAAAGACAGAGTTGTACATGGGTTTTCCTCAAATGAGCTCTGTTACCTCGTTTTGGAATAGCCTGGAATTGAACCCAGTTGAAGAATGGTGACAGAATTGCACAATTTCCTTGACTTGAAGGCGGGGTGGGGCGATTACTTGATCTTGACAGATGTGGACGTGGCAAATGCCTCTTTGGAGAAGAGGAGACAGACTGTTGTTTGGTTGGAACCAGTGGACTGTGCATTCTTTTTTCTCTCTTCTGCATGCCTTGTCTTTCCTGACTCCTTTGAGTTTCTGAATCTTTTTGACAGCTGTGTTATTTTTGAAAGACGTTATTGATTACATATCTGTTATATCCTCACTGCTATGACTTTCAGTCTATTTATGAAATTTCAAAATAAACTGCTGGGGTTCACAATTATAATTTTTGAAAAACAACACCCCAAAAAATCAAGGAGTTCAGAAAGTATCATTTAAAAAAAAATAAAAATACAGCACCCCTAAACCTCAGGAGAATGTGAAAATTGGAATGTATTTGAAACTTTGCTACGGAAAAAACATAGAGGATACACTGTAAATTGGAAAGCAAACACTAGCTAGCAGTGCACAGCAATGATTTAATGACAAACCATCTGTAGAATCTTGACTGGAAATACAATTTATTACAAAAGGCAGAAGCATTTACCGGACCAGGAATTTGTGGTTCCCAAACTGTGAGCTTAGTGTGTGGTGCACCTGGCTAGCTTTGACAGCTTTCTTAGGAAAAGATAGGCTTTTGGCGCATGACTGAAACACTGATGATCGTCTAGTGGCCAAATGACTTCCAAAGGAGTGAAGCAAACAGTTCTAAAGTGCCGCAAATTCAACTTCCATTCTTTTTCCTGTTCCTGGCAATCACCAAAGTTCTTCCTGATGAGCGTAAGAGTTTTGCAGGATGATAAAACCCATTTTTCTGTGAGGGAAAGACAGGGTGCTGATGGTGGGTAGCAATGTGGACTATGGATGTAGCCTAAAGTCAAACCTCTACTCTATTGGCGCCCGAAGCTCCCTAACAAGGCAGGTGAGAAACGGGATCTCCCGGCTGGGTCTTCAACAATTTGTTGAGCTGATTGAGAAGTCTAGTCTAGAGATCACTATTCCCAAAATTGTCAAAATATGGTAAAATTAAAATTATCCTGAATGAACAGCAAAGAAGTCGGCACTTAAAACAGCTAAAACCTGTTGAGAGAGAGTCAGATGAGTTTTTGAGTTTGCTCACTGGGGCAGTGGGAGAGCCAGTTTCAGTGAACAGAATTCAACGACCTTAGGAAAGCAGGGCCACCCACCAACATCATCTCTAGTTTGTTAGGGTTAATATTTACAAACGTATTCATCACTCCCCAACTACAACATTGGAAATAATGAGCAGAGGCCGAGTGTTATCAGTGCAGATACAAAACATATTCCTCTTGGTACAAAAGTCTCATTAGCTTGATCTAGAAGTATTGATATGTGGTGGAGAGTGCTAAACTCCAGAGTTCTTTTGAAGACGGGGAGTGGGAAACAGTTCCAGCTGCTGTGAGGGCCTGTCAAGGCAAAGTAGAGACTGGCACCACTTAGTAGCCGTGCTCTGAGCCTTTCCTCCAGCTGCAAAGTTTCCTAGTTCACCAGACTCTAATATGAGCCAAGTCACTAAACGACATATAAAAATATAACAACGACATTTCAAAATACAAAAAGAATTGTATGGGAAGAGGTGGAACTATGCCGGGCCAGAGATAGCGGACTGAGTCCGAAGCTCCATCCTATCTCACCATCCGCTGCCAACTTTGAGGTCATTCCAAAAGTGCCTCGGAGATGAGCAAAGGGTATATGTTAGGCTTGGCATCTTTGGCATGGTTACCCAGCCTTGTTGCCGCTACCTCCTGGATTTTTGATGCTGTGCTAGGTTTCGTTTTTGCTGCCTTAGATACTTTGGGCACTTTGCCACTGCTGATCAGTGTTAAAGTGCAAGTGCTCCCTGTACAAATAGGTATTACAATTGGTTATCCATGATTGGCATATTTGATTTACTGGTAAGTCCCTAGTAAAGTGCACTGAGTGTGCCCAGGGCCTATGAATCAAATACTACTAGTGCACCTGCAGCACTGATTATGCCACCCACCTAAGTAGCCCTGCAAATGTAACTCAGACCTGACACTGCAGTGTCTGCACGCAGTTTTGACTGACATGTCGACCTGGCTAGTGCACCCACTTGCCAACCTCTAACCTTCCATTTTCTTAAATGTGAGGCACCCCTCAGGTAGGCCCAAGGTACCCCCATTGGCATGGTGCAGTGTATGCGAAAGGTAGGACATGCACTGGTGTGTGTGACATGTCCTTATAGTGAAATACTGCACATTTTGTTTTTCACTGTCGAAAGGCTATCTGTCCCGTAGGATAGCATGGGAGATACATTGTAACATCTTTCAAGTATAACTTCTCATTGGGACCAGATAGGGAAATGGAGTTTGGGCTCTCTGTACTCAGAATTTAATAATATATCTTTTAGTAAAGATGGTTTTTAAATTTTGTGTTTGAAAATGCCACTTTTAGAAAGTAGATATTTTCTTCTTTAACCATTCTGTGTGTCTCTGCCTATTTGTTGATTGATTGTCTGGTTTTGGAGTGACAGGGGCTGGGGATTTGCACTCACTGTAGAAAGCCACTAGGGGGGTTGAGGTGTGTGTAACCCTTCCTGGATGACTCAGAGCTCAGCTGAATTGACCTTGGCTGCATTTAGAATAGTGGGAAGAACAAAGACAAAATGGGGTATAAGTAGTGGACCTTAAACCCCAAAACTTTACATCACTTCTGGACTCAAGAGCAACCTCTGCCAAGGAGAAGAGCTGGAGAGCTGTGAGGAGGAGTACTGCCCCTTTGCTGTGTGCTGTGTGGGGTTGGCCTGCAGTTGCTGGTTCTGCTAAGTAAAGGACAAAGACTGGAACTTTGCTGAGAAACCTGCTTGAAGAAGAGTCTCCAAGGGCTTGTGTGTGCTGGCCTCCTGTTCTGAAGTCTCAGGGACACAAATCCTTCACCACCAGCTTCCCTGAACTCTATTGCTTAGAGTTCTGACCTGCCAGGAAGTGCTTGTTCCAGTTTTGGTCCTCTGGAGGTTGTTCCTGCTGTTGGGAGCTGGAAGAAACCTAAGAGAAGCAAGAGAAACAATCTCCAATGCCGTTGGCGCCGCCACCGTGATGCTGCGACCTGCACCGAGATCAGGGGCACGGCTTGTGAAGTGCACAATACACCGCCCGGCCTGCACCGTAGCTTCAATGCCCTTCGACGAGTGCCGATGCCTGCAGTTATCGGCCTTCCCGATGCCAGCGTTAGCACGACTCTGTCACCGCCAGTGCCTGCATCCAGCTATCGTGACACTGATAACCGTCAAGGGTGACTCCACAAACTCGCCGACATTGCATCGCTTCACCGGAACCAACGCCTCACCGCCGACGCAACCGACTTCCCCTGTCCTGGATTCGACACCTCACCTCCTCGCAGACATGACACCTCACCTCCCCCATGGCAGTCAGGGAGCCAGCCTCAACCTCTAGACCAATGCCTCACCTGCACGACACCGTGCATCATCATGAACTTCGTTTTCCAAGGTACTGTTTGTTGGGGGTCCATGTGACTCCATGCCCAATGCCGCGCACCTCGCGGTCAGTGCCATACTTTGGATTTATTGCTGTCACGATGTCATATTAGCCCCAGACGGAGCTATTTGTTTTCTACAAGCTTTATTTTGGAAATAACTGTTTTTAAGTGCTATTTCACTACATGTATGTTGGATTTTTGTCGTTTTGGTCTTGTTAAGTGTAGATAAAGATACTTTATTTTTCTAAACTGGTGTGGTGTTCATTTGTGGTGTTTTCACTATATTACAGTGTGTTTTGAGTACAAATTCTTTACACATTTCCTTTGGGATAAGCCTGTCTGCTCGTGGCAAGCTACCAAGGGGTTGAGCAGGGGTTATCTAAAGTGTGTATCCCTACTTGGATAAAGGTACCTAACTCTGCCAACTGGAGACCCCCAGTTCTAACAGTATACGTACTCCCAATCCCGATAGGAAATTCTGGCACTGTTGTCAGTCATGGGGGAGCCTTGGTGAAGCAGACATGGAGAGGTCACTGTGACATGGAGGGGTCACAGTCTGAGTCGAGGCTGAACATGAAGTAAGCAGGTTCATGCGAAGGACTGGTGCTGGCCTTAGTGCTGTGTAGTGGACTACTGCCTCTTATCTTGACCCTCAGAGAGCTCACTGTCATACCCTCCGCGCACCACTCTGAGGAGGCTCCTGCAGGACATCCGGGTGTGAGGCCACAAATGTGCTGCTGACAATGAGAACCTGCTGGCTACAGGACGCGCCCAGTAGGAGTGGTGTCTTTTCCCTATCATGAGAACTTAGCCAGGTCTGTGGTTGGGGGACCTCATTGTTGACCCTTGCTGTCCTGCACTTACCTAACTATAATCTTGTCAGAGTGCTTCCCCAGGGAGACTCCACTCAGAATCCTGATCACACTGGAGGTGCCACAAGAGGGAAGGCCCTGGTGCTTACCATGCCACCTCTCACCAGTGTATTTGATGCTCAATTAAAAGGAATGTAAGGCTTGCAGCACACACAAAGGGCCATATGTACAAGGGAAGTGGCCTCCTTGGCTTAACGACACGCTCTGCCACTTCTGAAACGCAGGGCTGCACCATATTTACAAGAATATGGTGCAGCCCTGCGTTTCCCCCTGCGCTGGTGCTAAGTTTAGCAGCTTAGCACCAACGCAGACACCCTTGCACCATAGTGCATGGGGGTCTGTGTGCAGGAGAAGATTATTTATGTACAGGAAGGTCCCCCTTCCTGCACATAAACAATCTTGAAATGCTGTTTTGTAACTTCTATGTGTGCTGCTTAATGTAGCACACACAGAAGTTGCAAAACGAAATTTTTAAAAAATGATTGTTTATGTGCAGGAAGGGGGATCTTCCTGTACATAAACAATCATTGGCGTTTTGCTGTTTTCGTGTGTGCTGCACAACGCAGCATACATGAAAACAGCAAAAACGAGGAGAAATGAAACATTTCTCCTCGCTTCGCCAGGTTAAGAACAGGTTTTCCCTGGTCTTAATTCTGGTGCTGCCTCCTATTTACGCCTCCCTTGTAAATAGGAGGCAGCGTCAGAATCAATGGGTGTTGCGGTGGAACACCCAACACAGCACCCATTGCCCTCCCCTTTCACGCTAAGCATAGCGTGAAAGTGGGCCTCATTTACATGGCAGCGTTAAGCCACGTTAAGTGGCTTAACACTGCCTTGCAAATAAGGCGAAAACCCCTATCGCCACAGTAACGTTGAAAATATTGACATTCCCGTGGCGATAGGGGCTTGAACATATGCCCCCAGGTGTTTCGATTAATGAGCTCCTGACCATGCAAAAGCCCCTCAGGAATGTGCCTTAGTCTGCCTTGTAATCCATACTTCCAGAGGCTCGTGACGCAGCACACGAGAGCACCAAAGAGACGACCGAACCCCGGTTGTAGTCAGTAGATGATACCATAACATACCTTGGTCACCATCTGCTTGCGTGGGTAGCCAGGAGGTGAACCCTACCCTACTGTCTTGGCCATCCCTCTCAGAAGACAACATAGCCCCTCGCATTGCATCCCACAGTGGGCATGGCATTCATTTGTGAGGCACATTCTTCTAACCTTACAAATGGGATTACCCACCTTCACCTGTAAACAACGAACAGGACTCAACCAAAAGGACTACACCTGCTGCCTGGTCCAGGAGGAAAGCCACAGGTAAAGGAGGTTGAGAGTCCTCCAACGCCTGAGAGACACTTGAGACTGCATTGTCTCTTGCCAGCCTACCCATACCCCAGCCTAAAACATCTCAACACCTGCTCTTCTTGGAAGCAGTCACAGGAAAAATAAAAGGTGGCCGGGACACAACGGCGGAGATGAATTTAAAAATGAAGGCCACAGGGGACTCTGTACAAAAGAACACTGAGGCCGCCAAGACAAATACCTCTGAAGTCAAATTATTGAGGGCAGACCTGGCCTGCTTTGAATGGCAGCCAAACAACACTGAGGAAAATCATCACTTTAGGCTCTCACCTGGACCATGCTGACAATGAATCCAATGCTGGCAAGGAACCATGGGTGTTACATCAAAAGCACATTGAACCAGGCAAACAATGTCCAATTCTCATGCATTCCAGAGGCTCTGGAAAGGTACAACATGCCAGACTTTCTTTCACCTTTCCTGCTGGACCTGACCAAACTGACATTTGACCTTAGAGGAATGCATAAGTGCACATAGAATATGTTCAAAAAGCTATTCTGCGTCCACCAGACTTCCCATGTCAATTCCCACTTTTTTTGTGCTCCCACAACTGGACCCAACAAGTCAGAGCAGCTGCCCGAAAACAGAAAGGACAACTCCTATATAGTACGCACTGCGTCTTTATTTGTGTGGATTTTTCTGAAAACTTGAAAAGAAAGAAAATTCTGGTACTTTGACCCCCCCACT
Source organism: Calotriton arnoldi (assembly GCA_963921515.1). Lineage (NCBI taxonomy): Eukaryota > Metazoa > Chordata > Amphibia > Caudata > Salamandridae > Calotriton > Calotriton arnoldi. The sequence goes on from CAWUFW010014535.1 coordinate 274,000, forward strand.
TCATAAAAGGGATATCTGGTTTGGATTGCTAGAGACAGCGGGGATAGTTCTGACAATCAAAGTCAAACATAGGGAATTAAGTGAGACAGAAGACATGCTTCTGGCTCCAGGAGAAGCAGATTCACAGCAAGGATGTCTTGAACAGCAAATGTCACAGCCATTTGTCATGGAGTGGATCAGGTTAGAGAACAATCACATCATGCATCTGACACAAATGAAGATTAACTGGCTGTCAGCTGACAGAATTGCCTATCATTACTCTGCTACTCCCCTTCAGACTGGACCTTGGGCTTAGACCCCTCTCCAAGAAGATCGGATTAAGAACCATCCTCTATTGGAATAGAATCTGGGCCACTCCTGAATTGTGATCTTACCACCAGGGTCTAGAAGAAATACTGCATATGTTGGTTCATGCAACATACTCTGGCTGAGATATGTAAAAGTCTCTGGAGCAATCCAGAGAAAGCTATTGTAATTTCTAAGATGCTCATTAAGTCCAACTATTGGTAAAACAAAGATGAATCAATATATTCTCCGATAAAGGTTGGTTCTCTAACTGATGCCTTTCTTATAGTAAGGGCTCTTTTCTTAGAAAGCAATTTCTGGATGAAATAGAGCCTGTGACAGCCAGAAGGCTGTTTCTGCTGTTCAGTTATGGGACTTTGCCGATCTATTCTTTTACTTCCAAATGGACGCATGGCACCAGAGCTGAGGATTGCCATTGTCCATCTTGTGGCAATCCTAAAGAAATGCTTTAGCATGTTATTTTTTCTGTCCGACTTATCAGAACTGCAGGAAGACCTGGATATTACCTTTGTGCTGCAATCTGGTTGTCAGAGAACACAAGGTGGTCTTGAGAATTATGAAACCTGACTCTAATCAACCGATGGTTTTCACACTCCCCTATATCTGATGTCAATTTGGAGAGTGAGACAAAAACTGCGTACCCCCCCCAGAGATTTAAGGCAGCACTGTTGTATGTATTGTATAAAATCCAATGTACTGACTTCACTCCACACACCAGCAATTGGGCTAATCTATTTATTTGACTGTTATGATTTCTGCGTGATTTTATAATGGTTTTATGGATATGTACTTCATGCTTTTAGATTGTCTTTTATAATATGAATATGTTTAATATTGATAATTGTGATTTCTATTGTCAATGACATTTTTATTTGTACATGCTTTTATGGCATCATTGCCGAAATAAAGCTTGATGTTGATTGATTGGTTCACTGGCAGCAGTGACCAGTAAATGGGCAGCTAGACACACACCTGACAAAGGAACCTTAGCCAGGGACAGAGACTTGTCCAGGTCCCCTTACAAGACCTAAGGTGCAAGATCCTAACCTGAGACCATCAAGCGATGATTACGGTGCCCTCAAACCTGCATCGTTTCAGTAGAGGATGAGCGTTCATCTGTGTTTGGCTCCCACATGGGCTGTGGCCCAGTACTATTTACACCCATGACAGAAAGACTCTGGACCCATGGGACTCCAGGTCCATCTTCCAATGTTCTTCTGTGTCTTTCCTTCCCCCTGTTAGACCTTAAATCTATAGTTTGGTCTCCCCCTGTTTTGCTGAATTAATTTTCTTTGGCATTAAAACTCTGCACTTTACCGCTGCCAAACAGTGCTCTGTCCTTCACCTAATTGCCTTACACCTAATTGGCACACTTAATTTACTTGTAAGTCCCTAGTAAAAGGTGCTACATGTACCTAGGGCCTGTAAATTCAATGCTACTAGTGAGCCTGCAGCACTCATTGTGCCACCCACTAAAGTAGCCTTTTAAAACATGTCTCAGGTTTTAAACTGCCATTTCGACCTTTCAAAATAAACCTTTTGCCAGACCTAAGCAGTCCTTTTTAATACTTATAAGTCACTCCTAATGTAAGGCCAAAAGGCTCATAGGGGTGGGTGCATTGTATTTCAAAAGTAGGACATGTGTGCTTACGTTTTTTACATGTCCTGGTAGTAAAATACTATCAAAGTAATTTTTCACTGTTGTAAGGCCTGTCTCACCCATTGACTAACACTGGGTTGCCATATTACATTTAATAAGTGATAATTTTGTTTGGATTAGGGGCAGATGGATTTGCTGTTTACTCTGAAATTAATTGTGATTTAAAATCGTCTTTTATGTTCAAGTTGGGTTTTAAAACACAATTCTGACTTGCCACTTTGAGAATGTTGGCATTTTCTTGTCCTAATCATTTGTGCCTTTTGCCAGTGTCCTGGGTCACGTGACTATAAATGGCTCTGCTTTTGGGGTTTGTGTATTTCTTCAATACATTGACACAAAAGCACTGGGTGTGGGCAGGATTGGCTAGGCTGCTAGGATGGCTAGGGCGGAGCTGTGCCTTGTCTCACTTACACTTCAAAGGGCTTGTCTCTAGCACACACAAAGGAACCTGAAACTAGTCTTTTGTCACCCCAGACATCTTGAATCCTTGACAGGGGAAGGGGAATACTTTTTCAGAACAAGATGTGGGGCTAGTATAGAGAATCCCCCACTTCAAAGGTTGGTATCAGGTATAAATATTGGACCTCCAGACTCATTCCTAAGAACAATCCCGGACCTATGCAAGCTACAAAAGGATTACCCTGCTACCAGAGGACTGCCCTGCTGCTTTAAGGACTGCCCTGATGTATGAGAAGGAGGACTGGACCTTCTTATCTTCACCCAGGCTAACAAGAGTGGATCTAAGGGTAAGTTGGCTGACCTCCTTTGTGAGCTACAGGGCTGGATGTCAAAGAGATGTCCCTGCTGTGCCCAGCTGACCTGCTGTAACTGGACCTGCCTGGACCTGATGACCTCTGCTGGAGTGATCTCCTTCCTGATCCTCAAGAGGTACCCCAAGGTCCTGGTTCCTTTGGCAGGCATCATTCTGAGCTTCTCCCAAAAAGAAAAGGTGAAATCACAAAGCCTAGGCTCTTCGCGTGCCTGCAACAGCCAGCATCTCAGAGCTCTGGTGAAGACCTGTTCTTCTCGCTACAGCAACCACCAGCAATGACCGGCAACATGAGATATCCACTTCTAATTTTGGCTTACATCCTGTAGTAAGGTAAAGATGACCCAGATGACACTATGGCCCTTTAATTAAATGCTGAAAAAAGCGTTTGACGCAGTTGAATGAGGATTCTCATTTCAGACAGTATGAAGGATGGGTATAGGTCTGGATATTATAGATAAAGGGAGACACACTAAGCGCCCAGCACAAACAGAGTGCTGTGTTATTTTGCAAAACTTCTTTCCCATCTCTAGGGTCATGAGGTGGGGTTTTCTCCATTCCCTCTTACTTTTATTACTTGCCCTGGAACAATTGGCAACTGTGATATGGAAACTAGATGACATTAAAGGTTTACCCAGTGCCAATGGACATTCTCATCTCATTTTTTATGTTAACTTTGAAGAACCTGGATACATCTAAACCTACGTTGATCTCTCTGACTGAAATGTTCCTTATATACACCGGCTACAAAATGAACTGGGGCAAATCTGTGTTGCTCCTCTTGTCCAATCATACAACACAAGGTACTATAGGAGATCACTGTTTGAAATGGCTAATCACAAACTTAAAATACCTGGGCAGTTTAATTAGCAGGTGGCTAGAACACATGGTGTCAGCCAACCTTAGACCACTTATGCTCAACATGGAGCGCAATTTTGCTTGCTGCCATCAGTACAATTGTCACTGTAGGGGAGAGTTCGGATAATTAAAATGGTAGCGGCCCCAAAACATAATTACTGACTTGGTATGGGCCAACACTGATCCCACAAAGCACCAGCAACAAGATCAACTTAAGCATTAAAATGTTTGTTCCGGATGATGCAAGACCTCAACTCACACTCTCGAAGCTGCAGGCAACCATGACTTCAGGCTGTTGGAGACTACCTGACATGTTATACGGCTTGCCCCTTTAATGGGACCAATTTTTCTACTTTCTGGCTGATTACAAAGGACTTCCATTATGGATGGCTACAGAGAGACATGTCTGGCTAACCTGCTTGGCCTCCAAGGCCTACAAGACTAAATTCAAACATTACTCAGATCCACCTCCCATAACACAAACCATGTAAAAACCTGGAAAAAAGCACACTAATAGCTTAAAGTAAACAACCTCCTCTACAGCAGGTCTCATCTTTGGAATAACAATGTTATTATCATCGATAAAAGAGCCACCAAATTGCCTATTTGGATAGCATGCAGCATATCCACCGTAGATGACTTACTAGACAGAGGCATCCTACAATCTTTTAAAACTTTACAGCAGGAGTACAATGTACCACATAACCCGTGCTGGGAATAGGACCAAAAATATAATGCATAACCAATATATTGGGAACTGATTTCTCTACATTGTCAGACCCTTGGCTTGAATAGCTCTTTTGGAGACGATCAAAGACTTGGCAGTCCACGCAACAGTAACTTAATTCTTGCCCTGTGGTTCAACAGTGTTGGGACACTCGGTACAGAGTAACTGTCAGCGCATAAAACACACTTCATTCATTCATTCATTCGCCTATACAGACTTAGATTTTAAAAAGGGCACAAACAAAGCCATGGACGTCTGTACAATAAATTCATAACATCCATACAGTCGAAGCTGGTGCTGATAGCCACCAAGACACACTTGGACAAACACTGCTTTACGTGAATTACACAGAAGAAGAGTGGAACAATCTCCTTGATAGACACGATCGAGAAATTTGGGAAAACCTCCTGAAATAGAAACACTTCAAAATTTTACACCAATTGGTACTGGGCCCCTATAAAGTTCACAACGAAAAGCTATCTGGATTTGAGCATGAGCGAGATTTGGCATCCCCCGTGTGCAAACTTCTAACACAGGCAGTCACGGGTGGTCGCAAATGGTCCCGGTTAGAGGGCTGCTTCTTGAGTAGATTTGCTGCAGTGCAAGTAGATTTTCGACTTGAACAGCAGCAAAATCAACCCAAATGGCTGCGCTCACATGCGCAATGCATGGTGCCATTCGCGTTGATTTTTCAGCACTGCTCGTGCTACTGGCACTAAATTGCAGCATGTTGATGGACCTCCATTTAACTCTGTGGAATTCCATGGAGTGAAATTCCGTGAGTTCCACCTATCCCTATTTGTTTGTCAAATTAGTGAATGGTGTTTAATACCATCTGCTGGAAAAGTTGGATGGCCACCACACTAGTGATCACAAAAATAGGCATTTTAAGGCACTGGCTTATGTAAGACATGTCCTCACTAGAAAAATGGGCCTGTGAACTCTTTTGTCTTGCCGCACGTGAGCACATCATATAACTACTAGAATCAGACAACAACACCTTATATGCACCAAAATTACCCATAGCATCACTTACCATCTTGTTGGACCTCACAGAACCATACCACTTGATTGGGAAGGTACAGTGAATGTTGTCACCTTCTCACTTCTCTGATTTCTAATTCTCCATTCCTTTCAGTACACCCTGCAGTCACCACACCTCCCCCAACCTCACTTTCCATCCTTCCCTCTTGTTTTATTGTAGAATAGCAAACTCACTCATTTCCACACCTCTCTTCCTATCCTGATGCCATCACTGTGACCCATACCTACTTTGTACACCGATAGGTTAAACAATGGGCACATCAAATAGGAATGTGCACATATGGGTGGTACTGGACCATATGGTTATATAGTTCATTCTAGCTAAAGTGTCAGGAATGTTCTCTGGAGTGCTTGTTTCCTGCATATTTGATTCATAGTCCATAGGTTGCTTTATGATTGTTTTTGCTTCTTGTATATTAATTATAGGAGAATCACAAGACAATACCTTCATTTTCCTTGGATTGCTCTAGTTGGTTATTATTCATTATAAATAATTTTAAAACATGGATGTATTTTTCCTCAGCACATTGAATTATATCACTGCATTGAGTGGCATATTTCAAAAATTATTGTTTCTAAAAATGGATTTAAAATAATTCATGCCCAAACACACTGACGACGATTGCATTAGTGAATCAGAGGCAAGGCAGTTGCCTTGTGCCCTCTAGGTTGTTATTATATATGGAGCAGGGGAGGTTTCTCCATTAGGGCGCTGGTGCTGTGGTCCTCTGAAATTCCTTCACATTTAGCTCACAAAATATTAAAAAGTTTGAGCGGTTTATTTAGAGATACAATTGTAAAGGCCATCATTTACATTGTAGTCTATGGTGGTATCCAGTAGGTGGTATCCACTGTATCCACTGCATCCACTGTATCCACTGTAGACCAGTGACTCTGTCAGCGTCACGGTTTCGGGCACTGAGGTCTGAATACCTGCGTGAGGCTAGCCGCCTGTCATTCACAGACATATATCCCACCCTTTCCCACACGTCACTCTGTAAGACTGGATGCAAACATGTGGGATTTGGTGCCTTGTCCTCGGTAATGGTAAGTGGAATAATAATAATCTTTTTTTAAGTAAATTGTGCTGTAACCCCTGGTGACACTAACATCCCCCACTTTGGCACCCCAGGCCTAGGCTGTAGGTTGCTGGCCCCATTTGAAGTTGAGTTGCTTTAGTTGTTTACCCACCAAATTGATCCAAAGATGAGCAGGGTTTGTTTTCCCTTGTGAAGTTGATCCAAATATCTGAGTCCAGCGCAAAGGGAAAAATATATGCTTATACTAAAGACAGTTATCTGCTGTATTGCATTAAAACTGGCCCTTAACATTAATGCCAAAAACATGGATTGATTTCCAAACAATGAATATTTAAAATGTTATGGTACTGCATGTTAGCGATTTAGTTCCTCTCTTATTTCAAGTCTAACACAATCTTGCATTCCCCAAGAGTGTTAACTATTTTATCATGTTGTGTTTCTGTATTTTTTTTCGTACATCTTATTACTCTTACATAGTGCATATTTTGGATCATGTCAGGTGTTTATGAGGGACCTTAATTGAGAGCTCTGGTGCTGAATCTGAAGACAAAGCAAAGTGCCCATCAGTGGGTTGGCGCCTCCGCATTGAACACAGAACAATGGTCATGTAGTTGCTATTGAAATTCTGTGTAAATGTGTGTGAAGGGGGTACACAGATGTCAACATATTTACACTGTGAAAGTAAAAGGAAATAAAGTGCTTAAATGTGAGTGAGTGCAGTGTATGCTTGAGGGTGGTGAAGTGAGAGAGATGCAGGGAAGTACATTCGGGGAGAGTGAAAAGAGGGTTATCAAGAGGAAAGAGAGGCGGTTGAAGGTGTGCAGATGGATGAGATGTGCAGAGAAAAATGGCATACATATCTAACATAAAGCGCACATAACTGAAGGACAATGCTCCTTCCACAGGCCTCAATAGTATTTAATTCACAATTTCAGAATTGAAACATTTCCAATGTTAATTCTTTATAACAAATCATTGTTGTTGCTCATTTATCTGAACCAGCTAACAACCATTGCATACTGACAGGATTTTGGTGTATGTCAGTTGTTGTGTTATATGTCTGGATACAATAACATCTCAGAGAGAAACCAAAATACTGGTCGGGTGGCATGCAATGGGAATCACAGAAATTTATTTTACATCTTCCCTTTTAGAGAGCCCCACTTTTTTCATCACACTTAAAAACCTGTCTGCACATTTTTCTATATGACGGATTGCAGCCAGCAGCTGTGGGTGCTTCCCAAATCCCAGTTAGAGCATTTTCTTCCAAAATTGATACTGCATGCAGTGCAAGACACTGCGCAAGCACCCACTTTACAGGGCTGTAGTTGTTGTGCTGTACAATTTGCACGTTACAGTAACTGTTGAACATATTAATGCATTAAATATGGGGCAGTTTTTAATGTGTTTAATATTTAAAGACTATACGTTCTCACTGCTTTATAACCCTTGCTTTCCCACTAAATTCATTTTCTTTAAAATACATCAATTGGCAATCTTTTTTCAGTTTTTTCTTGGGAGGTGGACCCACCCTGGACCACACGTTTGTCCATTAACTTGCTTACTTCCCAACTTTTACATCTCCCCACTTTCAAATATCACCAGCCGCCACTGATATGGAGCAAAATTGTAGCATATTGCAGGAAACACAAGAATTGTTTCTGTACAACGCACATCCTGGTGTATTTCAAGGTGCTCTCAAATGTGATGATAAAGGAAAAAGAGGAACAGTGAAATAAAGTGATTGTGTTTGGTCACACAATTTTGTCAAATGGGATAGATGGATTTATCCAGTTATCTTGGTGTTACAATATATAGTTCAGCTACTAAATGGGTAACTCTTTTCTCTGCCACTTTACACAATGGTTGGTGTTCAATTCTTAAAGGAGCTAAATCCTTACACTTTGTTACTTACATATTGGTGTGACATGTTAAATCTAGCCTTTTCTAGAACAAAAAACACAAAATTAACTTTAGGGAAGGCAGGGTAGTCCATTTTAATGCTGATAAAGCTGGTTTCTCCTAACTTAAAACAGATTGATCTCATTGAGGGAAATTACACATATTAGCAAGATAAATGATCAGGGTGATCAACACAAGTGAAGTGCGGATCTCTACTGCAGACAGAGGTTCACACAGAGTTCACACCATGGGCTTTTTGCATTTTTAGGTCTTGCCTAGGCAGTGCATGCGCTGCATGCCCTGTCTCGAAGACACATGTTGAATCTAGATATGGGCTTCAAAAAAATGCCCATCTTTTTCATTGGTTCCTCTTATTGTCCTTTAGAAAGGCTGGCTTTTCATTGGTGAATACACTAATTAGTCCCCGGAGACTACCCCTGCTACATGAATCCTTTCACTATGGGCCATATGTTTTCCTTCAGTGCACTAATTTGTCTTTCTCTCTGTCCTCGCTGTGCTCCTAGTTCACTTAATCCCCTATGCCGTTCCCAGAACAACACCTCCCACCACTCGCAGCTTGTTTGTATTCTGAACAACTGCTCTTCGCTCCCTCTCATGGGCTGCAGCTGCCTCCTCCTCCCTACGCCCTCCCCCGTTAATGACATGAGGAGAGAAGCTGCAAATTTGTTTTAATCAAATACTGCCTTGTAGTAGGTGTTACAGTAGTTCACGTTTGCTGTGTGATTGTTTCTGGTTTTTGTGCTTTACAAACATCCTAGAACTTTGAACTAGGCGAACCGTCATATCGAAACCAAAAGTATTATGGAGGCTTTGGTTTTATTTAAGAGTCGCTTTTCTTTCCCTGTAACTTGCATAAAAATCAGATGGTTTCTGTCGATTGTGCGTTCCGTTGTGATGTATTTACCCTACAATTGTTTCCGCTGACGTTTTCAATGAGGCACGAAATACTAAAGGGCAAGTGGTGGTGGTGGGTGGGGCTTTAAACACCACTTCCTCCTCTTTAGCCTCTGTGGGCTGGGCTGAACCAGGATGCAAGTATTGTTGCATGTATGGCACTGCTCTCCTCCAAGACCGTCTGCAGTTAATCAAGTCTTCACTGTGAAAGTGGCATTGTTTGGTTTTCCTCGTCACATGTTCCCTTTCAAACAGAAACACGGTTCAAAATCCTGTCCTCTCCTTCCCAGCAAGTGTGGTTTTGGTAGCCCAACTTGCAGGAAAATAAACTAGCTGAACACTCCAGATTTCACATATAATATATTTTGTTACATTCTGTTTAGTTAATTTATTTGTGCTGCTTAGCATTTTGGAACAGTTGGTATGTGTTTGAAGCTTTTAATGATAATATACTTTTTGAAAAGCTGCTTATTGCAACATATGTACAAAATATTATAACCGGACGCTTTATTACCAATTAAAAGGGTACTTAAGACAAAAGATATATGTGGATTGTGATCTAAATATGAAACATTTGAAGCTCATCTGGACATTAATGCATCCTTAAAAAGCATTTGTTGCTCTTTTATGGCAGGTCCCCATTAGTCAGTATGTAGCAGAAGGGTACACGGAGCCAAGCACTTCAAGCCTTTTTTCTTCTTCAAAGCCATGGTGCTTATCTTTGGTATGTATTTAGTTATGCTGGAAAGTGACTGTGAATCTTGTTGCTTTAAGCATTCCACAAAGTGCTCATGTTTTCGTTTACACTCCCTCTGTCACCTCTCCTCCAGCCAAACAACCCCAGTCAGATTGCCCTCATATACAAACATGCTTTATTTAATCACTATACACAGTACAATCTTTCACTCCCTCACCTCAAAAACCTGCAAATATTTCTCCTTTTATTCCTTTTCATTTTTGGCATTTTTATATAACACAAATAAATGTATCAAATCGCTTTAACCAATCGGCTTGGCACTTTCAAGTTTCATCACCAATGTTAGATCAGCACTCCTTCTTCATTGGAGGAACGGCTTATAATATGTACACTGCAAAATGTATTGTCCCAAAAAGGAAGCAGTGAAGCACTACCTCAAATTCTTCGAATAAGCAGCGTGTTTTGTTCTGATTGTTTACTTGTAGAGGGCACAGTGGGTCTCGCATTGGAGACATTTTAGATCAAATGTAAAGGTGCTTACTTTGTAAAAAAAAAAAAAGAAGTGCTGCATGCCTAAATACTTACAGCTTATAGGTATACTTACAGCTGCTTCTCTGGTCTCATCAGTAATTCCTCATTCTAAGTCCTCTAGGCAGTGCTGCTAGCTGCTTCTTTGGTCCTGTCGGTAATTCCTCATTCTAAGTCCTCTACACCATGCTGCTATCTGCTTCTCTGGTCTCATCGGTAATTCCTCATTCTAAGTTCTCTAGACAGTGCTGCAGCTTCTTCTCCGGTCCCAGTGGCAATTCCTCATTTTAAGTCCTCTAGGCAGTGCTGAAGCTGTGTCTCTGTTCATACATCCACTACACTTCAAACCAAAACAAATAGGTAAAAGACATTGTCATTTACAAAGCCAATAGCTCTAAGTCTAAAAAATGTGAGACCTATTGCATTGCAAATGCTTGTTCATTATCCCAATGGGCGGTGGCAACAATTCAGATGGATGACTGTCACGACGTCATAAAATGCTGTGAAATCGAGCAGCAGAATGTCCCTCTCAAAGCATTTTCCCATCACTCCTACAGGTGTTCACAATCCGCCCTTCTCCACTGTCCAGCACTGGTAGACTCTCTGTTGCAGAAGGGTTCGGGGTGGAAGAAGCGTGGAGTATTAGTTAACATTATAAGTGTTAGGCTCAAGTTACAGGAAGGCTTGAGGACTTCGATCTGAGCCAATGGCAGGTGTCTTGCTCGAGCCTTCCGTGGCCTTGCCCATATCTATTGCTATGACACAGCCTGTACCAACTTTCAATTAAAGATCATCAAGGTCTTCCATAACTAGTAACTCTTTTTTTTCTATGCCTAGAGTGATCCTCATGTATACCAATTGTTGACATTTATAGCGATTTCACTTCAGGGGTTTGGTCTTCCTTAGGAAATGTGCTGAAGCGAAATCAATTGGAAGCAGAAAAGCAAATATCCATAATTGTGTAGCTGTACAATAGGAAGAAAACTGGGGTTGGATAATGGAAGTGCTGCAGGGGTGCAGAGGATGTTGGTGTCTGCCTTTTACACCCTCAACCACTACCATATTACGAAGGTTTCCACAGATGCTTGCACTGCTCCTTCTGTGATAACTATCACATGGAAACAGATTTTGTGCTTTAATGATGACAAGAGAGCATTCTCACATTTGCATGGAGTCATGGTCACATGATGAAACATCTTTTGCACAGAGACCACACTTTATTATTGATGCAGGAGCTGAGGTACACAAGTTCTAAGGACATACACTGACTGTGAGCCACATAGGAAGGGAAGCACTGACAAGAAATCTCACAAGAGTGTGTTTTGGAAGGGAATATGGGTCTCCAAGGAACCATAAAGATGATTCCTAGATGTCAGTGAAATCACACACTTCATCCGCCTGTGAAGGGGTCTCTTCAGAATCAGACCTGCACTTTGGTGGTTAAAGATGGACCAGCAATTTGAAACAGCACACCCCTATTTCACTTCTTTGTTGTCTCCAGTGCAGGCATGAGTTCCAGTGCTTAATTTGAGCTGGTGGTTTCCGGTGCTCCACACCGGCACTTAATTGTCAACACCAGCGCTTGACAGTCTGCCACAGGGTGGCGCTGTCTGGCTAATTCAGAGATGACCACAACAACAGTTAACTAATAATTCAATTTACATTAAAAATGACTATTACGTTTTGCCTAAGCCATTCTTGTAGCTTTGGGGGCATGAAACAGTCCGAATTGTCATGCTTGTAGGAGTGTGATCCTTAGTAGTTGTGCTGTTACTATCATTGGCAGCGCTGGAAGGGGCAATGTGAGGTGCAAGCTGCAGTGCCCTTCTGACGAGAGCCATTGCACATATTTTATTTTTTTACAAATTAAGCACTGATGAGCTCACATCTGCATTAGTGACAGCACTTGTTTTGTATTGGGTGCACATCCTTAACTACGACAGTGTAAGAAATTGAGTTACTGGTTGGGGGGTGAAACCCTACTCAAGCAGGAACTACAATCCCTGTCAGGGTGATGGTACAAACAAACCATAAAATAACTTGTGCTCAACCCTATGGCAGCTTGGCACAGAGCAGCCTGGCTGAACCCAGAGGAATTCTTTAAAGTATTTCTGCAACACTTCAAACAGTAACAAAATGAAAACACACCACAAAAAGGATCCCACACAAGATTAGAAGAATAGAGTACATTTTAATAAAGAAAATGAGACCAAACAACAAAAATTCAAACAGTAGAACCAGAGACATGCAGTTTTAAAGATTTAAGTGAAAATGGCCCCACAAAGCACCAAGCGCCAACTGTGGGTATCGGGTCGTGCCGGACCGGGACAAAGTCACAAGTTCGGGCCAACCGTGGTGGGGTGCGGACTGGCTACAGTGACCCAGTTAGGTCCACTGATCATAAAAACCTTTAATCCTGGTGGCAGAGCATTGTGTGGTCCCGTGTTGAGGATGCATTGAACAGCCAAGGCGAAGCGAGGTCTGGGTCGGAGACATGTCATGCAGCACCGGTTCTGGGGGGCTGCGAGCCCGCAATGTGAGATCCTGGGTCATCATCAAGGAGGCTGTCAAAGAGGGAAGCTTGCGATGCAAAGTCCTGCGTTGAGGATGTCTCACACACCGGCTGGTTCAGAAGAGGCTGTGGGGCTTGCAATGCAGAAATCTGCATAGTCGTCGAGGCTGCCATCACCAAGAGGCTTGCAATGCGAGGGTCTGTGTTGGGGATGCGTCGCACAGCGCGATTCCAATGAGGCTGCGGGCTGTGAGATCGGTGCAGAGTTTGCTCTGAAGGAATCCTCACAGCAGAGGTGATGCACCAAGTCTGCTCTGAGTTGCACCACGCAGGAGAGGAGATGCATCAGTTCGGTCGGATCCTCTGATGGGCTGAGCACCTTCAGGCCCACTTCCAAGAGCCCAAGACTAGAGTGGCACCACTTGGCAGGGTAGAACTTACAATTGTGCAGCTCAGGTGCTGGTTACAAGAGACTAGCCCTTGGAGTCACTCTGGTGATCCTGGTTACAGGTGGCAGGTCCAGTCCTTTTCACCCAGCCAAGAGGGCAACAGGAGGCAGGTCAGCACAACAGGCAGCAGTCCTTCAGGGCACTAGTCCAGCAGAGTGGCAGTCCTTTCAGCAACACAGCAGTCCTTCTTCCTAGCAGGTTCTTCCACAGCTCCCGAAGTGTACTGAAGAGTTGGTGTCTGGGGTCCAATATTTATACCTGTTGCCTCCGTTGAAGTGGGAGAAGCGTCTAGAGGTTTCCCTTTGAAATGCACAGGTTTTCTGCCTCCCCTGCCTTGGCTACAGGGATTATACAATCCGTTGTGTGAATGCAGGACGCAGCCTATTCATGTGTAAGTGAGTCTGTCTTTGGTGCCGACCTCCCATCCTGCCACTGATAGACCATCCAGGCACATCTAAGCTCTCTAGTGTGTGTGGCTGTCTAGGAGGAATACACAAAGCCCAACTGCCAACTACACTCAGTCATGTGACCCAGAGACAGGTTCCATGTGCTAAATGGCTACTGCAGGAAAATGCCAACTTTCTAAAAGTTTAAACAAAAGGGGGTTACGTCCATCTCGGAGGCCTGGTAGGACGTAATAAAGTTTACAAAAAATTAAACCTGGCCACCAATTTACAAGGCTGCTGTTTATTTCAGCAGACTAAGGTGCAACGCATTTAGACACTGTACCTTACTTCATCACTTGGAATTATTTTAAACATTTTATGTAACCATTTTACTTTTCAATGGAGCATTCAAAAGATACATTCTTCATTTTACAGATAAAAATAAAACAAACATGTGAGCGATATTGTGAAAATGCAACAAATAATGTAGAAAATTGTGTACATAACATTACAAATCTTGTGTACAATTACACCAGTCGATATTTGTTATACATAAGCTCTCTCTAATTAAAGTCCTTTTACTTTGCTGCTAATTAGAGACGAGCTGTCTATGGGGAAAAGGAGTTTAGGGGTCTCTCCGGGGGTATATTTGTACTACCAACCCTCTTGAGAGACCTATTTAATTATGAGGGATTGTAATTAAATCACTAAATCACTCACATGTTTGTTTTATTTTTATCTGTAAAATGAAGAATGTATCTTTTGAATGCTCCATTGAAAAGTAAAATGGTTACATAAAATGTTTAAAATAATTCCAAGTGATGAAGTAAGGTACAGTGACTAAATGCGTTGCACCTTAGTCTGCTGAAATAAACAGCAGCCTTGTAAATTGGTAGCCAGGTTTAATTTTTTGTAAACTTTCTAAAAGTGGCATTTTCAAAATTGTAATTAAACTTTACCATAAAAGAGGATTTTTCATTACAATTCTAAAGACACCAAACATGAACTGTTTATCTGTTCCCATTTGGACGTTAAAGCTTATTAAATGTAATAAAGTAACTCCAATGTTTTCCTATGGGTGAGGTAGGCAAATGCATTGGGTGCAATTTGGAGCCCGAGGACACAGCCACGGCCCGACTCTGCATTATCGGTGGGATTCGTTCCCACGAAAATAAACACCGGTCCCTTAGAAATTTCTCGATGGTCGGTTTGCATTGAGGTCAGCGGAGGTGCTCCGAGGAATCAGTGTATAAGGAGGAAAGATGACTCTGGATTCTGTCCCCTGTTATTCATTGTCCCCATATGATATGCTGAGTTGTATTACGTTCTGAGTCCTGAAGAGAACCCACAAAGAGACGTACGGGTTTGAAACGCATCGACATTAGTGCAACTAACAAGCATTATTGGAGTACAATGCAACCACGGTCAAATAGACAATGTTTTGATGGACTCTCCTGGTGGCACTAGTTAAAGCATTGTTAGGTTGCGGTGCCCATTGGTTACAGGATCGAAAGAAACTAGATTGAGTTGCTGCAAATTATTGTTGATCCTCATCTTGGGCTTGGTTAATTCAGACCTGTTTAATATTTATGTTGATTGTTGTTTTATGTATATGTAAATTGTACAAATTTCTTTCATGTGATTAGTCTCATTTGAATTTATGTACATCTTTTGTATATGCGGTGGGTGGTACAATGTGTATTATTGAATTTTCATTTTTTATTGTTACTTCTGTGTGTGTCAATTCTAAAAAATAATGTTAAGTAAATGTCATTAGAAGAAACAAGTAGCGGTCACTATTATTGAATAGAGTGGTCTTGCGAATATTTGTATGTATGGCTTGTGATCATACGTCAGTACTGGCCATCTGTTGTGATTTTAGAACTTTCTAAAAGTGGCATTTTCAAAATTGTAATTGAAAATCCGACTTTACCATAAAAGAGGATTTTTCATTACAATTCTAAAGACACCAAACATGAACTGTTTACCTGTTCCCATTTGGACGTTACAGCTTATTAAATGTAATAAAGTAACTCCAATGTTATCCTATTGGAGAGGTAGGCCTTGCGATAGTGAAAAACGAATTTAAGAGTTTTTCACTATTAGGACATGTAAAACTTAAAAGTATGTGTCCTACTTTTTAAATACATTGTTGCACCCTGCAATGTGGACTGTTTACGGCGTCCTACCCTAGGAATGACTTATGTGTATGAAAAAAGAAAGTGTGGGCATGGTAAAGGGTTTATTTTGCTAGAATGTCAGTTTGGAACTGCACACACACACAGCAATGGCATCCCTAAGACATGTTTGAAAGAGTGACAAGTGGGTGGCACAATCAGTCCTGCAGGCCCACAAGTGGCATTTAATTTACAGGTGATGGGTACACATACTGGCACTTTAACAGGAACTTTTAAGTAAATTAAAAATGCCAATTGAGGATAAGCCAATGTTACCTTGCCTTAAGGAATGAGCAGATTCACTTTAGCACTGGTTAGCAATGGTAAAGTGCACGGAGTCCTAAGGCCAGTAAAAACATAATCAGCAAAAATGGAGGAGGAAGGCAAAAATGTTTGGGGGAAGACCACCCTAAAGCTGACAGGTCAAGTACACTGTTGGACTTGGCCCTTTTTTGCGGGGTCATCCCTAAACTTTTTGCCTTTCTCCTAGCCTTTTCTCTGACATGGTGTTGGTGGTTTTAGGCCTCTGGGCACTTTAACACTGCTGTCCAGTGTAAAGTGAGTGCGCTCTCTGTGTTACATTTGGTAAGATTGGTCTACACCTGTTTGGCATATTTAATTTACCTGTCAGTCCCTTGTAAAGTGGTATCTCATATACCCATGGCTGTTAAATTAAATGCTACTGGTGGGCTTGCAGCGCTGATTGCGCCACCCACCAAAGTAGCCTTTCAAACCTATCTCAGGCCTCTGCCATTGCAGGGCCTGTGCGCGCAGTGTTACTGCCGCTGTGACGTGGCATCTAAAGTGTGTGCCATGTCCGTGACCCCCCTTTTACTGCATGTCAGTCACCCTAAGGTAGGCCCTAGCTAGCCCTATGGGCAGGGTGCATTGTAAGTAAAAGATAGGACATGTACCTTAAGTGTGTGACATGTCCTGGTAGTGACAAACAGCCATTTTGGTTTCTCACTACTGTGGGGCTGCCCTCCCATAGGAATGCATTGGGGATTCCCTGATAAGTGTTTCAGTGGTAATTCCTGATATGGGAGGAGCAGCGTGGTCAAGTTTGGCATGTTTGAAATAGTAATAATAAATGCTACGCAATGGTGTGCGCAGATTTATTATGACTATTTTAGAAATGCCACTTTTAGAAGTTGGCATTTCTGTGTGCTATGTGTCTGCCTGCCTGATGTGAATTGCATGTCTGGCTTTTGAGTGACAGGGGCTGAGAGGTGTGTGTGGCTCCAGGACGGGCAGGGTGAGTCAGCGCTAGGCTGAATAGGACATCTGCATTGGGAGTAGTGGGAGGAGTAGTCCCTTGTCCCTGAATAGGATTGTGCCTGCCCTGTACAATGCTGGCTCCGCCCCCTGTGGTGTGTCTGATCACCTAGCCCCCACCTGACAAAGGGGAAGAGGAGCTTGGTAAACAAAGTGCTCCAATTCCCCCCTGAAGCAGTTGCATCTGGTTCCCCCAAGACTTGTGCTGCAGACAAAGAGATTGTGTGGTATATATGTAGGGGCTGTGACCCCATGTTTTTGTTCTGTGGGGGTGCTGTTCCTGACTTGCTGGGGGCTTGCTGCTGCTGGGGCCCAGGAGGAACCGCCTTGGGGGCTTACCTCCCTGCTGGAGGGCCCTGTGTGCTGGCCTCCTTGGGCCCAGCTATGCCCCATGGAACTAGAAGAACTTTTGCTGGGACTTATTCTTTTTGATGCAGAACTCTGGCTCCTAAGCGCCTCGTGAGCGCTATATTCTAATTTCCAGGGAAGAGGAGCGCGTGGGCTTCGCAGCGTGGAGCTGCAGCCCTGTTGGAGGGAATCCCGACGTAGGGATTCCCCCGCATTGTGGTGCTTAGCGGGAACCTACCCCGCTTTATGGATATTTGAAAATAGCGGGTGCCCACCCCGCATTATGGCGCCTTGGGAGCGGGTGCCCACCCCGCTTTGCGCTTGTTTCTAGGCGGATGCCCACCCCGCAATTGTTGTATTCAACGCGGGTGCCCACCCCGCACTATGCTGCTGCCGAGAATCACCGCCGCGGCCCGATCGACCCGGAAGTCAGGTAAAGCTGCCTGACGTTGGGCGGAGCGTGTGGAGCCGGAAGGAGGGTGGGAGCCTACCCTGCCTCCGTATCCGCCAGTGAGGATGGCCGAGCGGTTCCCGGGTTCAGAGGAGTCCCCGGAGGTCGGCGCATGCCTGCGCGGGGCTCCCGTGAGTGAGGGCGAGCCCCGCGGGCACCACGAAGGAGAGAGAGTCACCGAGGAGTGGGGGCTCTCCTGAGTGTGCCGCCTTCAGCGTGAGAGGAGAAGAGGAGCAGACGCCTAGAGAGTCCCGGTGAGTGGGGGCTCCATGTGCGCCTTTGTGTTGCCTTTCGAGGCACGGTGTCGGTGCTTGGTCTGGGCGGTCCCGCAAGAGAGCGGGCCACCCCAACGATGGGCATATTTGTTTTTAGAGCCCGTAGGGTGGTCCAGAGGGCACAGTGGTGCCGGGCCCCCTTTATGGATATTGTAACAGCTGCGCCGCCGTAGCGTGCAGCTGCAACGTGGGCATATTTGTTTCTAGGGCCCCACGGGGGGTCCAGAGGGCACCGAGGTGCCTGTGTCTGCTCTTGGTTTGCTCCCAGCTGCCCCGCCTGATAGAGGGCAGCTGCAACGTTTTGTGCAGATTGGTTTAGAAGTCCCTGAGTGGGATGGGAGAGGGCACAGTGGTGCCAGGCCTTCTTTGCTTCACAGCTGCACGGCAATTAGCTGCAGCTGCAACGTTTAGGCCATCATTTCTTTGGGGGCATTTTGAATGAGATAGGAGTGAGATACACTCCTCTGCCCCAGCGCAATTGCGCGCTTTTGGTTTCTACTGCATTGGCAGCCCTGACATTATGGACATAGGGCATTTGAGCCCTCTGAGAAGGCCAGTTGGCCAGGGGGACTGTGAGGTTGATAGGGCACCAGGCCCTAATGTGATTTATGTGGTGCGCAGGAAATGTGATTCATGTACTGTGATTTCTGCACCGTGATTTATGCCTCTAATGTGGTTTATGATTTTGAGGTTTTTGCATACTGTGTTTATGCTTGTGAGGTTATTCTCTACCGTGATTTATGCCTCTAATGTGATTTATAATTAGGAGGTTATGGTCTAATATGTTTAGGCTTATGAGGTTGGGGCATAAAGTATTTTACGCCTGATGTGGTACTGTGCATAATATGATTTATGTTGCAGGATAATGCTGAGTACAGAGTTTGCCATTAATTACTGGTTGTGTTCTACGTTTATCATTTGGTTCTACATTTACTATCTTTACGGAGTGATGGTTCTGACAGTGGCCCAATTGGCCCTGTCATGTGTACATAATCCCCTGTAAATATTGCCTAGTGCCAGTTGGCACAGTGTATATTGTGTGATTACTATTCTAATGTGTTTATGATAAAACAAAGGCTATTTTTATATATAACCTTGAGTGGAGTTCCTTTTGTGGTGTGCCTAGTATGTTGTTGCTGTGTGTGGTTGCGCAAACGCTTTACACATTGCCTCTGGGATAAGCCTGACTGCTCGTGCCAAGCTACCAAGGGGGTGAGCAGGGGTTATCTTCAGCGTGTAACTCCCTTGCCCTGACCAGAGTGGTGGTTTCAGCCTGGCTTAGGCGCAAGCCCTAGCCAACCAGAAATCCCATTTCTAACATACACCCAATGAGGAAGTGTTGTGGAGCAGACAATGCACACTTTTACATGATAAAGCGCCAAGAGCAGTACAATTAGGCACTTTGCAGGATTCGTATAATAATAGATACAAGAAGAAAGTAGCAGTATGAGCTTCAGTCATGCATAAATAGTTAAAGGAGTGAAGGTGGTATCCAGGGAAGTCCCAAATTCCCCACATACTCTTCCTCTCTGGCTCTCCCTTGAACACACACATACACATGCACGCACACGGAATAAACAAGGCAAGTGCATGCCGCACCACATAAGGTACAGCACATTAAATAGCAGTGCATTCAGCCCTCAAATATAGACAGTAGATTTAGTACATGCAGGAGGACCAGGTCCAACAAAGGCAGCAACAGTCAACATTATTCCAATAAAGAATAGACATAGCACAGTGACATTATAGCAGGCTTTTCTTCCAGACAGAAGGAAAACTATACAGGCAGCAACAGTTGAACTTACACAGGTACACATACACACAAATGCACATATGCATGCATGCACTTACCACCACACAAATGCACTCGTATGCGCACACACACACACACACACACACACTAACAAAACACACCTGTGAATGTTTGACCATGTAATTATTACTCCATGTTCATACAGATGGGTGTTTACAAACTTATTGGTGGCTATCTAGTGGGGTTTGTACCTTGTACATAAAGTTTCATAAGCAAAATGCATTCATGTGGGTATGCATGGATACATATCGCTATTTAGATGTGTGTGTAAGTCTCTTCACTTATATGTATTAATTTTTCTTTGGGGGAGATATACTTTTTACATTTCGACCTCTGCCCATACCTCTACTCTCTGACTCATCCCAAACCCCACTGACTACTGTGGACTCCCAAACACCCTTCCCAAACTGTTCCCTTCTTTATCCAATTGCTTCAACTAACAGGCGAACATGTCTATCACTCCCAATGACACCTCACATCTTCCCTTTATGCATTAACTTCAATTAATCTAACTCTTTCAAAACAACACAGTAAATGCATGAAGTCTCAAGGTCACTCGATTAATACACTTACCACAACTATTCAACAAGGAAATAAAAAAGAGACAGTCTTTACTACTATATTGGCTTCTTACCTGTAACCTTGGGTTCCGGTGTAGCTTCAATGCTCGTCAAGTGTTGCAGGCGCTATATAAATGCAATTTACAATTACACACAAACAGGGTTACAACACCATGGTACAAGGATTGGGTTAACCATTTGGTATTGCTGGCGAGTCAGTCACATTCATAAAGCAGGGAGGCTTGCTTCAGGTTTTTGCAATACATTAGCTTTATACATTTCAAGGAGTTTTTATTGTATCTTGCAAAGGCATCCTTGAAAAGTGCCAATCATTGACTCACTGATTGGTTTAGTTTCGACTTTACTTGGTAAGATATGGTGATGTTAAGACTAACGAGGAAAACAAGACAAACACCCAGCTATGAAACTGCTACTAACTATTCCATATCGTCCTGTGTATTGTGCATAATATGCATTGCATGTCGGAAATCACTTGCAGGCAAAGCATGCTACTTCAAATAGAGATATTTACTAATTGGTCACGAAGCTGAGCCGTTAAAAATGAGTCTGTAATAAAACCCCATTCGAAGAACATGTTAGGTTGTTAATAGAAATGCGGTTCTAACATTCTCCAATAGGCCTCCCGGTCCCAGCAGAGGAACCATGGCTGGCGAGTGATGGAGAGGCGCGTGGCGCCAGGCCCTCTGTCATCCAGCCTGTTATGCCAGATGAATCAAGAGGCAAGGCACTTTTCAGGTTATGCTTATTGCTCATCTCTGAAAGCCTCCCATTACGGACACGCGCTCGCATCAGGACCGCTGCAGGCCGTTTGTTTGCCTGCTTTTGTTAGGAAGGAATACACATTTTTTTGCCAACGATTGCGCTTTCAAGAGTCCTCTTATCTCTTCTGCTTTGGTTTACTTATGTCCTACATTTGTGTAGTGCTAAATCACCGCCAGGGTTGAATTGCCGGGCAATTAAGGGCCGCAGACCAAACACAATGTATGTGCAGTATTACAGCATTCCAGAAATGGGAGGGGGCCTCAGTGCTATCATACTGAAGGCAGCAAGCACAGGGTGAGGACCCAGGGCAAGTACAGCAAGGCAGTCATAAGGGGAGAACGCTGCCATGTGAAGTGTATCTCCCTTCTACAATCAACACGGAAAGGAGGTTATAGGGTCTTGTGAAATACATTTCTGTTCGACGTGCCCTTCAGAGGCCAAGTCACGGGAAAAGCAACATACTGGTGGCTATCAAAGTTGAAAAAATTAAATGCTTTGTGCGGGGTCTGTTATAATATACACAAAGTACTTCATGCTGCAGGTGAGCTCCGTAACAAAAACAAGCACTGGTAAAGTCAATAGGTCTCAGCTCTAAAATGCCAAACTGTTGGCTTTGCATATGAACAAACGCATTAAGATGCTTGTACAAAGACACACGCACATGCAAACCAGCTATATTACCATGTGTTTTGTAAAGAAAACCCATTCCAAAATGGCTACCATGCATCATGAAGAGTGGGTTATGATGTGTATATGATCATTAGTCTTGATGCATGGTGGTCATTTTGAGTGGACTATTTTGATCGGGCAGATTGCCATTTAGAGTCGTAAACAACGTAAATTCAAGTTTATAAAAAGTCTGTACGAGGTACAAAGAGCAAAAATAAAACTATGCAAGTAGCCCAACAACACTTTGCAGGTGCCGGGCCCTTGTAAATAAATTCGGGGCATATTATCAAGGGCCATTTCGCCGCTTTTTTGGCTTTAAAAGCCAAAAAAGCGGCGAAAATGACATTGCCCTATCTACAAGGGGATGCTAACATGCATTAGCGCAAGTTAGCACCCGTTTTCCCGACGCCTCGCTTTGCATCTCTAATGAGATGCAAAGTGGGCGTCACTGGGCAGTACTCCTTGTAAATTATCGCTGATGTGCACATCGCGATATTTACAAGGAGGCCCACGCATTTTTACAGACGTTAGTATTTGGCGAAAACCGTGGTTTTCGCCAAAAACTAACGTCTGCAAAAATGCTGACTTAGGTATACTTACCATTGGGGGTGGATTATGCTGATACGACCACAGGGTCGTATCAGCAAGGTTATCGCCGTTTTCCATGGAACATCGCTGAAAAACCAGCGATGTTCCATGGAAAACACCGCTATCGCTGGAAAATTATCGCCATTGCGCTATGCGTTGTTGATACAGCGATAGCATGGCGATAATTGCCAGCGATAGCCGGCGATAAATAATTTCTCGCTAAGAGCGGCCAGCGATAATTATCGCTGCCACTTGATAATATGCCCCTAACTAAGTAAATAAATACATAACAAAGGAAGCAGGACGAAATACTTTGGGAAATGGAGAAGGAGGGACAAGCAAAAGTCAGCATGCAGGGAACGAAAAGACAGGGAGAGGAGAAAAAAAAAATATATATGTAGGGGACACAAGCAGTGGGAGAAGGAGGAACAAACTAAAGCGCACATGAGGAGAACAACTAGAGAGAGAGGAAGAAAACAAAACACATGTATTTCCAATTACTTATCTATCAATAATAAAAAGTCCTATCAATTATGCAGTGGAAGGATACAACTCATCCAATCACAACACTGTGAGACCAAACTGCCTCTGGGTGGGACAAACACAAGAATGGGGAGGAATACCAATGAACCGGGAGCAGAGAAGTGAAATAGACTACAAACTCATCCATTCATGAGCAAGGGGCTAGCCCAAAGACCACTCTGTCTATATGTAATGTATTTGCAACAGCAGGTCTTGCCACATGCCCAGATCCTGACTGCACTAACACTGTAGCACAATTGCAGGGAAAGGATGCCAAGAAACTCAGGAAAAGTTACACCTCATATTCTATGAAGGTCCTCGCTGTCTCCAAACAACATGAGAGATTAGGGACTGCTTGGAAATGCAGTCCAGATTAGGGGCATCATCACGCAATACTTTCTCCACACATGCAAATCTTCGCACCAAGCAGCATAGACACTCCATAAACACCACCAGCCTTTCGTTCTCTGGGATTGGAGTACTGCAGCCCAGCACCTGTCGGATCATAGGTGGTAAACCATGCCTCCTGACGTGCCTCTTTACAAAGTGTTTGGCAGCTTTGCATATGTGCTGCTTCAGTTGTCTGAGAAAGAGGTCCCATAATAAGGCAATATCTTGGGCATAAGCAGTCTTAATCTGTCCCTTCACAGAAGAGTGTCATGGAAAGGAGTCAGCAGATGTAGTATGCGCTGTGGCACAATAGATATGTTTGTTCAAACTGCCTTCCAGCAAAATGTGGTCCAGCAGTGGAAGGAGTTTTGTATTGAGGCATTAATGATGAAAAACAACATGGTGAAAATATGGTACAAAAAAAAAAAATGAATTGAATTTGTGTGGTAATTAATTAGTATGATCAGGAAGTTGGAGACAGGACCAGGGGGGTTTCCCATTATCTATGCGTTTGACACTAGTACTAGTGCAGACGTGTTGATATTATGTGTAAGGATGTGCCCTAAGTGTTTATATATAGTCAAATAGAAAATTAACCTAAAGGACTCAGCGGATTAGTTAAAATGCGAATAGCATGAAAAATATTAGGTGCGGGCAGAGGCAAGCAAAATAGGGGTAGATGAGGTTCAAGGCTCACCATCTCTCACGTTCTTCTAAAGTAAAAAATGAAAGGAAATGTAGTAATGTTTCCGATAAAAATAGGGGTCTAGAAGAGTACTTTCTGCAAAGTTACATAAATGTGCTAAGCAACACTGTGAATACAATAGACAGAAGTTTGATTATTTTGTAGGCAACTA
Organism: Calotriton arnoldi; assembly: GCA_963921515.1. Lineage (NCBI taxonomy): Eukaryota > Metazoa > Chordata > Amphibia > Caudata > Salamandridae > Calotriton > Calotriton arnoldi. Next base: position 298,501 of record CAWUFW010014535.1, read on the forward strand.
CTAAAGTGGTAAAGGTAAAAAAGTAGTGTTTGATGTATCACAAGTATTTGAAATGAAAATAAAATAGCTAATTAGTTTGGCTAGTATTTAATTCTGTTTTTAGCAATTGTTAACATGCTGTCGATCGAGTTCCAAAGGAAGCATGTTTTAATGCTTTTTTATTTTTATATGATTACGCAATTAGGCATGTAAAATAGTGTGCACTGTTTCATGAGTAGAAACGAATTAAAAAGGGTACCTTTTTTGAAAGGATTTGGAAAAGCGTTATCAATAGATATCACATATGATAGTACAATGCAATATGGCAAATATGTGTACACATACATCTAATGCAGTTTAAAGGAGGTATGTATATTTAGTATGCATGAAGTAGTAGTCCCAGGGGTTTAGTTGTTACAGGATGGTAATAGTATGTTATAATAGTGTTTTAGCAAAAGAATTGATGTTTAGTATTTTTAGGTCTTCGCCTTCACAGCACTTGCACTGTGCTTGTGAAATCGATTGTTTTTAATATAAATTTTTAAAACGGCTTACTTCCCACCCACTTACTTTCCTGGCTTTTCATTGGTTCCTCTGCTTGCCACTTACTTTTCCTCCATTTCTATTGGCTGTAGTATATTTTCCTGTTTTTACCAATTTTAGTTTCTCCTCTGCTTCTCTTATCAGTTTACCATTGCTGAAATACTGTTAACATCTGCTTCGGTTGAACTATTTTTTCACCTCTTTCTGCATTTTTGTCTTGTGGCAGATTTATATAGCGAAATTTATCACATGGAGAGATTAAGTGATTTGCCCAGAATCACAGGCTGTTGTGCTGCCGAGACTCGAACCGGTATCTTTAGCTCTTGATTCAGCAGTTCTGGCCACTGCGCCACATACTCTCCACTCCTGTGATACTTCTTTTTCTCCTGCTGTATTGGCTGGTCCATATATATACGTTGTTAATTCACCACTCCTGGGTTGAGTAGCATGGCTAGTGCCTATGAGCCCTTTTTGTATCACAAATAGTAACTGTTTTGTACATAGCACTTCATATGGCATTCTAGTAATTTCTAAGCACTAAAAACAATTCGTGCCATCATTGCCTAATGTGATGGCACTCCAAGCACCAGTCTCAGAAGGATGAAAGGTTGAGTTGACGTTGCCAGGGTTTGAATTTGTGACCATAGGCATCACACCAGATGTCAGCAAAAAACATGACTTTATTTGATGTTTTTAAACGGCTGCTAAAACCTTTTCCAAAATCGTTGGCTGGAAAACCAAATGCAAATGAGTGTATTTTTATCACTTTTCAGACACTTTTAATCAGTTTTCAAAATGATGCTGAGTTCTTGTATGCAATGCAAATAAAGCTGCAACCCCTCAACCTTAATTAATGGCACAGGCATCATTTGGTCAAAGCTGTACATAATGGCTTTGCTAATGTAGTAGTAGCAGTATGAACAAGCATTGGCAAAGCAAATAGGTTTCGCCTATGAAAAATTTATTGAGTTTGTCTATATATTTTTTTACATTTTGCAAAGCAGTTAAGCTGCTGAGCAATCTAATTTAAAGTAAAAAAACTAAAAAGCCATGACACAGGCAATAGGTGAAACCGATTGGCTTTGCCAATGCTTGTTTTTTTTAAGTGTTAGTGTTTGTGGAGTGGGTGTGGTGTGACTGTGTGTGTGTGTGTGCATAGTAGATTGCTGTTAGTAATTAGTATTTAATAGTTTTGTCACAACATAATTGTATGGGTGGTTAAATAGCAAAATTACTATAGCAGTGGAATATAGACAAAGCACGATTTACTTTATCAAATGGCAATTACAGGTCAACTTGCACAAAATGCTAGTAGTTTGTTGCATTGTTGTATTGCATCTTTAAGCAAGCTTACATGCATGTGTCAGAAACCCTTTCAGAGGCCCATGGAGCACACAGGGGCTACTGGGCAAAACCGTATTGGTTGAGGCCTTTTACTCCTGGTATCCACGGGCCTGACCTACTCGTGATCCTGCTCAAGGGGGCAAGTACAACCTTCTGCACTTGACTCTCAGGGGTAGCTATGGTCAAGCAGTCAAAGCTCAATCGGGGGGGATGTAGATACAGGTCAGTGAACAAGACTCATAACTCAAAGTGCAACAAAACAAACAATATATCAGTGTCCAGCCAAATACTTGCTTTTAAAAGAAAATGTTATATTTTATTACTAACTTTACACAGGTAAAGTGATACAACATTCACAACCAATAACAATCCCCTGAGGTCGGGGCCCTAGTTGTTGTCCGGCAAATCCCTGTCCCACCCTCATTCGTGCAACGTGTGCGGGGTTATTCTCTATTCACCAGTGGCTGCATCTAAGGAATTCTTACTATTAGGCGGAACTGAAGAGTTCCCTATTGACTCTTCAGGATTTTAGATAAAAACGCCTATGGTGCTGCAGCACCGTTGGCAGTGAGTCCCCCAGGGCACAACTAGCAGAAGACTTCAGTGGTGCAGCAGGTGCACCCAAGGGCCCTGCTCAGTTCAGAAAAGTCAGGCTGCTTGCGGCCCATGTGACAGCACCCAGTGGCACAGGCTCGCTCTCCTGAGTGGCACTTCTGGAGCTTTGTCAGTTGTCAGAGCAGCTCCCAGCTAGCGAAGATGCTGTAAGTTGTTTTTTTACCTTACAGAGGGAGGGGGAGGATTTTTTCTTCAGCTTCCGACTGCAGCAAGTGAGGGTGCGACAGCGTCCACGGCATCTCCAGCAGTCCTTAGTGGTGATTCCATCACAGTGCAGGTCCAACCCGCCAATTGTTGCCTCAGTCTATCTTCCATTCGGCGGCCTGAATCCTGACACTTTTAATCAGTTTTCAAAATGATGCTGAGTTCTTGTATGCAATGCAAATAAAGTTGCAACCCCTCAACCTTAATTAATGGCACAGGCATCATTTGGTCAAAGCCGTACATAATGGCTTTGCTAATGTAGTAGTAGCAGTATGAACAAGCATTGGCAAAGCCAATAGGTTTCGCCTATGAGAATTTTATTGATTTTGCCTATATTTTTTTTTACATATTGCAGAGCAGTTAAGCTGCTGAGCAATCTAATTTAAAGTAAAAAAAACAAAAATACGCCTGACACAGGCAATAGGTGAAACCTATTGGCTTTGCCAATGCTTGTTTTTTAAATGTTAGTGTTTGTGGAATGGGTGTGGTGTGACTGTGTGTGCGTGTGTGCATAGTAGATTGCTGTTAGTAATTAGTATTTAATAGTTTTGTCACAACATAATTGTATGGGTGGTTTAATAACAAAATTACTATAGCAGTGGAATATAGACAAAGCACGATTTACTTTATCAAATGGCAATTACAGGTCAACTTGCACAAAATGCTAGTAGTTTGTTGCATTGTTGTATTGCATCTTTAAGCAAGCTTACATGCATGTGTCAGAAACCCTTTCAGAGGCCCATGGAGCACTGGGCAAAACCGTATTGGTTGAGGCCTTTTACTCCTGATATCCACGGGCCTGACCTACTTGTGATCCTGCTCAAGGGGGCAAGTACCCCTTCTGCACTTGACTCTCAGGGGTAGCTATGGTCAAGCAGTCAAAGCTCAATCGGGGGGGATGTAGATACAGGTCAGTGAACAAGACTCATAACTCAAAGTGCAACAAAACAAACAATATATCAGTGTCCAGCCAAATACTTGCTTATAAAAGAAAATGTTGTATTTTATTACTAACTTTACACAGATAAAGTGATACAACATTCACAACCAATAACAATCCCCTGAGGTCGGGGCCCTAGTTGTTGTCCGGCAAATCCCTGTCCCACCCTCATTCGTGCATCGTGTGCGGGGTTATTCTCCATTCACCGGTGGCTGCATCCAAGGAATTCTTACTATTAGGCTGTACTGAAGAGTTCCCTATTGACTCTTCAGGATTTTAGATAAAAACGCCTATGGTGCTGCAGCACCGTTGGCAGTGAGTCCCCCAGGGCCCAACTAGCAGAAGACTTCAGTGGTGCAGCAGGTGCACCCAAGAGCCCTGCTCAGTTCAGAAAAGTCAGGCTGCTTGCGGCCCATGTGACAGCACCCAGTGGCACAGGCTCGCTCTCCTGAGTGGCACTTCTGGAGCTTTCTCAGTTGTCAGAGCAGCTTCCAGCTAGCGAAGATGCTGTAAGTTGTTTTTTTACCTTACAGAGGGAGGGGGAAGATTTTTTCTTCAGCTTCCGACTGCAGCCAGTGAGGGTGCGACATCGTCCACGGCATCTCCAGCAGTCCTTAGTGGTGATTCCCTCACAGTGCAGGTCCAACCCGCCAATTGTTGCCTCAGTCTATCTTTCATTCGGCGGCCTGAATCCTGTGGCAATATTGGTACTGGCAGTCCCTCCTGGAATACGGGGTTGCTGCGGTTTGTTCCAGCACAAGTGCCCTGACCCAAACAGTCACATCAGTTACAACAGTAACTTTACCGTGGGCCCCCTCTGGCATACCGGGTCACATCAGTGCAACTGTACAGACTCAGTGAGACCAGCAGGGCGTTCAGTGCTTGGCTCAGTCTCCGGCTGCCCTCTCTTGGCATACAGGAGAAAACAATCCTGCACATGGGCTGCGGCCCAATCAGTGCTCAGCCAAATCCTCACACCTCACACAGGGAGATCTCACAGGAGAGCTCCCCACTGGGCCTTGATCCCTCCAATGCTCCTCTCTTCCTTATAGGGCACGCTGGTCTTGGCAAGCAGGCAGGAGCTGGTGCTCCAGGTTCTAGGGCAGGTGGTCTTCGTTTCCCTGGGTGATATCCCCTCATCCAGCAGGGAGACTAGCAGGCCTTGACCCCCAGTTCTGGTCACAGGCAGAAGCCTTGCAGTGCTTCCCCTTCTCACACAGTCCTGCTTGGGAGATGACAAATGTTTGGGGACTCAACCTATCCTTCTTATAGTCCTTTTCCAAACACCAAATGTGATTTAGGGTCTGAATTTCTGAAGTTTTATGTTGGGGTTCTGCTTCTTTTGAAGTGGACACTTCTCTCTTTTGTCTTCCTCATGAAAGATGTTTGACACTGCAGACAAGACTCTGAGGTTGATTGTCCCACAACACCTCTCCTGGGAGGGACTAGAGTTCACACCTGGATATCAGCCACAGTGATATGTGCATAAACAGGTTAAACCTTGACCCCCATCCCTACTCTTAATGATTCTCTTATCAGCCCCATCTCTTTTCCTGAGATGTGCCCAGGCCTCTTACTTGCGATCTATCACTGAATCAAAGAGCAGTATTCTGAAATGTAAAAGGAGTCTCTTCCTTTCCCTCCAGTGTGTGTTCCATCCACCTCACATGAATGCAGCAATACACAAATCTGTCTGGGGGGGGGGGGGATTCCTCTCCTCCTCATGTCTTCACCATGCAGGCCTGGCTTCCCAAAATGCAACCCAAGGTCCTCCATGTAACATCTCATTGCAGGCACATTTACTCAGTGTACATTCACAGCACACTTGCTGTTCAGCTCCAATACCTCTATGCATTGTACCCTTGCATGTACACATGCATTCCGCACACACACTCAGTCTGTGCACACTGTTCAGCAGTGAAGCTTTTCTATATTCAACCAGGTGTTCTATTTTAAAACAAACACACTGCCAGCACACACACTCAGTATGTTCGCGTGGCACAACCCTTCACCCTTCATGTATTGTATTTCACACAAGTATACATACACCCAGGACATGATCTCATTGCACAAGCACTGCACAGCACTACATCTTTCCTGTCATATATTCCTCACAGGAATATATACACTCAGCACATGCACCAACCTCACATGTACTACACAGTACTACTCTGTCCCTGTACTGCATCCATCCCAGGCACCCATGCAACCAATGCAGAGCCACTATTCCTGTGCTGCACAGCACTCCACATCTATCTGATGTAGGCCAAGGATGAGTTAAGCACATAGCAGCAGAACTTTTAAAAAGGTGAGTGAGCCTGTAAGCCTCACTCCAGTGACACAGGGTAAAAAGGTCCTGTTCACTACTATTGATCACTAGATGGTATCCTGCCATCATTGCGCTTGTGCTGCTTAACTCCTGGCACACACACTCAGCATGTTCGCGTGGCACAACCCTTCAGCCTTCATGTATTGTATTTCACACAAGTATACATACACCCAGGACATGATCTCATTGCACAAGCACTGCACAGCACTACATCTTTCCTGTCATATATTCCTCAGAGGAATATATGCACTCAGCACATGCACCAACCTCACATGTGCTACACAGTACTACTCTGTCCCTGTACTGCATCCATCCCAGGCACCCATGCAACCAATGCAGAGCCACTATTCCTGTGCTGCACAGCACTCCACATCTATCTGATGTAGGCCAAGGATGAGTTAAGCACATAGCAGCAGAACTTTTAAAAAGGTGAGTGAGCCTGTAAGCCTCACTCCAGTGACGCAGGGTAAAAAGGTCTTGTTCACTACTATTGATCACTAGACGGTATCCTGCCATCATTGCGCTTGTGCTGCTTAACTCCTGGCAAAGGCAGTAGCCTTCCACTACTATGAGGCTGTTGCTTTAGGCGACCCTCCCGGTCCAACAAGACTGGGATCAATGAGACAGATCTATGTCATGGTGCACGTGCATGATCGGTGTTCGGCTATGATACAAAAATATGAATTAGCTGTCTTTATAACAGAAAAGTTGGGCAGTCAGGATAGGAGTACACATTTTTACTATGCAGAGGATGTTTCTGTCCCAAGCGCATGCATGTATTTATTATACTTGATAGCAGAATACGATAAATAAAGTATGAGTAATGGCTAAAAGACTGAAATAGAGACATCACACTATTGGGACATAAAAGATGTTGAAAGTTAATTTGGATTTGTGACACATTTGTGATGGGTCTTGCTCACTTTATGCATTCTGTGCAGGCCATCTCCCTGCTCAAGATGAATCAGGCATTTAAAACACACATACACACACACAGACACACATACACAAAATACACACCCACACATACACACACACACACTCATCCATCCATCCATGGAAGTATTATTCAACATTTAGGAAGTGCATGAGAAGTTCTTTGGGTAATCCTGGTTACCCCAGGATTACGTCTGAGGCTACTGCCTTCCCCTCGGGACTGTTGAATTCCATCCTCCTTTCCAGTAATCAGGGAATATTCTCTTTCACTATGAGTGAATGGAGACTATGAAGACCATTTTTTGAATTTTTATCCAGCTCTGAAGAGAGGTCATCTTGGCTAGCTACTTTATCTAACACACAGATGACCAATCCAGACAACTAGGAGAGATGACAAGCTTCTAGGATACTGCTTCTAGGAAGCTGGTGCTTACCTACTAGTTTAACAACCACTAACCAGACAAACTACCTAGAAAATATCATGAAATATTGAACATACAAAGGACCAGGCTCTAGATGGTACATGTGCAAGGTATGTATGAATACTTTCTATCCTCCTCATTCTATTCTCCACATTAGCACACCTATGTGCAGCATACATGAATGAATGAGTGATGAATGAATGATTGAGTGAGTGAATCAAAGAATGAGCATTTGAATACAGGGATCTCAACGAGATATCATGGTGCTAGGAAATAGAGGATTTGCCAACATCAATACTCCGCCTAAAAGGGGGCACTGAAAAGACAAGTTTTTCAGATTTCGCAGAGATTCTGCATTGCACAAAGATGTTGGTTCAGAGAATTCGAGATCTGTGGTACTTAATAAGAGAAGGCTCTTCAAAAACGCGGTAAAATTAGACATTTGGACAAAGCTGTCTTAGAGCACACTGTGTAATGTACTTTTCCAATCAGATTTGAAGGAACATGGGGCTGACTGCTAGCAAGAATTTATGAAAGGTGCATGAACTTATGAACAAGATGCATTTTGTACAGGGAGCCAGTGAAATCTGTGCAGATGTCCTGAGATGTGTTCTTGGTGCAAAACTCCAAGAACAAGACGAGCAGCTGTATTCTGAATGAACTGTAACTGCTGGATGATCTAATGGGATAACCCTAAATTGCTGGCTTTCCTGTAATCAAGAAAATATGCATTGAACGCATGAGTTAAAAAAAATTGGCAACACTAAGGTAGCAGAAAGAGTACTTCCCGAACAAAACTCAGGACTCAGAATCATAACTATGGATGCCTATGTATTTGAGATCTGAACAATGCTTCCGGTCGAAAAGAAGCCCTAGACTGCATGCCCGAATTAGTGAGACAGAGTGGATGGGGATGGTGATTAAGTATCTGAGGGAGTTTGACTTTTCAAATACAGGATACTTTGTATTATTGGTGTTAAATGGCTGTCTTTCATCTAGGTATTATGTATAATTAGTGCAGCATGTGCTGTAGAATGGGAGCCCCCTGCACCAGCTAGTTGAGGGCGGGGACCCTTTTTCTTTGCTTACGGAATGGCCACAACAGTTTAAGTGTTGCTGGACTTTGTCTTAGGGAGTTAATATAGTATGCCTTGCACCCTTACCGGCCAGCATGTCTTGCAAAGACATATGAGGTTTCTAACTTTGTCAGTGAATCAAAGTGCACTCAGGTGTAAAGCCCTTTATTTAGGGCCTCATTTTGAATTTGGTGGCTAGGGTAATCCGTCACAAATGTGGCAAATGGCCTGTCAGCCCTATTAAAATTGCAATATTATCAATGACACTTGCATTCTGAATGAATTGTAGCTGCTTGATGATGTAATGGGGAAGCCCTGAATTGGTGGCACTTGTAATATGGTGGGCGGGACATCTGCCACATTTATGAGTGAGTTCCTGTCCTGCAAAATCTAAATAAGGCTCTTGTTCTTTTGAAACGAGGTGACCTGAATGTAGGCGGTATTGAGCCCGTCGCAAAGTACAAAAAAGGCAGATATGAGGTCAGAGGAGAGTAAAGGCAGATGAGTAAGTAAATCACAGCAACACTGGAGAAAGAAACATTCCTCTAGCATCAATCTAGAGAAGCCAAGCAACCCTTGAAAATTCACTCACAACATCATTCTCCTCACACTGCTTCTTTCAATCACATACTCTTCCTTCCACTAATGGCGGCTTTGTCTTGCAAGTGATTGGTCAAGAATGAAGGCTCTGGCCTGCAACCACTAAATAATGAAAGAGTTAGAAGTGTGCTATTCAAATAATAAGTAATATAATGTAGCATAACACAGCATAAAATAACAAAGCAAAGCATTTACTTAACAAACCACAGATTCCAAACAACCCATTCCAATATTTTAATATCCTTGCACCTCCTCATACAGGTAGTTTACCTGCCTAGGTATTCCTTCCTCAACCTAATACAATAACACATTCTACTCAGATTTTAGGTAATGGACGTGTCCTCATTAATGGAGGCCAAGCGTGGACATACTATTGGGCGACTTGTGAAGGTACCTCTTGTAGATTGTGGCTGTTGGATATGGCATAACCCTAGGTGTAGGAAATGACTATCTGCTGCTTAGTATACTATATCTGTTTTTTTTGTTAACTGTAGAACTCTGCTCAATTTACCCCTTCTAACCAGTCGGAAAGTGCATGTGCTCATACTTTTAACATGGTTAAATTAGTGTAATCATAATTGGCATATTTAATTAACCTACAAGTCCCGAGTATATGGTGCGGGGTGTACTAAGAGCCTGTACGTTAAACGCCACTAGTAGATTGCAACACCTATCGTGCTATTCACTACAGTGGCAGGGGAAACATGGCTTCAGGACTACCCCTGTAGGCTGACTGAAGCACTTTAAAAACTGCAATCCGACCTGTCAAAATAAACCCTTTTGACAAGTCTAAACCTTTGATTTAAATATGAATAAGTCAGCCCTAAGTAGGCCATATAAACCATAAGGCAGGGTTGATGGTTTTCAAAAGTAGGACGTGTAGCTATGTAATGTTAAACATGTCCTTACAGTGACTACATTCTTGGACTATTTATAATGTTTATTAAATGGCCAATTCACTATTGAAGTCAGAGTTCTGATAAATATTAAGCAAAATGTACTTTTAGAAAGTTAGTTTTTCTCTGCCGAAAGCCTCTGGAGACTAATTTGCATTAGCATCCAGCTGCAGCCCTCTGAGTACATAAGCCCTGAGTGAGGTGTGAAACCTCACTTAGGTGTGAAACTACTCCCAAAGCAAAGATAAACACCTGGGTGGGGGGCATGTTTCTGTTCCTCTGGAAGGATGTCAATTTGGGCAGTGTCCAGAAACTTTGAAGTGGTCTCTATTGTCACAGGCAGATGCCAAGTGACACCTGCACAGGTGCCTTTTTTGGTTCCCCCAGAAAGGAAGGTATCACTCCCAGTGGGGAGAGAGCTGCTTTGAGAACTGGTTTGAAGGAGGACCACAGAGGAGGGTTTGCTCATTTCACAGGCCGCAACTCTGGGGTGGGCACACAGACTCTGAACAAGGGGAAAAGGGCTTCACCATCTTAGATTAGGCATGGAGAGTCACTGTGGGATTATTTGTAGTAAGGCATACAGGAAATGCTGCAAAGGTGGGTACGGTAACTCCAGTGAACCTTTACCCCATTGGTTAGGGAGGAGCCAGGAATCACCCCCAGTACACTCCCCAGTAAAGAGGAAAATCAGAAGAGGACTGGACCTGTTGCCAAAACCTGAAAGGAGCCCTGGAGGACTTGACCTGCTCCCTCTTGTACCCAGGACAAAGATGTAGACTCCACATATCATAAGGCTGGCCTCCTGTTCCAAACTACAGGGACAGCCTTTTCTACAATTTTCCTTGCAGACCATTTCTAAATGGACCATCCCTGCATCCTGCTGGTGGCCTCTGTTGGAGTGAGTCCTGACCCCTATTCCTGAGGTCCTGGTGTTGTACAGCTTGTACCTTTCCGGTAAAACTGCCCGTATATTGGACAACATAAACGTCAAAATTATGCCAGTCTGATTCCACGCACACCCTCAGGATATGTTGGCCTATAGTCCTGCTAGCTCACAGTGCACCATCTGCACCCCTAACCTTACTGGGTAACAAATGTGTGTGCAAGCTCAGAACATGACAAACCTGACTCCCCAAGAAAACCGTGGTAACAGATCTAGAATCCTTTAGTCTGGTTACTGATGCATACCCAAAGATATACACAAGAAATACTCAGCAAGGCATTTCAATATTTATTGAAGCATTATGATTCTTGTATAAAATATGTGCTCTGCGATAATCAATAGAATGAAACTGATTAGTGTGATTAGCATTACAAGAATAGTGAAAAAGATGAACAATTCCACCATTTTGGGGGGTGCTAGAGTGCCGGCTGCAAGATGGCCGCCACGTAGTGAGGCTCTGCAAGCTGGACAGACAATCCATCATTTATCCTGCAGTCAGGACGCCCATTGCGGCCTGAAACTGTATGAGGGCGTACCTGGAAAGCTGATGCTGCTGCTGGAGGTGAAATTAGGGGGCTATGAGTGGCGGCTCCGGAGTACAGAAGACGGGGCTCCCCACGGAGAGAAAATGGAACTGGCTGGAGGGGGCCGTGCATGCAGCGAACAAGTGGGCCCTGCGCGGCTCATAGTCCCCAGCCCTGACCTGAAGGGAAGCGCTGGCTGGGGCACACAGTGTTCTATGTGGTGGGACCTCTCGGGGGCAGCAGAGGCACACCGGCTTGGTGAGGTAGGGCCAGAGTCATGACCCTGCGGTGAGGAAGCGTGGGTCTTCTGGGACTGTGAGACAAGTAGAGGCCTTGTAATCTGGAGGGGTGTAGCTACCTGCTGTGATCCTGAGACAGGGCGGCCCCTGCGATTTTGACTGGTACACTCACCCCGGGGGCAGCCTGTGGACTCGGGGTGCAGCCCTCCGACCGGGCCTTACCATCTCTGGAGGAGAAGAGAGCCCTTGGCCCCCTCGACACGTACCGATATGACTCTCAGGCATGGGGGCGCTTAAAGGAAGACCACATCTAACTGCAGCAAGGGGGGATCCCACTTGGAGCTTGCAAAGCGTGGGACAACGCCGGGGGCCACTGAATCCTAGAAACTGTGGAGTAGAGAAGACTGCGTCCCCACGACGCAAAGGCCCAGAGTGCATCCTCGCAGTAACCTGATTGAGTTTGGGCGGACACGCCCTGGTGGGGATCACCCCCGGTAGCGTGATCAGGCAGTGCGTCATGGGCAAAGCGGATGCGAGACAACCGAAGATCTCATTTTAACAACGTAAAACCCCCAAGGGAAGCACCCCTCCGGTGGAAGAGCAGGTAGATACGTACATGGCATCTGCGTCGACCACCGAGCCAAACATCCGGGCCATGTTTGTTGATCTGAAACAATCCCTGGCAGCCATTGATTTAAAAATCGACTCGATGTCAGACCGACTAGGTCGGTTAAAGGACAAAGTGAAGAATCACAATGAGCACATCGCGGAGGCTGAACAGTGGACCTCTGCACTGGAGGACGAAGGCACGACGAACCGTGAGAAACTGCTCCACATGGAGAAGGTGCTGGAGATCATCAGGAATAAAAATGAGGATCTTGAAGCCAGGTCCCGGCGCAACAATTTGCGCATCCTTGAAATCCCTGAAACTACCACGATGACCAGCGTGGAGGACTACATTGAAGAAACACTTCGGTCCCTCTTCGGCGATGCCCTATCGACAGTGTGCGTTGTGGAGCGAGCCCATAGATCCCTCGGCCCAAGACCTCCCCCGGGTGCCATTATCGCGAGGCTTTTAAATTACAGGGATCGAGACACTGTGCTGCGCAAGGCCCGGGACCTTCAGGACACCAGATACCAAGGCAATGTTGTCTCTTTCTTTCCAGATTTTACACAATCTGTTCAAGCTGCCCGTCGAGAATTCGTGCCGGTAAAAAGAATGCTGCAGCAACAAGAAATAAAATATTCCCTACTTTACCTGGCGAAACTACAAGTCTTCCACTCCGGTAAGACATCCTACTTTACGGACCCCAAGTTGACCGCTAAGTTCGCCCGCAGCCTCAAACGCCCGAAACCGGCTGCCTCTGTGGACAGAGACCAGATGGAAGAGGACCCACTTAACGAGAATGATTGAAAAATATGAAGGAGCTTCACTGAGCAAGTCGAACTAATGTGCACTCCAGCGATTGAATGGACTGAAATTTGTTGAATGTCTCTCGGACACTGTTATTCAGCGGGCACTTGAACTGGACAGGCGCCGCATTGGTCGACCGCCTGATTGACTATATGGCCCCAATTGGTGCTCTTGTCCAGCCACCCAGCACTTCAAGGCTGGGAAAGGCCGAGCTCCCTGGTGTTACCCCCTGGGATGAGTCCCATGTTGCAATTTGTTGTTGGCCCCTTGCGGCTTTGTTGGGATTGGGTAGATGCTCTCCAGCCAAGTTGGGTGGCTGTAGTGGGTGGGGGGTGGTTTGTTTGGGTGGTGGGTGAACTACCTGGGTTGCGATGCGCTTCTTTCCCTGCTGTCTTTCCCCCCTTCCCTTCTTTCCCCCTCTCTGGCTTCAAACCTGCAGCTGCTGGTTTTTGCCCCTCTCTCGTCGTTCAGGGATATGAGGAAGTGTAGGGATGGTTGAAAATTCAAACAGCAAATACACCCTAAAAGCAATCACCTGGAACGTGCGGGGCCTGAATGATGGTAGAAAGATGCGTCTAGTGGCTGCGCTGCTTAATCGACATGGGGCGGACATCTGTTTTATACAAGAGCTACATCTGACAAGGGACAATTATTCGTGCCTGTGAGCGGGGTGGATGGGCGAAAAATTTATAGCAGGATACTCTAACTATGCAAGGGGTACAGCCATTATCCTCAGAAGGGGGCTCCCATGGCACATGCGCACTGCGATCTGCGACCCTCAGGGGAGATACGTTATGGTTGCCGGGATCCTCAGCGGTCGTCCCGTCCGATTAGTCTCGGTGTATGGTCCCAACATTGACAACCCCCAGTTTTTCAGTGAAATATGGCGGTTGGTGGAGTCCCTGGGTCCCGGTGCAGTGTTATGGGGAGGAGATTTACATGTGATCCTAAATCCTGATAATGATAGATCGGGTGGTTCATGCTGGCCTCATCCGCGGGCAGCGGCGCAACTTCAGGTGCTTATGGAAGACTACGGACTGATTGACGTCAGGCGTCATCTACACCAGAATAGCCAAGAGGGGACCTGCGTCTCTACTGTGGGCCCTACGTGGTCCAGAATTGATTACTGGCTCATCTCCCACGAAGTAGATACCTGGGTCAGACATAGCGCTCACCTTGCCCGCACCCTTTTGGATCATGCCCCAGTACTACTGGAATTTGCGCTGCCGGATGCGCCGAGTAGGACCTTCAGTTGGAGACTTCCAGCTGGTGCCCTTCATGACCAGGTGTTTCGGGAGGAAATTCGAGCCGCCATAACAGAGTATTTCGAGATAAATGTTGGCTCTGTGGACTCCCCGTCCACGTTATGAGAGGCATTTAAAACTGTAATTAGGGGCAAGTGTGTTGCTAAGCAGGCTGGAGTCCTGCGCGCATTGAGAAATGACCTGAGGGGGCTCGAAAGCGAGATACGCATACTTGAGTCTGAATATTTTGAATCCAACCGACTTTCAACTCTCGGGAAGATCAAGGCGAAGATAGCGGAATTTGAGGAGGCGGCACAAAGAGAAACACATTATTTGGGGAAGGAGGCGTGCACCCGTCAATATGGCGAGGGAGATAGAGCCGGTAAAACTCTTGCAGGTTTGTTAAAAAAGCTGTGGGCAAATGATTATATCAGTGAGCTGCGGACGGGCGAGGACGAACTCGTGGTCTGGCAGGAAGCGGTTCAGGACGAAATGATTACATTCTATTCTTCATTATATGCTGCACGCCAGCCGGGGGTACCTCCTGATCTGCTCCCCTTCTTTGACTCGATTGAGTTAGTTTGGCTTAGCGATGCCCACCATAAGTATTTGGACGAACCGTTTTCTGAGGAGGAGGTGATCGGAGTAATTCGGGCTATGCCCGGGGACAAAGCACCGGGGCTGGACGGACTCACAACCGCTTTTTATAAGGAATTTGCATCGCTCCTCACGCCTCATCTCCTCAACATGTATGAGGATTCGCTGGAGCAGGGTTTTCTCCCCCTTCCCTTCGCGAGGCACTTATAGTGACCATTCTTAAGCCGGACAAGGACCCGCTAATGTGCGACTCTTATAGGCCATTATCAATGATTAACATTGATAATAAAATCCATGCTAAACTGCTGGCCTCGCACCTGCTCCCACTGCTCCCCACGATACTCAGACCCGATCAATGTGGCTTCGTCCCTGGTAGAAGCACGGCTCACAACCTCCGTACCCTCTTCGCCGCAATGCAGGAGGTGGACCCCTCCCTCCCTGCGGTTTCCGTTTTCCTCGACGCAACTAAAGCGTTTGACATGCTGGAGTGGCCTTATCTATTCTCCCTGCTCGCTCGTATTGGTATGAGTCCTGCGTTTCTTAAAAAGATAGCATTACTCTACACCACCCCAACAGCCAGGTTGCGGATAAACTGAGTCGTCTCCCTCCAGGTCAAGGTGGCTTGCGGCACTAGACAGGGGTGTCCATTGTCACCCCTCCTCTTCGCTATCGCGATGGAGTCGCTGGTGGCCCGGCTGCGACAGTTCCATGCGCAAAGAGGGCTTGCTTTTACACCCTGGGGGATTCTTGAGTCCATGTATGCAGATGATGTGACCCTTTACGTCAAACACCTAGCGACTAATCTCGATCCCCTCATACGAGAGATCATCAGATTTGGTGGCGTCTTGGGAATCACCATAAATTGGGGAAAGTCTACGATTTTCCCTCTTACAGCTGCCACGGACATGTTCCAGTCAGAGTTTCCAATAAAATGGGCGGACTCCCCAGTAAAATACTTGGGCATCTTGGTCAGCAGGGCTCACGAAGAGCTGTGGCGCTACAATTATGGCAGGCTTATGGAGTGGCTGGAAAGTCAGTTACCCTTCTGGAAGGCTCTTTCCTTGGCTGGTTGTATCACCATTGCCAAGATGGCAATACTGCCCAAGTTCTTATACACTTTCGTCAACCTTCCGCTCCCTCTCACGGTGGAATTCAAGAAACGGCTGCGCTCTAATCTGATCTCTTTGGCCTGGGCAGGTGGGCAGTCGCGGGTGGCCTGGGAGACTCTTACGCTCCTGTTCGAGCAAGGAGGCCTGGGTGCGCCAGGCATGGATTTGTACCATGCTGTGCACAGGCAAACAAACACACAGGCCTCCTGGATAGGATGACATATTATCAGCTGCGGGCGGCCATGCAGGCGCACTATGCTTTGTTCACGGTGGCGCTGCCAACATTCCACGTCCTGGAAGCATTTTTATCTAATCCTTCACCCCGCAAACTTATAACCCGTCTTTATTCTGGCATGCAGCGAGATTCCCCAATAAGTGTACCCTCTGCCCAGGGCGAATGGGAGGAAAGCTTGGCAGCCCCTTTCGAAGAGGGTGTATGGACCTATTGTCCAGAGATATGTCGCCCAACTATAGGCTTAGGCTTATTCATTTTAAATTCCTCCATAGATTATACAGAACTCCTGTGTGGATGTGCAGGGTGGAGCTGAGTGCAGATTCGCGCTGTGTCCGATGTGGAGCGCCTGAGGCCTCCTTCATGCACTTGGCATGGTAATGCCGGGAGGTGGCGAGATACTGGGGATGTGTGTTTGATGCACTGGATGAAAACGCTGGAATGTAGGATAGAGCGCACCCTGTTGACAGCTCTACTATGCTATGTCAAAAACCTCCCTAAAGACAATAGAAGACTTGCGGCCATGATGTTGTTGCTGGCGAAGAGACGTGTGGCGATCTGCTGGGGCCGCAGGCGCAAGCCGCGTAGGGATGAATGACTCAGAGATGCTGCTTTCTGCCACACCCAGCTTTCTGAGTTCTGGGAACTAATGCCTGAACAAGCACGCCCTCAGAACATATGGGAACCACTGCAAAGCTTTCTCCGCTCGCATCAGGTTAACCAAGCGCAAGCCCCTGCAGTAGATGGGTAGGCGAGAACGAAGAAGTCAATGGCACATGGG
Source organism: Calotriton arnoldi (assembly GCA_963921515.1). Taxonomy (NCBI): domain Eukaryota; kingdom Metazoa; phylum Chordata; class Amphibia; order Caudata; family Salamandridae; genus Calotriton; species Calotriton arnoldi. Next base: position 315,471 of record CAWUFW010014535.1, read on the forward strand.
GAGGCTGCCCCATGCACCCGCGCACCACTCTTTTAAGCTCAGCCAGAGAGGTCATCCCCCCCTTTTCCCCTCTTCCCCCCCTGCCTTCCCTTCCTCATTTATTCCTAGTTGTTCCCCTATTGTTAGCAGGCAACTGCTGCCCTCTGGTTGGATACAAGGCCTAGCCTTGGTATATTTGGCTTTGAGGACATTGCATGATCAGCTAGACCCCTTTTTTCCCCCTTGAAATGATAATTGTCTCTGTGTAGTCAGGCATGCAAACGTAAATTCTTAACTGTGTTTCTGCCCTCACCTTATTCTGAGGCAAAATGTTGCTGTTTGTACTTGATAAAATTTACAAATAAAGGTTTTGAAAAAAACAAAAAACATTTCCACCATTGTGCTATAACAGTGAATTGATGCAGGCATATATGTACTGTGAAAGAGTGTGTACTCCTACCTAGCACTGCCTAACTTAGTTTGCCTAGGGTGGGTGATCTTCCAAATCGCTGTCAGGTGGTCTAACTCTCTATTACCTGTGGGTAAGTGTCATCAGTCTGTCCGTCTTGGTCATAAGCTGGACATCCCACTTTGCAGGAGTAAACAGGAATCAGCTGACCTTGAATTCCGTCATGGAGCAACCTCGCAATGTCAGCAAAATGCTTCTCTACCAAACAATGCGGTGATGCCATTTATATTATAAACAACCCCCATGCTGCCATGCCGAAACTACAGATCAGGCCGCTATTTTTTATTCTACTATGATAGCTCTGTCGCCTCAATGACAACAACAAGACAACAACATTTGCGCAGTGAACTTTATCCATTGTACGAAATGTTCAAGGTGTTGTGATAATGTGTCTATGAAGTGGAAATGTAAGCAAAGTAGTTTCAGAAAATATTATCCTGCACATATACACAAGCAAATATATGTCACTGTGTAAGAAAGAAAGTAACTTAAGAAACATGAGTATGTAAAATGATGGTGTTTCTAACCAGGCTTATATCCTAACCACATGACACTGGAACCCTTGGTTATGTCTGACTGGATTTCTCCTACCACCCTGGAAACCTGGGGCTTAGAAACCTTTTGGCTCAGAAGAACTCCAGAAGACTGGATCTGACCAAGGTGTGTTGCCGCAGGGCTGAAATTTCAGCAATGGTACCTCAAGTAGACAGTATCCGGCCTTGTGGAGCCCTTTTCGGCAACATTCTGCAGCCTTGCCCTGTTGAAGGAATGCAATCTCCAAAACTGTGATTAAGTGCAAAGGTACCAAAGGTATCCAGTCAGCGAGGGACCTTTCCTGAGCATGAAATTTAAATTTCTCCAACTCTGAACTTTTCCTACAAAAAGCAACTATTGGACTTCACCCTCTCTGCACAGTCACCTCCAATCGTTTTGCCTTTACCCCTCCTGTTTTCTGAATTAGTTTTTGTTGGTACCTGGACTCTGTGCACTTTACTACTAATAACAAGTTCTAAAGTGCTTGTGCTCTCTCTCTAAAACATGGTAAAATTGGTCCATTTAATTTACTTATAAGTCCTTCGTATATGGTACAACATGTACCCAGGGCATGTAAATGAAATGCTACGAGTGAGCCTGCAGCATTCATTGTGCCACCCACTACAGAAACGTTTAAAACATGTCTCAGGCTTGCCATTCCAGCCTGTAGTGCAGCATTAAACTGCCAATTCAAACTGGCAAAATAAACCTTTGGCCAGGCCTAAGCTTTCCTTTTTAATACATATAAGTCAGTTCTAAGGTAGGCCCTAAAGGTCCATAGGGTAGCATGCATTGTATTCTAAAAAGTAGAACATTTTTTATTTTATTTTATGTGTCATGGCAGTGAAATATTTCTAAATTAGTTTTTCACTACTGTATGGCCTATCTCTTCTATTGGCTAACATTGGTTAAACATATTACATTTAATAAGTGCTAATCTTTAATTAAGAGCAGGTTGAAATGTCATGCCTGGGCTCAAATGAATTGTAATTTAAAATCTTCTTTAGTGGTAAAGTCAAATTTTAGATTACAATTTTGAAAATGGCAGTTTTAGAAAGTTGCCATTTTCCTGCCAAAGGCCTTCCAGATGCCTGTGCCTGTTAATGGCTCCCCTGTTATGATTGCATATTGGGCCCAGACGAGGGGACTAGGTGTGGCAGGATGGGCCTTCTTGCCAGGATGGATGTGGTGGAGCTGTTCCCTGCCCCACTTACATTTGAAAAAGGTTTCCTTCAGCACACAAAGAAACCTAACACTAGTCTTTTGTGAACCTGACCTTATTTGACCCTTGGCAGTGGAAGGGAAGGACTTTCCAGAACCAGATGTGGGGGTAGCCGTGAAATTCCCCCACTTCAAAGGATGCCACCAGGTATAAATATTGGACCTCTTGAGCCACTCTTCCGTACACCCTGGACCTGCGGACACGATAGAAGAAGGACTGCCCTGCTCCCGCAGGACTGCTCTGCTGTCTGAGAAGGAAGACTGGACATGAGTACCTTCATTCTAGGCTAACATGAGTGACCCCAAGAGTCAGTTGGCTGACCTCCTATTTGAGCTACCGGGACATAAAAAGCTCCAGAGTCCTCCCTGCAATTGCCCAGTTGACCTGCTGCAAATGACCCCACCTGGACCTGCAACTGGACCTGCCTGGAACTGCAAATGAACCTGCCTGAGCCCTGCTGGCCTCTGCCTTATCCCAAAGCGGTGCCTCCCCAGGTCCTGGACCCTTGGCTGGCATTGGTTGAGTTCCTCCTGTGACATCCTGAAGTTTTGAACTCTTTGCGACGGACTTTTATACGCAAACTTTTTCAGCAGATCTAACCTGGTCCCTGTATCAGACCCGCATTCCGTCATGGTCAGCTTGAACTTGAGATTTTCCCCCTGTCTAGAACTACCAAATGATCGCGAGTGATGCTTTGCGGTCTTATTCACTATGCTTACCTAACACTTTAAATTGTATATAGCTGATGATACTGATTGGATTTTTGTTGTTCTCGTCTCCTTTTATTTATTACAATTTTCTCTATTTTTCTAAATTGGTTTTGGGATTTTTCTTGTGTTGTGTTTTCACTTTATAACTGTCGGTGTGTTGTATGAATACTTAATGCAGTACCGCTAAGTTAAGCCTGACTGCTTTTGCCCCAGCTTCTAGGGGTTTAAACACAGGTTAATTTAGTGACTTTTGTGGTGCACCGTGACAAGGGTTGTGGTTATTGCCTAAGTGGGGCTTCCTCCCCCCCCCAACCAATACCCCAGTTTCTTACACCAATGGCTTTATTGGGACAACGTCTGACAGCTATCTGACCTCATGGAGCCCTATTCGACTACAGCCTGCTGCCTTTCCTCACTGCAGACTTTGGATTTCTGTTTTTGAAACTAGTCCCAAGATAAAGCTTTGAATTGGATCGAACCTCGTCCCTGTATCTGACCCACTCGTCATCGCGGTTGGCCTCCACTCATTCCTAGGTCCCTATCTCCGGTGACCATTTGACCGCTATTGGTTCTTCATGCTCTATATCTCCGGTTCCCCTTATTGGATTTTTGTTGTTTTAGTATCATTTCATATATTAAAATGTACTCAATTTTTCTAAATTGGTTTGTGATTTTTTTTATTGTATTGTGTGTGTTGACGTTGCTACTGTTTTGATACTACATAAATGCTTTACACATTGCCTCTAAGTTAAGTCTATCTGCTCTGTGTAATACTACCATGGGGTTGATCTCAGGTTAATTTAGTGACTTTTAGTAGTTCACCCTTACAAGGACTGTGGGCCATATTAGCAACAAACTGCGATAATTATCGCAGAGCGCACTTAGCGCGAATAGTTTTATTGCCGGCTATCGCTGGAATATTTCGCCACGCTAACGCTGTATTAGCAACGAATAGCGCTATGGCGATAAATATTCCAGCAATAGCGTGAAAAACGGGCAGACATCGCTGACAAACCAGCGAACATCCTGGCACTACGGCGAAATGCTTGCTGATACGGCCATGTGGCCGTAACCCCATAATCCACCTCCCATTATATGCATGCCTAAGTAGGGATTTTAGCAGGTGTAACTTTCAGGCGATATTCGCGGTTAGCGCGAGTTATTGTTTCGTTCCGCGGGACTTGGTAATAGGGGGAATGTGGGTTAGCGACTGCTTTCAGTCGCTTTGATGTTGGGAACGCCCACTTTGCATGTCATTAGTGATGTTTATCACTGACATGCAAAGCAGTAAGGAAACGGGCGCTATTGGCAGTAAGCTGTCGCTAACAGCTGTTAGCGACAGCTTGTTGATTGGGCGATAGAAATAACGCCGCTTTAGCGGCAGAAACTGCCGCTAAAGCGGCGTAATTGCCCTTGCTAATATGCCCCTGTGTTTATTATTTTTTACACTGGGTATTATAGCTGTAGTCACACAGGTTGAAGAATATATGTAGCATATTGTTATGTGCAAAAAGGAGAAGCTGAAGCTCGGGGTAGCTGAGCTGGCCTGCCAGATCACATTTCTGAGAGAAATGTTCCGAGCATTGAATTCCAACATTAATTAAAGTAACAGAAAATGTAAAAAAGGAATCTTCCCACCAAGCAGCACAGAAGGTGACGAGACTGCCTACAGGTCTAAACAAGTAATAGGCGACAAGAAGAAGAAATTCATCAACACATGCTCGCAAACCTTAGTCAACACGTTCCGGCAACATAAATTGCACTGGATAAGCTTGATGTGGTGGGAACTGTCAGTACCTGCAAAGATAAAGAAAAAAAAAATCAAGTCCGTGTACTTTGTCCTTTTTTGAAAAATTACCCTTGTACTGGAAAGGGAAATCAAACCAAAGTATGTTGTTGCCAACACAATATCTCTGCCGAATTGCAGACCTGCCTCATTAGTCCGGAAGTGGGAGCTTATTAAATTCAGTTTTCCAGATAGTCATTAGGTGCCCAAGCAGAACAGCGGTGTCTATCGCCTCCTTCAGCGGGGCTCGGTTGACCTGCTGTTTAACCCTCATCTGCCGCTACAGAAACCAATCAGTTTGTGCTGTTGTTCCAAGGACAGGAGAAACTGCGGCAATTTGTAGCCGGTCAACATTCTTCGGTTTGATAATCCGCCGAACAATATTTATGAGACAAGACGGAGTTCAGCAGATCAGATACAGGGACAGCGATAAACGCAACAGCCACGGAAGAGGTTGATTAACGGACACGGTGATTGATGGCGGAGCTATTAAAGCGCGCGTGACTGGCGCGGAATGGGCTAAACCGGAAACGGGACCCGAGAGAATGCATGACCAGTCTATGCCTTAGAGTTAGTACCCACTAGAATGACCACCAGGAATTACCAGGTGCATTAAATACCATGAATTCACAATGGATGCTTGAATCTGTGGAGTCATATGTATTGTCATATGTACTATCAAACGGAGGTATCCAAAACATATTGGAGAAGACGCCCCACCCACAACTTATTATGGCATGAGTAGTATAAGCGGATACCATTCATCCCCATTCATGCCCTTAAAAGTGACAGGTCCCCCTCCGGTCCCCCGCCCCTCGCTGTGTCCCCAAAAGTGACGTGTGTCCTTAAAAGTGACAGGTCCCCCCTCCCCTCGCTGTGCCCTTAAAAGTGACGCTTGTCCTTAAAAGTGACAGGCCTCAAGCCCTCGCTGTGTCCTTAAAAGTGACGTGTGCCCTTAAAAGTGACAGGCCTCAAGCCCCTGGAAATACAAGGGTGTGGCACCGTGTATGTGTCAGAGTGTGAGTATCATGAGATGCCCATCTTGTCCAAGGGGCGGTGCTAGGGGCGGGGTTGTTTCGGGAGCCACCAGCGAACCAGAGTCCTATGACGCCTCTAAGGCCTTGTTGATGTATAGATGGTACGCCCCTTTTAGGAGCTGTTTAGGATACATATAAGGCATCCTTAAGAGCGTTGTACAGCAAGCAGCCGCCTGAAGACAAGAAGGTTCCCATAGCAAAATGAAGAGATACAGCCCTCTTGTGAAGAGCCCTATGTGGGTTTGCTCCCAACCACCTATCAGTAGATATTACCGCAGCTTACCAACGCTGGTAATGGACGAGAATGCTCAGCAAGAAACACCTAAGGATAGGGGCTGCGACCTTACTGGTTTTAGTAATAGCCTGTGTCGGGGGGTGCAAAACCTCAATCTCAAGGATTGCGTATGCCTGTTGTCTCCGGTTAAGGACACCCACAGCAAGAGTGAGGGCTCTGGTAGTGGCAGCTTGTTTGCAGGCCTCAGTTTCGTGGATCTGGAGGAAGCTGAAGAGGCTGTAGCACCAGCTAACACACCCGTCTATGAAACCAAGGCCCTTCAGGAGGATACGGATGGTGAGGATGTTGTGCTGCAACCGTCGGGTACAGTCGCCGAAGATGTTGGGGCAACGCGGGACATTAGCGACTCTCAAGATTTCAGAGCCGCAGCAGAGGCCGGTGAAAATGCAGAGGTTAGTACGAAGACATGGACCTTCAGGAGGATGCGGCTGCTGCAGAGGGCGTGTTGCAACAGCCCGGTACAAGCGTCGAAGATGACGGGGCATCGCAGGACATTAGCGACTCTCAGGATTTCAGAGCTGCCGCAGAGGGTTGTGAAAATATGGAGGTTAGTATGAAAATGTTATGCCACATGTATCTATATAACTATGTATTTTATTTCTTCAACTAATGGTCTGTCAATCTTTTTTTTTTTTAACCCTAGATAGAAGCCCCAAAAAGAACGGCTGGAGCCTGGCGACCTGCAAAAGCGAGCAATGTAATCTTTAATTGTCTGTGGTGTTCAAAACAGGCTGAAAGCTCAACGTGCCAAAACAGCGAGGGCTGCGACAAATGCGTATGTGGTTCTAAGAGCGCCGCGTGTGAAAAAGATGAAGATGCAGGATTGTCATTGTAGCTGTGTCAAGAGAAGGCTATGGGGCCGGGTACACGCTGTTCGCATTCGACCTGACCCCCGACATGGAAGACGGCGATCACTACAACCTTGTCAAAAACGGAAATCTAAAAGCTGAAATACGATTCAGTAATCCGCTACCGACGAATGTGAACATGGTCGTATTCTCGGTATTCGACAGCATCATTCAGGTCAACCACGCTAGACAGATTTTGTTTGACTATCTTTAAAACATTTTGTGAAATGGACACTGTGCAGGTACAGTCGTTCTTAAGCAGGCATAAAGCCGCTAGGAAATACTTTTTAGGTGTTTTCCCTAGCGACGGGTTACCACCTGAAATAGGGTTAGAAAGGCCCTGCACTCTAGTCTTTAACACAGACCCTCATGATAAGAGCGGAACACACTGGGTGGGCCTGTTTATAGACAGTGACAAGGTTATATTGTTTGACAGTGCCGGTGAATTCCCAGAACATCGTATCTATACAACCCCTATATTCAAGTTTGTGAAAAAAGCAGCTGCGCGGTTGGAGTATAACAAGCTGAGGATCCAGGATTCCATAGCCATCACATGTGGGGAGCATTGTATTTATTTTATCAGTAAAATGTCTGAGGGTATGTCGTTTAGAAATTTCTTAAATCTATATTCGCGTGACCTTGTTAACAATGACAGTATAGTTGTGAAATATGTAAAAGAAAACACAGTGGTCTCGGTCAGACCTGTGAAACCCGAATATGTCGCTTGTCAAAATTAAAAACAGGTTTCTTCACCTTTGTAGCAAAATTATGCCCGTACACCGTTCGCCAAATAGCTAAAGAATTACTAGGAGTCACCTCTGCGGGTGATGTTTTGATGGTCCGGTGATAACTGGCATTATACACATCTAAAAAAGCCTGTAGAATATCCACGTATCTGTAGGTGTTGTTGGCCGTAAAATACCGCCACATCTTAGACTTTAAAGTTCTGTTAAACCGTTCTACAACCGCTGCTTTCACCTCCGTGTGTGTTACAAAATGTTGAACACCGTGGTTGTTTAATAATTTCTGAAATGTCTTGTTTAAGAATTCTTTACCGGCGTCTGTTTGTAGTTTTTGAGGAACCCTGCCCTTCGCGAAGATGGCTTTAAAGCGGCCGTGGCGCTGGCCCCTCTTTTATCGCTTAACGGTTCTGCGTAGGCGTACTTGGACAGCACGTCTATGACTGTTAATATATAACAAACGCCGTTGTTATGTTCTGCTATATCTTGAAGGCTGATTATGTCAGCTTGCCACTGATAATCTATTTGAGCATTAACGATTGTAGGACGTCTCTTAAAACGTCTTCTGGCCGGCTTGTGGAGCGAATACGCCTCCTCTCCTGATAGCCATGTCTTGACCAGGTCTCTGCTCACGGGTTCGTTTTCATCTGCAGCCCTTCTGTATAGGGCTTCGACACTTCCAAAGCTGCCAACCCCTCTTGTATCATAATAAAGTTTTCTTAACATAGCCCCCGACATGATAGCATCCGGTACAATTAATGAAATGAAAGACGCTTGTTTTGTGTAAGGACGTTTTATTAAAAACCAGATAAACAATACTACCAAAACCTAAGCAAAAGATACTTTACATTTTCATAGCAAACGTCATAAGTACGTATTAACACATAACCACCTTGCGTTGTAACATTCCGCTTGTTTGTTCTAAATACACACTATCCTGTAACATTACATAAGAACTTAGGTAAATAGTCTTCGGGGGCCAAAGCCCCCTGAGACTATTTTTTTATACACGTTACACATGCGCCTTTCTACGAGTCTTTGTAGCAGCTTTCTATCAAGAGTCGGGCACATCTCCTGCATTTCAGGTAGTTTTACGCTCGGGTCATAGGCGTATTGGATCTCATTGAGTGCAGATGTCAAGATCCTCAACATATCGGGGTGTACAGTTTTCTTTTCAGTGTGCAGGCCGTACACCACCCTTAGCAGCTTATACATCTTGTACGGGTCTAACAAACCACAAATATAACGTATTGTTCTGGCTCTGTATGATTCGCACAAACAGTCGTGAGCCGCCTGCTGTGGATCGCTTATTTGATGGCCGTGACAAAGACTGTAATAGTCACGTTTGACACAGTTTAGTACTACCGTCGCTGCGAAACCCTTAACTCCACGCCGTTCAAAGAATGACAATCCTGCATCTTCATCTTTTTCACACGCGGCGCTCTTAGAACCACATACGCATTTGTCGCAGCCCTCGCTGTTTTGGCACGTTGAGCTTTCAGCCTGTTTTGAACACCACAGACAATTAAAGATTACATTGCTCGCTTTTGCAGGTCGCCAGGCTCCAGCCGTTCTTTTTGGGGCTTCTATCTAGGGTTAAAAAAAAAAAGATTGACAGACCATTAGTTGAAGAAATAAAATACATAGTTATATAGATACATGTGGCATAACATTTTCATACTAACCTCCATATTTTCACAACCCTCTGCGGCAGCTCTGAAATCCTGAGAGTCGCTAATGTCCTGCGATGCCCCGTCATCTTCGACGCTTGTACCGGGCTGTTGCAACACGCCCTCCGCAGCAGCTGCATTCTCCTGAAGGTCCATGTCTTCGTAGACAGGGGTGTTAGGAGGTGCTACAGGCTCTTTACCATAGTGCATTATGAAGTAGGTGCATCCTGCTGGTGTTACGCTCTAGGGACAAAAAAGAAAGATTGATTTGCCAATAGCTGAAGAAATAAAATACCTCTTTTTTTTTTTTGTAACTACCGAGCATAACATTTTTTTTTTTTTACTAACCTCTGCATTTTCACCGGCCTCTGCTGCGGCTCTGAAATCTTGAGAGTCGCTAATGTCCCGCGTTGCCCCAACATCTTCGGCGACTGTACCCGACGGTTGCAGCACAACATCCTCACCATCCGTATCCTCCTGAAGGGCCTTGGTTTCATAGACGGGTGTGTTAGCTGGTGCTACAGCCTCTTCAGCTTCCTCCAGATCCACGAAACTGAGGCCTGCAAACAAGCTGCCACTACCAGAGCCCTCACTCTTGCTGTGGGTGTCCTTAACCGGAGACAACAGGCATACGCAATCCTTGAGATTGAGGTTTTGCACCCCCGACACAGGCTATTACTAAAACCAGTAAGGTCGCAGCCCCTATCCTTAGGTGTTTCTTGCTGAGCATTCTCGTCCATTACCAGCGTTGGTAAGCTGCGGTAATATCTACTGATAGCTGGTTGGGAGCAAACCCACATAGGGCTCTTCACAAGAGGGCTGTATCTCTTCATTTTGCTATGGGAACCTTCTTGTCTTCAGGCGGCTGCTTGCTGTACAACGCTCTTAAGGATGCCTTATATGTATCCTAAACAGCTCCTAAAAGGGGGCGTACCATCTATACATCAACAAGGCCTTAGAGGCGTCATAGGACTCTGGTTCGCTGGTGGCTCCCGAAACAACCCCGCCCCTAGCACCGCCCCTTGGACAAGATGGGCATCTCATGATACTCACACTCTGACACATACACGGTGCCACACCCTTGTATTTCCAGGGGCTTGAGGCCTGTCACTTTTAAGGGCACACGTCACTTTTAAGGACACAGCGAGGGCTTGAGGCCTGTCACTTTTAAGGACAAGCGTCACTTTTAAGGGCACAGCGAGGGGAGGGGGGACCTGTCACTTTTAAGGACACACGTCACTTTTGGGGACACAGCGAGGGGCGGGGGACCGGAGGGGGACCTGTCACTTTTAAGGGCATGAATGGGGATGAATGGTATCCGCTTATACTACTGGCATGCTTCATCAAAGGCGTCCTCATCACACCGGAGTAGGTAAATACCACCCCGGCGGACTCAACTAAATTGGGAATTCTTTTATAATTATTGTTCTGGACATAAGCAGGGATCCAGTCATAAAAATATTTAAGAGTAAACCCAAGGATTCCTTTTGTTAGCGAGTACCATATCAAGTATTATACTTCATCTAGAGTCCACTTCAGACTTTTTTTAACCATATCAAGAGTACTCACTCATAAAAGGAATCCTTGGGTATATTTAACAAAAACAAAAAGTGATTAGCACTTATAATTTTTGTAGCCTAATATGGATGCTTTCTAGCAGGTGTGAAAACTTAAAGAAGGTCTTGAAGCCCTTTTTATTCATTTTAATGAACATGAAAAAATTATTCTTACTAACTTTAAACTACTGTATTCTGTGCTTCATTTGTAAAATAATAAGTGCCTGTGCCTACATTTTCACCAAGAAACCCGTGTCTGGCACTGACGAATGTCAGGATTGCAGAATACCGAGACTGTGTACTCTTGATTTCATGTCATGCCTTTTTCTTCCATCACTATACACTCCATGCCCCTCTATTTAACTCTTACAGGTTTTTCATCCTTTTTCACAGTTTTTCAGTCTTTCTCTTCCTCCTTCTTTCTTACTTTTGTGTTTTTCACTGTCTTGCTCTGGGTCAAAGTCAGGTATGGAAAGGTAGGTGCTGGTCCTTACAAATGAATGCCTGTGGACCCCACCTCTAACCACCGGCTCATATTAAGAATTTATGTCATAGTTTAATAAAACAAGGATAACAAAAAAATGCAAAAAAGTATAGGGAATGGAAAGAAAATAGCATTGGCAGAATAAACAATTACGAGCCCTTGCACTGAAATAAACCTCTTTTCTAAGTAGAAGAACACATGTGATCAGGCAAACTGCTGTCACTCACAGTGCACAAAAAACAATATTAACCGCTTGACCGCGGCGCGAATTCCGCCGCGGTGCTGGTGAAATAATGAGTGGGCGTGTCTCGGACGGCCGCCGGCCGTCCTCCGCACACCCCCACACATCGAACGGGTTACAGTGGGTTGATCCACTGCTCCATGCTGTATGCTGTAGGGGTTGAATCAAATGTGAATGACAATTGAATAGACTGTGTAGAATATATATGTATTTGTCTGAAGTTTACTCTCTATATAGTGAACTAAAATGAAGTACATTGTGCAGAGAGTCCAGTTGATCCCAGATTGGTATACAAAGGCAAAAGTAAATAATACTAATGTTCTATTTGTGGTAGTGTGGGCGAGCAGTTAGGCTTATCAGATGTCTTACATCTTACTGTCCAGGCCATTCTCTCTGGTGAGGCGACCTACCTCAACAGTGTCAGAACTCAAGATGGGATGCATTATGTCTGCTTCTGTATCTTTCTTTCCCATTCTTTTTATTTTGGGATCAGAGGTATCCACCCCTGCTAACCCTATCTTAGCCAGGGCAATCCCCAGCTTACCCAATGAGGTTACCCACAGCTTGAGTAACTCCACCATGACAGGTAGTGTCAGGGTGCCTAGCTTGCTATTTGACATGGGGGCAGACCACCATGCCAAGGTCAGTGCAGCCATAAAGGTTAACACCCAGCAGAGGTCACTGACAGCTGTCAGTGCCCAGAACAACACCTTTAGCTCTTTATTGACAGGTGAAAGGGCTAACCTACAGCCTGCTTTGGGTTCAGGGTGCCTGTCTGGTGTATTAGAGTGGGGGGGTTAATACATCCTGTAGCAAACATCCTTCGTCCATTCTCTTTTCTGTTAGCTGAGGAGCCACCAAGTCAGGCTGAACAGGTGCCTGACTAGTAAGGACTTCTTTTGAGACAGGTAGGGCTTCACCAGTGCCAACTTTGGAGTCCTTCTCTACTGGTGAGAATCTCCTTGGCTTATTGGAACTTTGTCTAAAAGTTACCCACCTATCCTACACTTTCTCTTGTTCTTTTGGGGCTTGCTTGCACTAGCTGCAGGTTCAGCCCCCCCAGAATCCTTGGGTGAGTACTGGCAGTGGACAAGTACCTTACTCTGGCTCAGACCAACCTCTGGGTGGTCGTTTCCAAGGAGACAGTCTTTACTGAGTACTACCCTTTTCCCACTGAAAAGTCCACAAAATCACTCCAGGACTGACTAGGGTTTTTTCAGTCTCCTGGAATTTGATTCTGCTTTCCTCAGTGGTGAGTCCAAAGCCCTCAATGAGGGTACCCTTCATGAGGTCATAAGGCTCACCGTCTGCCTCATTCAATGCCAGGATTCTATCCCTGCATTTACCTGAGGACAGTTTCCACAAGAAAGAGCCCCAGTGCTTTTTGGCTACCATTCTACTGATGCAAGCTCTCTCGAAAGAAGTAAACCACTTGGCGATATCATCACCCTCTGCATATTTGGGGAAAACTCCTTTGAGGAGTTTAGGGTCAAAATATTCCTCTCTCTCCCTAGTTATGATATTGCTGCCACCAAAGATGGGACCTAGGCCCATCTCTTTTCTCTGTTTCTCTATGTCCAAGAGTTGAGATTCTAAAGCCAACCTCCTGGCCAGTCTTTCTAGGACAAGCTCCTTCTCTGAGGGAGCTTCTTCTTCTGAGGCAGGGGCCTCCACGACCTCCTCAGCATTTTCCTTTCCTGTTTGATGAGCCTCCTGGGACTCATCTTCATCCACTGGGTCATCTCGCATATTCTACCAAAAGCGTTCTAAGCATATCATTAGTAACATGAGAGCCATTTTTAACCCCATAACCTTTACCTAACCCATACCTGGGAGTATGACAACTCTATGTATGGTGTCAAGTCGAGCTCTTGAGCTTGCCCCTGTGAGTTACCCATTTTTCCATTAAAGCTAGGATCTTTGGTGAAGTTAAAAAAATCTTAAAATTTTTCATTTGTCCTAATTAAAGTAATATTTTTAAATTCCAACAACTGGGTGTCGGGACTTAACCAAGGGCCTAACAGTTAATTAAAAGAATTTGGAAAATTAGACTAATGAAAAAATACAGCTGGCTAAAGGCAATTTTTGGATTTATTCATGTGGTTACTTATTGACAGAGTGGTATCAGCAAAAGTGCAGAGTCGCAGACCCCACCACTGACCCACCAAAGTAGGAAGCTGGCTCTCTATATAGCGAACAAAAACAAAGTACACTGTGCAGAGAGTCCAGTGGATCCTGGATTGGTATACAGAGGCAAAAGTAGATAATACTAATGCTCTATTTGTGGTACTGTGGATGAGCAGTTAGGCTTATCAGTGGGAGTGCTAAGCATTTAATGTACTCACAAAGGCAATAAATGATACACACACTCAAGAATAAATTTGAGACCAATTTGCAAAAAGAATAGAGATTTTTATATAATTTTCAAAACCAAGAACTTCATTCATCGGTAAGTACTTTTTAAGCTATGGATTTTCAAAGTTTGGAAAAAAATGCACAGTTGGGCGCAATTACGCACAATAGAAGTCTATGGAGAAAAACAAAAACAAATGCATATAAAATCGTACAGTCAGTTCTCAGGGTTCACCTTCTGGATTTAGGGTAGCAGGAGGCCAAGGTCCAATGTTCCTCCAGCAGATCGTCGGGAGCATCCCAGATTCGCCTGGGAGCAGGGTATTGAGGTTGTTGGTAGCTGGTGCACTATGAAGAAGGGGGCCACCTCAAAACAGGCTGTCCAGGGGATCTTACAGATAGGTCCGGTGGGCCTCAAACAACAGATCAGGTCGCAAGGGCCTCAGGACCACAGGAGCACAGCTGGTTCATTGGTATTCAGGCCGGGCGAGTTGGGTGCAGAGCAGGTAGGTCATTCGGGATTTGCACATCAAGGCGGTCCTCGCGGTCAGGGACAAGCAGGTTGCAGGGATGATTTCTGGACAGCTGCGCCACTCACAAAGTGGGTCTCTGGGGTTCTGATATCTCTTGACTGGTGCTTGCTTCCTGGGAAGTTGGAGTCCGAAATGGACTCTTATTCTTGGTGCAAGTTGCAGGGAGTCTGGTACCACGGGTATTGGTACAGCACAGTAGGTCCTGGTGCATTCACACTTGGTGGGGAGACAGAGCTGGCCCTCTGGAGCTGTTGTACCACTTTTGGTTTGGTTGCTGCTTTTGGCGTCGCCAGGGAGCTGCAAGTCGGTAAACCGGTCTCTTCAGGTTTGGTGCCTGCAGACTGCAGTGGAGTAGTTCCTCTACCCCAAAGGAGTGGCAATTACCAAAGAGCTAGAGGTGCTCTGGGGTTCTTGGAGTCCTCACAGCAGCAGGACAAGTTAGCACACCACGATTGTTGAGTCCTGGAGGTTAACAGGCAGGGGTTTGTGCAAAAATTCTGCAGCAGGTCTTCAGTATCTCGGGTCAAAAGCTCTTCTTTGTAAGTTTCTTCTTTGTGTCCATCAAATCTAAAGTTCAGGGTCCGGGGGGGGCCCTAAATACTAGATTTAGGGGTATTACAGGGGGAGAAAGGTAGAATCCAATGGGCTACCTACCTTTAGGGCATCTACACTCTCTATATGACCACTTCCTGTTGTAAGTGGGCATAACACTGCCCCTGATAGGCTAATTCTCTTCAACACAAGATTGAAGAATCTGAAAATTGGGGTCCACTTCACCTACTCCACCTGAGGGGTGGTGCTGACTAAATGTGGACACCCCTTCTAATCTTACAAATGTTCCCACCTATCTTCCCACTGAAAGTGGGGTCAAGACAGAGGGGTTGGCATCTTCGTCTAACAGGAGAGGCCTGGGTTGCATTTTGAAGGCAGCAAGGCCTTTGAAGCTTCCCGCGCTGGACGGCTATTCTTGCTCTGAGGAAGTGTGAAACACCCCCACCCAGGGCAGGCGTTGTTCCTTGGCGTCTGAGAGGGAAGGCTCTCACCCCAAGAGGCCAGAAACATGTTTAATGGTGGTAGGCTGGCCAGAACCAGTCAGCAACACTCTAGTAGTCAGCAGGGTTTTAGGGGCACCTCCAGGGTGTCCTCTGTGTGCATTTATGAATAAATCCCACACTGGCATCAGCACGGGTTTATTAAGGTGAGATGTTTGGTACCAAACATCTGTGGGTACAGTGAAGTCATCATGGAGCTGGGGAACTTGTAATGACAAGTGCCCAGCCCATGTACTCTCTATGGCTTCTCTGCACACTTCCAAGAATGGACTTAGATATTGTAGGGTCATATCTACTTATGCAGATATATCCATACATGGGGTATAGTGCACCCTGCCTTAGGGCTGTAAGGCCTGCTGCAGGGGTGTCTTATCTGTATCTCATGCAATGTCTGTAGGCATGGCACACAGGGATGTGTGCCATGTTAGCTCTTCGGTTTTGACCAAGATGCGCAGACTGCAATGGCAGTGTGCATGCTCTTGGTGAGAGGTCTCTGGGGTGGCACAATTCTTGCTGCAGCCCTAGTGGACCATCTTCAGTTCCAATGCCCTAGGTACCACTTACTAGGGACTTACAAGGGGGACTGAAGTTGTGCCAATTGTGAAACAGTTTTAGGGAAAGAGTACTGGTGCTGGGGACCTGGTTAGCTGGGACCTAGCACACTCTCAGTCAAAGTTGCATCAGGTACCAAAAGTGAGAGGGGTACTGCAACAACAACCCAGTTTCCTACAGTATGGTACCATCTTTTACTCAATTTTCCCTTGCATGAAATATAAGGCCTGTAAAAACAGTAAGGCTACCATGGAATATTCTGTTCCTTATTGCACTGGCCGCAGGGAGATATAACAGTTTATAAAATGTACTTCCAATTGTGTGATATGTCTTAGTCTATCCCTGTGATAAAAGGTTTATGGGGAGCACAATACACCATGTAAAAAGAAGAATCTTGGAACACATGAGGACCATTGATAAAAAGGACCCACACTATCATACAGTAAGACAATTTGATGAAATGCACTTTGGTGACAGAAATATGCTGAGGTATTTTACCATAGAACAGGGTGAATATGATATAAGGGAAGAAAACAGGGTACTCATCTTGAGGAGAAAATCTAGGCATTCAATTGTTTTGAAGACAAAATATCCACAGGGCCTTAACACAGAGTAAGAATTGGCCATATACTTGGGGGATTGACTATCATTTCTACAGTTCTGCTTAGCAACCAACTGTAAGTTTATTCGAATTTTATATGTATTTCTTCCTTTTTCACACAGACGTTGGGGAAGGGACTCTCAGTCCAGCGATGGGGATTGTTGTATGAGAGGTGGTGCAACTTCTGGGTTCGACTCTCTACCCTTTTCTTCTTGGGTACACTGCACACTGATTGAGGACTCATTCAGTTATGGATTTTGTTTTGTCCAGTGGTATTGTATTATATCAGAGTTAGGTTTTTTGCACCTGCTCAGGTAGTTCAAAAACAGAAACCTATCAGAATAGAGCCAATGTTTGTGCAGAATCTCCTTTCATATTATTCAGCTAAACCCACTTTGGGAGGACATATTTACATCACAAGGTTTTTCTTTCATTTGAACTTATAATTTGTTTGTTACTTCATACCTGGAGATAATTATTTTGTGATCTTTTATAAAATTGTATTGACGTTTTTGAGGATGTAATTTACAACTACAAATGGCTCAAGATAAACCCACTTAGGTTGGATTCAATATGCATATAATGGTAAGAAGGACTATTGTTCACGGTTATAATGCACAAATGCTATATACCGACGAAGTATAATAATGTTCCAATAGAACACTTATTTGAATTGCCTTTTACTCCTTGTAATTAGATGTGACAAACAACATTGTAGATGTTATAGTTGCTGTGTTACATTATCCTCTATTCCAAGATGGCGGGGCCTCGGCGATGCCAGTGTTTTTTGTTGTTGTTATTTTTTTAAAGAAGGGGGGCTGTGTGGCCCCCCTTCCTTTCCTATTTTGTGGGCCCTGGGTACCCCATCCCCCAGGGCCTGGCCCCCTTTTAAAAAAAAAAAAAATTGTAAATGGGAGGGGGACCGCGTGTGCCCCCCTCCCGTGGCCAATTCCGGCCCCTGGGACCCCATACCCCGGGGCATGGCCAAACATCTTGTTTTTTTATAGGAAGGGGGGCTGCATGCCCCCCCCTCCTAAGGCCTCTATTGGCCCTGGGGACCCCATCCCCCGGGGCCCGCCTTTATTTATTATTTTTGTTATGGGAGGGGGGCCGCGTGGCCCCCCTCCCGGGCCACTTCTGGCCCCGGGGACCCCATCCCCTGTGGCCTGGCCATCCTTTTTTTTGTGAGGAGGGCCGCGTGGCCCCCCTCCTCAGGCCAAATATGGCCCCGGGGACCCCATTCCCCGGGCCTGGCCTCTCCTTTTAAAAAAAAAAAAAAAAATACACAGGGGAGGGGGGCCGCATGGCCCCCCTCCCGGGCCACTTCTAGCTCTGGGGACCCCATCCCCCGGGGCTGGCCCTCTCCGCTGGGGACCGTGGGGAGAGCCCCAATGCCCCCACGGTCCCTGCCGGCTCCCCGCCTCCTGCGGGAGCCGGCATTGCTTTTCCACATGGGGAGCTGCTGACATGCAGCTCCCCGTGTGGAAAAGCAATCTGCTTTGCTTCATTGAAGCGAGAGCAGGTTTCCCTGCTCTCGCTTCAATGAAGCAATGAATGCAGTGTCCCGGGGGAGGGCACCCCGGGACACTGCAGGAGCCGGCCCTGGGGGGTGGCGGTCCCCAGGGCCATCACAGGCTCCAGGAGGGGGGGCCGCGCGGCCCCCCTCCCAACATCTGCACAGCCCTGAGGAGGTGGTGGTCCCCGGGGCGTGTGGGGGGGCTCGAGCCCCCCCACACAGGAATTTTAAAAGAAATGAGAGCCCCGGGGGGTGGCGGTCCCCGGGGCAGCGGGGGGGCCATGTGCCCCCGCAAAATTATTAATCAAAGCCCCGGGGGGTGGCGGTCCCCGGGGCTTGGGGGGGCTTGGAGGCCCCCCCACACATAACAAAACAAAGCCCCGGGGGGTGGCGGTCCCCGGGGCTGCGGGGGGGCCGTGAGCCCCCGCAAATATTTATGGAAATCCCTGGGGGTGGCGGTCGCCGGGGCTGCGGGGGCCTCCCTGCGCCCCGCTATTAAATTTTTGCATGCCCCCGGGACTTGGCCCACCCGGGGGCTAAATATTAACGAAGCGCGGGAGACCGCGCTTCATTTTTTTTTCTTCACGGCGGGATTTGCGGATCCGACGTGAATATCACCGTTTTAAAAATAAATAAATGCTTTTTTGGGCCCTGGGGGTCCTTGTGGGACCCCCTGAGCAGGCCTAGGGGGTCAGGGTGTTTCTACCCTGCCCCCTTTTCTTTTGTTTCGCGTTTTTTATTCTGATTTCTTGTGTCTCGGTTCTACTGAGTCACAAGATGGCTGCCAACACTTCCTGGTTTGGAGTGTTGACAGCCAATTAGAATAAAGCTCGTGGTCGGGAGTGTCCGCGGATCCTCCGTGCCTCTAAATATCGAAACTTTTATTTTTGATTTTCTCAGCAACTACTGAACGGATTTACACCATTTTTAAAAAGGTCGCTTTCTGAACCAAGCACTACCTTATTGCCAAATTTGGGGTAAATCCGTTCAGTAGTTTCGGCTGTAGCCTTGCATAAAGTTTCCTATGGGAAATTGATTTTTTGACTCTTATTTTTTGAATTTCTCTGGAATTACTGAACGGATTTACACCATTTAAAAAAAAAGGGCGCTTTCTGAACCAAGCACTACCTTTTTGCCAAATTTGGTGTAATTCCGTTCAGCAGTTCGGGCTGTAGCCGTGGCTAAAGTTTCCTATGGAAAATAACATGGAGAAAACACGTTTTGGGACCCCCCCTTTTTCTCGGCCCCTGCTTGTCGAATCACCCAGAAACTTTCAAGACAGAAGATGACCGGAGCGCCCCACTAGTTTTGAAAATTTCGCGATAATTCGTCATCCGGCGCCAAAGTTATTGGGAAAACAAAAAACGCTTTTCCTATGGAAACTAGGTCCTAACTATAACTATCTACTGGCGACCGCCAGTAGATAATTTTTGTATACACCACTAGCTGCGTTTTTAGGAGATGAAAACAAATATCAATCTACGTATGGGCATTTCCTGACATGTTTCCTCATTGCTGGCTTTGTGTAGAGAATGGAGGAATGAGTTAAGATAATCAGTACTTTGTGAATCGTTCTTCAAACCAAAATCAGTTATGTTTTTATATGTATGGATATCTATTCAAAGAATATCCATATCTTATGTACAGGGAATATTTCCACAAAACTGTTTACTATCAATTTCCAGGTTGAAGAGGCTGAGGTCCTGTTTCAAAAAATATATTTTCTTCTTAAATGAAATAGAGAGAATGGTGTATCCACATAAGATAATTATATCTTCTCCCATATGAGGCAGCGCTGCTTCTCAAGCTCCCTTTGTAGGGTTGCATGCCGGGGCCATGAAAACTAACGGCCCATACAAATGACCCATTAACGGGGTCTAAGAGGTGTCGCAATAGTCCTGTCTTGGATAAGAAAGTAGAAGATGAACGCTTGACCTTCAAGAGCATCTTGTGTCCTGAAGATTCCGTGGGTGCATGAGACCACCACAATCCCCATTGCTACATTACGCAATAGACGCCACACACATAAGTAAATATGTTTAGTCATGGGAACCCAAAATGACGCCACTGGCAGCACCAATATTCCAGCTCTAATTGCCCTTCAAAGAGCCCCAGCTTCAGCTATCAACATTTGGCACACATGTAACAAGTGCCTTTACTGGTTAGCAAAATGTCTTTCTTAGGTCGATACCTGTGCAGGAGAAAATTGGATAGTGTGAGCAGCTGTTGGAAATAAATATGAATTAAACATTACTGATCGATGGAGCTGTCACTGTCAGGAGATAATTGACAGCCTTATGATGTTTGCTCGTGATGCAAAACAAAGAGAGCATGAGAACTTAATATTTAGATGACACTTTATTCTCTAATAAGAAAACGTTTCAAACCTGCCATTTCCATGTGTAGAATAACAATGGAACGGGTGAACAAACTGAATAAGTAGACGGGAAAATGAAACTCATTTTCATCTCTATTCTACGTGTGTGGCTAATGAGAGAAGGGCAATTACATCTCACGTCTAGAGCAAAAATCATTTTTTAATTGTGACGTTTGTCATAATCAGTTTGCTATATGTATGCATAATTATTTCCATTACAATAAACATAAAATGAAACAAGAAAATCATACTTTACACAGTCTAAGACGTAAAAGGGAAGATATCCATGAAGAATATTGTAAAATACATGCTAAAAAGTCATCAATATGGATATGGAAGATTCAGTGTAATTTTAACTACATCATATGTATGTCTAAAAGAAACAGAACGTTGTATTTGATTACATTATTCTATTACTTTGACGAAAAAGTAAACAAATGCAACTGTTAGACCTGGCATCTTTTGTCGTGGTTTCCTGTCTTTTTGCTTCTGACCTCCTGTTTTTGACTTTGTGCTGAACTTTTTCGCTGCTGACCTGTGCTAAAGTGCGTGTGCTCTGAGTCTAAAATGTAGTGGCATTTGGTTTCTCGATGATTAGCATATTCACAGGCTCAAAAATGAAACATTTTATTTATTATAATATTCTTGCTTTCTCAAATTTTCTTGGAAATGTCCCATTTGACCACTCTTTTCTCAAAATGTTCCCAGGGTAGAACCCACCCCCCCCCCCCAAACTCCCCCTTATGACAGGCGCTATGCTCACTCACCACAGGGCACTCATCCTGAACTTTTAAACCTCACCACTTTCAAATGTCACCAGCCACCACTGCTAAATTCATTTTTCACTGCAACGTTGCCTATCTCTCCCATAGGTTAGCATTGGAGCTACCTTGTTACACTTTACAAGTGTAACTTCCAATTGGGAGCAGATAGAAAATTGGTGTTTGGTGTCTCTGCACTCACAATTTAAAAACACATCTTTTAGTGAAGTTCGTTTTTAAACTGGAGGTCTGAAAATGCCACTTTTAGAAAGATGTCATCTTCTTACTTTAACTATTCTGTGCCTCTGCCTGTCCCTAGAATACACGTCTGGGTCAGGGTGACAGCTGGGCTTTGTGAATTCCCACTAGACAGTCACACACAAAGGGAGCTGAGGCATGCCCTGCATATCCTGATGGCCCATCTCCAAGCTGATGGGTCTTCTTGAGTTAGAAAGGTGTGAGGAGTTGACACTTGCACCTGAATAGGGCTGTGCCTGTCCCCACGCAAAGAGCTGTATGCCCCCCGGTACTGTGTCTGGAGCCATGGTCAGGAAGGGCAGGGTCTTGTGCACTACAAAGACCTTTCTTTGAAGTTTCCCTACTTCAAAGGCAAAATGGGTATAAGTACTGAACCTCTCTGACACCATATACTCAGAACACTTCTGGACTGAGCATATTCTGCCAAGAAGAAGAGCTGTTGTGCTGCCAGGAGGGACTGCCACTTTGCTGCATGCTTTTCTGTGTTGGCCGGCTGCCAGCTGCTTCTTGCCTGGAAGTGAGAGAACTGGACTTTACTCTCCACATCCTGCATCTAAAGGTGCTCCTAGGGCTTGACTTAGCTTGCCTCCTGTTGCTGAAGTCCCAGGGACAACAAATACATCCCCTGCATTTTGCTACCAGCACCTGGGCTCCTCTGCTGTAAGCCCTGCTTTGCCAAGTGATGCCAAATCCAGTCCTGGGCCCTTGAAAATGAGTTTTGGTGCTGCAACCAAAAAATCAATGCATCGACTCCAAAGCATCATTTCACAACTAGTGCATCCCTGAGATATCGCTGCATATACTGAAGCCTTGTTCCCCGCTCGCCGAGTGTGTGACACATCAACCACGACTTACAATGCAGACCTGACTCTACTGCAGTGCCTTCAAAGAACCACAAATGTGTGAGTTTCAAACACTGGCTCACTAAAGTCTATGATGCACTGTTCCGACGCAGTCTCGCCTCTGCGTGGCTTAAAACTGATGCAGTGCCTTCTGCTAGCGGTTCAGCATCGACTCCATAGAATTGACGCATCGCACTCTTGATATCGACGCTACATCGATGCTGCGTCACCTTCAGGAACCGAGGTCCCGCACCAGTAACTGACGCATCACCGCCTCTGTGCATCGCATCGTCCCCGGGCGTTAAAGTTTCAATGACCTTGCACCCCCCTCTGAAACCAACGCATCACCCGCATCCATGACGCCTCACCTCCTCTGTGCCTCACATCGTCTTTGACGTCCGAAGGCACGGTCCGCTGGTCTGCGTGACTCCTGTATCTGGCCTGTGTTCCATTGCGGTCATACTGAACGTTTGGATTTGTACAGGTGCGACCGGACAGCCCCAGTGGTAGCTATTTGACTTCTAAGCACTGCATTTTGATTTAATGTTGCAAAATTCATATCTTGACCTGTGTCTGTTACATTTTTGTCATTTTGCTCTTGTTTTACTCAGATAAATATTGGCTATTTTTCTAAACTGGTGTGGAGTACTTTTGTGGTGTTTTCACTGTGTTACTGTGTGTGTGCACACAAATACTTTACACATTGCCTCTTTAGTTTAGGCTGACTGCTCTGTGCCAAGCTACCAGAGGGTGAGCACAGGTACATGTTTAGTGGGCACTACACATACCCTGACTAGAGTGCGGGCCCTACTCGGACAGGGTGCATACCTCTGCCAACTAGAGACCCCATTTCTAACAGCAACATTTTGTGCATTCTTATTATTTCCTTTTTTTATATAAATTTATATATGAATATGCATGCACCTACATATCATGGGTACTCTCAAACATATTCCCGGGGGCAAAATGTTTGGTCTTTGGTGTGACCGAGGGCTGCACTAATGCCAGCATGGTGGTGGGGGCATAAAGTGGGAGTAGGGGACAAGAAACATGTACATCTAGACGTTAAACTGAATTGTACAATGTAGAACCAGAAAACCTGGGATGAATCCCGGCTTCCCCACTTGGCCAAATTGTATGATCCTGGGCAATTATTTTATTTCAAGTTCCCTCCTTTTTCTTCATTATCACATATAAAAGGACCTAGAAATACATGACTTCAGGATACATGCTGTACAAAACCTTCTCCTGTGTTTGGACTTAATCAATAACGGCATTCTTGTCAGAGTGGGGTGGGATGCATGAACGTTTCTGAATTCATGTTTAAAAACTATCACTTTAAAAAAAATACTTCTGAATGCACTACTATAATCTGATTTACTAAGGTGAAACAGTTCTGCATGTTAATGAAATACATGTTTTGAATTTTAAATAGACCTTATCATATTTTGACACATTTTCTGTCTTCAAAAATGAAGGTTTTTCTTAAGTTAAGGGTGCAGTGCACCCTAGTTAGTTCCTTTCTTTACTTAAATTAACCTTTAAATAAATGCTTGCGGTTTATTTAATTTTGTTTTAATGTTAGTTCTGAGTTGAGTAAACAGCAGCCCAGTGCGTCTGTTGCTCAGGAGGCCTTATGTAAATGTCAGGAGGGCCGCATGAGGCCCTCAGCACATACTTTTGAGTATCACTGCTATATATAAACATTTACACATGTTACACACACACACACACACACACATAAAATCATATGTATTTCCTAAAACAAATTGAATTTGAAATGGAGTTAAAGTTGACAAATATGTTTGTAGTGGTTTTGCCATAAAAAGATTATAAATTCCCACAACAAGGTACTACGTTCACCTCATGTCCTGTCTCCATCAGAGTAAGTCAACCTTAGCTCCCACCCCTGTTATTATTATCCATGTCTTGGGTGCAATGTAGGTGAATAAGCGACCTCCGGTGTTGCTTTTGTGAATGCAGGGAGTATGTGCGAGTGAGAATGAGACAGAGCGTAGATGTCTGGTAGGTTGGTGAAAGTGTAAGAGGCAGTTCAGGCATTCTGGTCCTGTGTTGTGTATGGCTTTGTATGGGTGCATAAGAAGTTTGAATTGGATGCACTTGTGGATGGGGAGCCAGTGAAGCTTCCTAAGGTGCAGTGTGATGTGGGTGCAGCGTGGGAGATTGAATATGAGTCTTGCGGTTGCATTCTGGATAGTGTGGAGTCTGTGTTGGAGTAATTTGGAGATTCCAGCATAGAGAGTGTTGCCATAGTCCAGCCTGCTGGTGATGAGTGCTCAAGTGATGGTCCGTCTGGTGTTCTAACGCAATCATTTGAAGATCTTTTGCAGCATGCATAGGATTTAGAAGCAGGCGGTGCACACTGCTTTGACTTGAGCCATCATGTTGGGCTTGTCATCTAGGATGATCCCTAGATTTCCTGCGTGGTCTGTGGGTATTGGTTCTAGCACTGATGGCCACCAGGTGGAATCCTATGAGGAGGCCTTGTTGCCAAAGACCAGTACCTCCATCTTGTCAGAGATGAGCTTCAGGGAGTTGGTTCACACCCAGTCTGCTAACATAGTCATTCAGTTGTTGAAGTTGTTTCTGGTGGTGTTTGTCTTGTCTGTCAGGGAGAGAATGATTTGGGTGTAATTGGCATAGGAGATGGCGGTGATGTCTTGTGCTTGGATGAATTTGGCGAGCGGTGTCATGTACATGTTGAAAAGAAGGGGCTGAGGGATGATCCCTGTGGGACACCGTATATCAATTTCTTGGTCTCTGATGTGAAGGGTGGCAGCCTGACCCTTTGGGTTCTTCAATGAGCAAAGAACAGATCCATTTGACAGCGGATATTTGGATACCAATCTTATGGAGTCTTCTGATGAGGGTGTTGTGGGAGACAGTGTTGAAGGCCACAGAGAGGTCCAGCAAGTAAAAGGCCACTGTTTCTCCTCAGTCCAGGATGATTCGAAGGTCTTCAGTGGCCAAAATGAGTTCTGTTCCAGTGCTGTGGTTCTTTCTGAATCCTGATTGTGTGTTTGTCTAGAAAATGGTGAAGTTCGAGGTGGGTTAAGAGTTGTTTGTTAGCGGTTGTTAAACATTGGAACTCTAGGTGGCAGAGGTTTGCACCCTGTCCAACTAGGGACTACAATCATAGTCAGGGTGAACTAGGTACACACTTTAAATTAACCTTTGCTCACCCTCTGAAAGCTTGGCACAGAGCAGACAGGCTTAACTTAGGAGGCAATGTGTTATGTTTTTGTTCAGCATACACGCAGTAACACAATGAAAACACAACAAAAAGACTTCACCTAGGTTTAGAGAAATAGAAAATATTTATCTGAGTAAAACAAGAACAAAACGACAAAAATCCAATCAGTAGAAGTCAAGATATGAATTTTTAAAGAATACATGCAAAAACAGTGCTTAGAAGTCAATTACTTGAGGTTCTTAAGGACCCGGGTAAACCCAAAGTTCAGGCTCACCACAATGGAGGGCAGGCTGGTTACGAGACTCATGCAGGTCCCGCCCGCTGTAACAGTACTTTGGATGGATCAAGGCGTCGAAGCTGAGGGCACGATGCTTCGATCTTTTCCATGCAGTCTGGTCACTGCATCGTTGTCGAGCTCCGTTGAAATACAGGCAATGCGTTGTTGTTGAGCCGTGCAGAGTGTTTGCATTGAAAGGCAATGTGCCGGTTCCGACCGGCACAGTGGTGACTATGCATCTGTTTTGTAGAAAATCAGCTGCAGAACCCACTTCTGAGGCCCAGGACTGGAGAGGGTACCTCAGGCAAGGGTACGACTCACAGATGGCAGAGTCCAGCAGCACCAGCAGGACTGTAGGAAGCATTTTGTGTCCCTGAGACTTCAGAAAACAGGAGGCAAGCCAACTAGCCCTTTGAGTCACTCTGGGTTCAAGTGAGATGGGTCCAGTCCTTGTTCACAGCAGGAGAGAGATCAGCAGGCAGCAGGGCAGCTCAGCAAAGCAGAGAAGCAGTCCCTCAGAACAGTCAGTCAAGGCACAGTGGCAATCCTTACAGCACAGAAGTCTTTACTTCGCCAGAGTTCTTCCCAGGTCCAGTAGTGTACTGATTTGGTAGGGTCAGACCCACAGTACTTATACCCAAATATGCTTTTTGAAGTGGGGGTGACTTCAAAGCAGCTTCTTGAAGTGCACAGGTCCTCTTTGTTTCCAGCTCTGTCTGTCAGGCTATCTGTGGGGATAATCAGTCCTTTGTGTGGGGACAGAACACAGCCTCTTCAGATATAAGTGTGAGCTCCCTTTCCCCCTTCCTGCCAGGCAGGCTATTAGAGTGCAGATGAATGCAGATGAGTCCTCTGTCACACCCATCCTTCCTGTGTTTGTGGCTGTCTAGAGGGAATGCACAAAGTATCACTGCCACCCAGCCCAGACGTGTATTGGAGACAGGCTGCAGGCACACAGAGCAAAGTTAAGAGCAGCGACATGTCCACTTTCTAAAAGTCACATTTCTAAAATAGTAATATCAAATCTAACTTTACCACTAAAGAGGATTTATCATTATCATTCTAAAGATTTAAAACATGATTTAGATTCTCCTTTCTGATCAGGAATTACAGCATAAAACTAATTTAGCTGTTTGTTACTACCAGGATATGTAAAAATTAAAAGTACATGTCCTACCTTTTACTCACACAGCACCTGCCCTTCGGGCTGCCTAGGGCCCACCTAAAAGATGGCCTATGTGTAATAAAAGGGAAATTTAAGGCTTGGCAAGGGGTTTTAAATGCCAAGTTGAGGGAGCAGTAAACTCCACACACAGGCCCTGCAATAGCAGGCCTGAGACAGGTTTGAAATGCTACTTGTGTGGGTGGCATAACCAGTGCTGCAGGCCAACTAGTAGCATTTAGATTACACAACCTAGGTACATGGTATACCACTTTAAAAGGGACTTACAGGTAAACTAAATAACCAATCAGGTATACACCAATGTTACCATGTTTTAGCGGAGAAGCATATGCACTTTATCACTGGTTAGCAGTGGTAAAGTGCTCAGAGTGAGTCATAAGGCCAACAAAACAATACAGCAAAAGGTGGAGGTAAGCAGGCAAAAGGTTGGGTGAAGACCATCCTAAGGATGACAGGTCTAACAAAGGTCTTCACAATCACTTTGGCCGGATAGGGGAGCAGGGAGATGGGTCAAAAGTTGCTCGTTTTATTCAGGCCAGGTGTGGGCTTCTTGAAGGGGGTGTGGATTTCTACAAGTTTCCATTCATCCGGGAAAGTTGTAGAGGTCATGGATGTGTTGGTAATGTAGGTCAGGGTGGTGCTGATTGGTGATGTTCCCAGGTTGTAGATGTGGTGGGGCATGGGTCTGTGGCGGCCCCTGAGTGAATAGTCTGCATGATTTCCGCTTTGTCATTTCTGGTGAGGGTTGTCCATTCGGTCAGGTGGCTGTCTTGGTTGGTGGTGGGTTGGTTAGCAATGAGTTCTCTGTGGTTGGGTTGGTGTATGAAGTTGCTGTAGATGTTTGCAAGTTTACTGTGGAAGAAGTTGGATAGATTGTTGCAGAGTTGTTGGGAGGCAGCAATCTTGTTGACAGTGGCAGAGGACTAGGTGAGATCCTTGATGATCAACAAGATCTCCTTGCAGCTGTTGGAGCTTCCTTCTACGCGGTCCACTAGTGCTTTTTTCTCGGTGTCTCTAATTTTTTGGGTGATAACGTCTGAGTGCAGCCCTGTAGGCAATTCTGTCTGTGGTGTAGTGTCTGGCTCTCCATTTTGTTTCTGGCTGTTTACAGTGTTGTTTGGTGTCTTTGAGGTCTTCTGTGTACCAGCTGGCCTGCTTGTTCATCTACTATGCTTGTAAGGTTGGATGGGTGAGAGGGAGTCCGCACAATTCTTGATCTAGTTTTTGAAATTGTTGATGTCCTTGTCGAGGTTGTCTGTGAGGCTAGACTGATCAGTGCTGAGGGCACATAGCCAGTCTTCTTCTATGATTTTGCTCCAGCTGCGGCTTGGAGTGCTGAACCTGGTAGGGGTGTTGACTTGAGGTGTGTTCATTTGGAAGTCGATGATGGAGTGGTCAGTCCATGTGAGTTGTGTGGTGGGGTTGAATTTGATGCTGTCGCTTGTGGTGAAGATGGGATCCAGTGTGTGTACTGATGTGTGTGTTGATTCTGTGTCAAGCTGGGTGACTACGATGTTGCTCACGCTTTCTGGGAGTGCTGTGGAGCAGGGATCATTTTGGTCTACCAAGTGAAAGTTGATGTCACAAAGGAGAATATAGGCTCTGCAGTCTATGGTGAATGGAGCACCAAAGTCAGTGTTGAGGTTGGTAAAGGTGGCTCTGGGTCTGGGTGGTTGGTAGGTGAGAGTTCCGTTCAGGGTGAATTTTCGAAGATTTGCAGTTTGAAGTGCAGGGTTCCATGAATGGGGTGGCATTCTCTGTGGATGTTGTGTATTTGATGGTCTATGATCATGGAAGTGTGGGTACATGTTGATAGATGTGTGCATGTATTAAGGTCTGTATTTGGGTGTGCAGCACAGGTTGTATTCGTGTGGCTCTGAGTATATGATGGGGGTTGTGTCTCCTCTGTTATTACTTATGCAAGTTTGCATTGTGATGTGGTTGAAGTAATCATTTATTATTCTTTAAGTGTGTAAAAAGATGTATGATTGAATGACTTGGTTCTTGCAGTCACACTGTATAGCAATGGTAAATGGAGGGTGTGTGAGTATATGATGGTATACGGCGATGTATGTTGCTTTATTATGTTTTTAGTGTGTACTATTTTGTATTTGATTGGATGTATGAAAATAAGACTTTTGGTGTATAATGGTGTGTGGAGCATGTAGATTGGTGGCTGTGTTGCCATTTCATATTTGGTAACTAGACGTATATTGGTGAATGTAGACACATGAATGTAGCTGTGTGATTATGTGGTGGGATGTGTCTACATATACTGAACTCTGTGTGCACTTGTGATGCTGTTCCTGAGAACATATATGATGTTGGGTTGATGACTGTATAATTGTCGCTTTGTTTTCACATGATTTGGGAGGATGCAGGTATTAATGACGGTGAGTTGATTGTGTGAAGGAATGTATGATGGTCAGGGTTTTGGCATATCATGTAACTAATGATTATTCGTATTGTGTACTGTGTTATTTATTATTTGAGTAGGTGTGATGTACAAAATACTGTATGCTAGGTGTGGGAGTTAAGGTTGACCTAGTACAGAGGGCTTGGGACACAAGGTGAAAGTAGCAATTTAAGTTGGGAGTTTCTTAACTTTTATATGATCAGAAACTATATGCATAATCATAAACCTTAGCAACCTTTTAACTATAGCTTTTTTATAAAAAAATTCTTTTGGCTTTTAAAAAATATAGATTTGTAAAAAATTTCTTTACCCTATGTCACAGTTCAAACGTACTAAGTCTACCTTAACTTCCATCCTTATTACTATTTGATGAATCTTAAATTGAGATGCATTTTATGGGAATCATTGATACTGTTTATATATTTGTATACGGAGGCATGATGGTTTGAATATGTGCTTTATTTACTTTTTTGGATATAGGACATTCGCCAATTGCGGCTTGTGGCCCATCTGCCATATTACAAGTGCAAAGATGTTACACTGGTTATCGGCAAACTGATGACAACATTACAAGAAGGAAACAATCAGAAGGCAAGCCTTCTCGGTTTGTGCTTCCAGCATCTGGAACAGCTTTCCTATCTAACTCAGCAGTGACTCTCGTACAATTCAGAAAAAAGCTGAAGACACACCTCTTCAAGGAACACTACCCCTGATGCAACAGTCTACTTTTGAATTTCCTCCAGTGATTGTATTTTCTTGGGGAGCATGTCCCCTCCAACTGTCTATTGCTCTCAAACTAGGCTTGTGCTTTATACATACCAAAACATACATACATACATACATACATACATACATACTTACAATGGCACTCAAAATATGTTTGATTGGACATACACCTTTTTTTTATAGCTGTACCACATCTGCAAAACTCTAAGTGAGGCCCTTAAGTTCTTTAAGTGACACATAGAGCACTTGTGAAAGTATTCAATAAAATCTAGATTTAACTGAAATGTCATACTATTGAGATGCAATGGATCTAACAGAGCAGGGATTGATGTGAGCATTGAAACTGTGTTCTAAGATCACTCCTTATGATCATTCCCAGACAAAGACCAAACATTCAAGAAGCATGAAAACCCTATGCTGTTCCTTGGTTTAAGTCTATATGGAGAAAATGAGGGTTCTTGGGCAGTAGCATTTTACCACAGGGAGGGGAATAGTGGAGGGTCAGGAAGGAATAGTAACACATTTTGGGCTGTACCAGCTCTCCAGGGTTCTGGGGCGCATGACGGTTGGTGTATTATCATATGATGGTGTGTGTGTTTGGGTGTATGATGTCGGCATGTATGATAGTGGTTGTTTGGATATATGATGGTAGTGGTATTGGTATATGAACATGATTGAGTAGTTGTCTGATAGGGGTTGTGTAGGTGCATGCTAATCGTTATGCATCATAGAATGGTTTTTGTACTGTGGTTGTGGTCAATATAGGTATTTGACACTGGGTGTATTCAAGTATGTTGGTGAGGATGGGTGCAAAAATGTGGATTGGTGATTTCCTGATGGGTGTGTGTGGATGTATATTGATGTTTATACAGACATGTAAAGGTGGGTGTGCCGTCACATATGATATTGGGTGAGTGACCATATAATAATGGTTGGGTTGCCATATGATGGTGGGTGAACAGACATAAAGCTGGGTATGTTGGAAAACAGTGGTATGTTTGTTGACATATGATGTGGATGTCTGATAACAGGTGTATTAGCCTATGATGTTGGCTGTATTGGTTTATGATGGTGTTTATAATGATGTATGAAGCTATGTGTGTGGCTGTATGATGGTGATTGTGTTAGCAAAAGATGTTGTTTGGATGGACCTATGATAATGGGTACATTGACGCATGATTGTTACTGTGGTGGTGTATGAGGATGGCAGTATTGGTGTCTGATGTTTTTGTGGACGTATGATGGTGGGTGTGTTGACCTTTGATGGTGGATGTGTTGGCATATGATGTTGGTTGTGTGGCATACGGTGTTGGATATGTTGAGATATGATTGTGAGTGTGTTGGAGTATGATGGTGAGTGTGTTTCCTTAAGATGGTGGCTGTGTTTGCTTATCATGTTTTGTGGACGTATGATTGTGGTTGCATTAGTATATAATTGTTGGAAAATGGAAGTGGCTTTGAAAGTGCACAGGGTCCCAGAGGAGTTCGGGGGGGAGGGGTAGTCTTTGCTGGTACATGCCCACATTAGGGAGGGACACACTCCTTACATTAGAGGTGGGGGACAGACTGCCATTAGGACCATTTTAGTCAGTAAGTTTGGGTTGACCCCTGAGAAATACAGTCAGCGGTTCAGGCCAGTCACAAACGTTCTACACAAACATGGGTGGATTTCTGGGACTATGCTGGTAAGGCACTGAAGGGCTGGGTGAGGGGCAACAAAGTTAATGACTTTGAAGGGTTGTACAACTTGTTTTTGAAGGAGCACATTCTTGATATGTGTTTTCCAGAGCTGCACCAACATCTGATTAATAGCAAGCTTATGGACTTCAGGAAGCTTGATGAGGAGGCAAACATCTAGGTCAGAACCAAAGTGTCCAGAAAGGTCCCTGGGAGTGACCCCAAGAAGGGTGGTTCAGGTTCCCCCCAAGAGAGTGAGGGGGAGGTCAAGAGAGACCCATACAAGTCCCAGGGTAAGGGGAAAGGAAAGGGTTCCCATCTCCCTTCTGAGAAAAGGTAGGGAGGTTCTGGTGGGCAGTGGCCCAGGGCGCCCATTTCCAACCCCGCTGCTTTTAGTGTTCCCAGCTAGGACACATGCAGGGGGACTCTGTCTGTCAAAAGAAACCACCCACTGGTGGGAATTCTACCAGGATGGACCATATGGCCTTGGAGAAGGGTAGTCCTGAGGGGCAGGTAATTGAACATGCAATGATCTCCCTCAACTGGGAGATAGACTCAAAGGGTGAGCTGCTGATTGCTGAGGGTGGTAGTCATCACTTCCACCAAGAGGCTCTGAGAAATACTGGGGCTAGCATGACCATGGTTGCGGAAGCGCTAGTTTCTACAGAGCAGTACACCAGCAAGGTGCGTAGAGTGACTCTAGCCCATGGGCTGGACTTTTTCCACCCTATGGCCCTGGTGTCCCTAGAGTGCTGACCCGGGGAAGGGTCATAGTTCGTCCCCAGATGCCCATTGACTGCATTCTGGGGAATGAGTTGCCCCCAGTGTCAGGAGGACTGGGAGGGGGTCGCCATCACAGGCACCCTGACAGTTCAGCTTTCTGGAAGTATCACTCCCAAATGGAGAGTACAAAACTACAGATGGAGGGGCAGAGGGAGAAAGGACTCACTTCTCACCACTGTCCAGCCCAGTGGCAGGAAATCACCCCTGAACTGGTAAGAGGTGGAGTGGAGAAAGAATACAAGGTACCTAGGGCAATTGCCCCCCCACTCTGAGAAACCGCAGAGAACGCTGGATGGCCTGGGGCCTGGCTCTTGCCCTATCAGCTGTCAGTGGCCTCTGTTGGTTGCTGTCCTTATGGACAGAGTTTTCCTTGGGATGGAGAAAGAAGTCAGACCCCAGGGGTGGAATGGGCCACATCACTTTGTTGGCCATGGTGGTATTGTCTACGTACTGGGTTGTATCTGTGAGCAAATTAAAGCTAGATGCTGCACAGATGGGGTCCACCAGCAAGGAGAAGGATTCCCCATGGGTTAACGTAGTGGCCCTAGGGAGCAGAGACAGAGGGATCCAACTGGGTGCAGAGAAACATAGAACTGGCAAGTACCCCTGCAGTAGTGGGCCATTGTCCATGTTCTATTACCCTAAGCAGGGAAGTCCATCAATGTATTGATTAGTCTACCATAACTTTAGACTGGAGGTGGGTCATGTTGGAAAATGGCCCTCTCTGAAGGGTCGCACCAAACGTTTTGCCTTTTGCCTCCCGTTTTTGCTTATTCTCTTTGTTGGCCTTAGGACTCTGAGAACCTTACCACAGGCAATCAGTGCTAAAGTGCATGTGCTTCTCCCCTAAAACATGGTGACATTGGTGTATACCTGATTGACATATTTAGTTTACCTGTAAGTCCTATGTAAAATTGTATACCATATACCCAGGGCTTGTACTTCAAATGCTACTAGTGGGCTGCAGCACTGATTGTGCCGCCCACAGAAGTAGCCTTTCAAACCTGTCTCAGGCCTTCCACTACAGTGACTGTGTGTGCATTTTATTGCCACTTTGATTTGGCATTTAAAACTACTTGCCAAGCCTTAAACCCCCATTTTGTTACATATAAGTCACCCCTAAGGTAAGCCCTAAGTAACCCTAAGGGCAGGGTGCCATGTAAGTAAAAGGTAAGA
Source organism: Calotriton arnoldi (assembly GCA_963921515.1). NCBI lineage: Eukaryota > Metazoa > Chordata > Amphibia > Caudata > Salamandridae > Calotriton > Calotriton arnoldi. Next base: position 349,338 of record CAWUFW010014535.1, read on the forward strand.
CATGTGTGTTTAATGTTTACTTGTCCTGATAGTGACAAACACCCAAATTTGTTTTTTACTACTGTGAGGCCTACCCCTCTCATAGGCTAGCATTGGGAATTCCTTAATGCACTTTTAAGCAGTAATTCCTGATCAGAGTGGAGCAGCTTTTTCCTGTTTCATATTTTTGGAATGGTAATGATGAATCGCCCTCACTGGTGAAGTTGGATTTACCATTACTGTTTTAGAAATGTCACTTTTAGAAAGTGGACATTTCTCTGCACTTACTGCTATGTGTGCCTGACAGCCTGTCTGCAATACACGTCTGGGGTGGGTGAAAGTTACACTTTGTGCATTCCCTATAGACAGCCACAACACAGGAAGATTAGGTGTGTCTGAGCACCCATCTACATACATCTGCATTCTGATGGCCTTGCCTGGGCAGGTTTGAAGGAAGGGGCTAACACTTCAATTGAATAGGCAGTGTCCTGTCCACACACAAAAGACTACTTACCCCCCACAGATAGCCTGGCAGACAGGACTGGGTTGAAAGGGATACGTGTGCTGCTTTGAAGTCACCCCCACATTAAAGGCACTTTTAGGTGTAAGTACTGGGTCTCTGACCCCCTAAAATCAGACACTACTGAACTTGTAACTGAAGCTCTGCTAGAAGAACTACTGTGCTGCTTAAATGACTCAGCTGGACTGCTGATCTGGAAGGCCTGCATTCCTGTATGTTGCCCTGCTGCTTACAGCTCTCAGACTCTGTTGAAGGAGAGCTGGACTCTGCCTTCACTCCAAGTGATCTCCAAGGGCTTGTTGGCTTGCCTCCTGTTGCTTGAGACTCAGGGATTTCAAAGTATCTAATCCTGCTCCTGTCCGTAGCTCACTAGAAGTCATTCAGATACTTGCAACATGGAAGTCGATCCACCTCCTGTCTGTGTGTAGCAGAACCAACGCATAGACCCGACCGGAAGAGTAAAATCTGCGCATCGCCTCGGAACCAGCACTTTGCCTCCAGAGATCGATGCATCGGTCAGCATATCGCCGCTGCTGCAACTTGGTGAGATCGACGCATCCCCTCAACTGTGTGGCAGAATCTAGTCAATCGCTCGACGCCTCTCGACTCCAGCACTCGTCTTTGGAACTGACTCATCGCCTTCACCATGTGGAGAAGATCGACGCAACCTGCAACTGCGGGCCTTAACATCGACGCATTTCGCTGTTTGCGACCAGGAAATGTACTTTGTTCACCAGGGACTGCATTAGTCCTGTAGCTGGCCAGTGCTCCATTGCGGTCAGCCCAAACTTTGACTTTGCCCCGGTCCAGAACAAACGAAAGTAGCCTTTTTAGCGCTACTTGCTTCTAAGTGCTTATTTGCATTTATTCCTTTAAAATTCTCAACTTCTATACATTGGATTTTTGTTGTTTTGGTCTCTTTTTTTATAATATAAGAATCTATTTATATAAACCTTTGTGGAGTCTTTTTGTGGTGTATTCATTGTGTTACTGTGTGTGTTGCACACATACTTTACACATTGCTTCTTTAAAAAAGTCTGACTGCTCTGTGCCTAACTACCAGAGGGTGAGCACAGGTTATCTTTTAGTGTGTATCTTGCTTACCCGAACTAGAGTGGTGGCTCCTGCCTGGCCTAGGTGCATACCTCAGCCAAACAGGAATCCCATTTCTAACAGTGATGGTAGATGCTTTGGAATATGATGCTGGTTATGTGGCTGTATGGTTTAAATATGTTGGTGTATGATGGTGGTTGTGTGGATATATGGTGTTGAGTGTCTTTGCCTATGCTAAGGGTTGTGTGGATATATGAGGTGACTTATTGACTGTATGATGTTAATTCTATGAATGTGAATTGTGCAGTCTCTGTGTGCCATTCTGCTTCACCCCTGCATACCTTGCATGTAACCCACTGCCTCCTGCAGCACCTCATGCCCTCTGCCTCGCATAACCCCTTGACTCTCTGCAGTCTTTTGTGTGCTTTACCCCACTGGTCTTGCTTTCCCAGCAGGCCCTGTGTGTTGTCCTGCCTTGATCTTGTAGCTCCTCTGTTTGCCCCTCTGCCCTGCCTGCAACACTTCTGTGTGTTTCCATCCTCTCTTGCATTTGTTGTTTAAAGTTCTGTTGTTTACCAACTGCTGCCCTGCCCCCGTACCTACAGCCCTGCGGTGAGCCATAGAGTCATCGCATACCGGCAAATATCACACATGCTGAAAAATGTCACTGCCTTCATGAGATGATCATCATATTCCAGAAATGGTCGTTAGGGGTGAATTACATTTTCTTTGTCAGCGGTACATCCAGAGGACAGAAACAAATGTGAACAGCAGTCAATAACCGGCATTGGGCAATAGACACCTGTGACTTTTTATGTTTGTATGTATGTGGTTTTTATATCACAAAGTAGCTGCAAAGTACGAGAGTGCTCTAATGGAGAGGGACAGGCAGTAAGAGTGGGAAAGGGGAGCATGTGGGCACAGCCTCAGTCTGGGGGCTGAAGACAGGAAGCTGTAATATAGTAAGAAAGGGATCTAGGTAAAGCGTAGCAACCAGGGTGAGTGTTTTAATTGAGAGGACATGGTTTTTCTGGTTCGGCAATTAAAAGGTGGAGTGTGTATTGCACTTTGGAGACAGGGAAAGGTAGAAGAATAGGCATTGAGAGGAGCAATAGGAATTCATGGGCCGTTCGTGCCCATGACTATGCCAATTGACTGTTCAAGCAATTATGATTGGCAAACATTTCATTTGAAAAAAAACCAGTTCATACTGTTAGTACCAGTATGATAACTATTGGAAAGCTGCCCCTCCATGGTCAAAATGTTGCCAGAATTGGTTATTTTATGCCACAGATAGGCCTCAAATGAAGAGATGCCCATTATATGCCCACATGCATGGTGTGGAAACAAGGCATTAAGCAGGAAAGGGAGCAAGCGAACATTGGGGCTGCGGAGAAATAAGGCTGAAATGGAAGTGGAAGTGCAGGAATGAATATTTGCAATCTGGCAATGGTCGGTCTTCTAGTTCAGCTCAGATTTCTCTATCTTAGATTCCCTCCTCCTACACCTATTGTCTGAACCTAAAAAACAACATGGCAGGCTCAGCCAATGGGGGATGCAGTCCCCTGAGCCCGCGCCAGAATTTTGTAAGCCTCTAATCTAATGGTATCCATCAGATTGCAAATTTAGATACATATTTGGATCAAAAATTAAAGTTTTCTCACAGCACACTTTATATAAGTGTGAAGAGGCAACAAGGTATCAGTAAAGGTAAACCTGGCTCACCTTTCGGAGCTTGGCTTCAGCATTAGGGCAATTTGTAATTTGTAATTTGTAAGTGTGGTATGTAACAAGCTATCAACCAATCCAAGGTCTTCACCAGGCTGAAGGGAAATGAAATGCTTCAATAAGGAAAATAAAAAAAGAACGTGGGATATTTGTCGAGGACGGCTAATGCTATGATGAAATAGGAAATAAGATGGGGAAAGGAGATATTCTAGGTACGGTCCTGGGCACACGTAATGAGGATATAATACTAGTAGAAATGTCTCATACTGTTGAAATGTAGAAGGTCTACACCAGAATGATAATCATAGGTGTTTAATATAGTAACAAAGCAAAAGCAACCAGCCAAAGCAAAAGCAACCAGCCGACACGTGTTTCGTCACAAAGGGGTAGTACCCCGTGACTCTTCAGGGCTGGGGAGGATACAAAACATAAAATAAACTGGCAAGAAAACATACAGAGGATGTATAGGCCGAAACTGAGAATCATAAATAAAAGTGGAAACCTAGTTACAAAACTTAAACATAAAATGAAAAGGAGATATTCTGTTAAACAAGCAACAATTGATCCAGCGATCTGGGACTAATAATTTTCTACAGACTAGGCCCAATTTCATTACCCAACAAGTCCCTTCATGCTGGGTTAGTGAATTACTAAACAAATAACCAAATTTACCAAATTCCAATTTGTATCTTCATTTCTATAATACCAATTATGGCGATGCAATCTTTATATAGTTGACAGGGTTTGGCAAACTAATACTTGTTTCTAGAAAACTCATAAACTAGAAAAACACCTCTAATAAAGACAGACTCATTTGTATATTTATAATATTTATCTAAATAATGTAAAATAAATGCTTCTTCAATACCAAAATACAGTACAAATCATAGATCACCACAGAGCAACAATATCAGAGAAACAATGATAAAAATACATCTCATTTGACAGCACATAAAGGAGTGGAAAGGTGAAGAGACAATAGGTTCAGAGACAAATTACATTTGCAAATGGTTATGCAAATTCAGTTTTCTGTCTATACTAACCAAATTGGAATAGGAAAACTACTCCCTGGCCATGAGAGCAGTAAGGCCCCTCAAGAAGAGTTGAAGAGGCTAAGATTAAGTCAGGAATCAGCAGACAGGAACAGCCAGCTCAAGAATAGGAGACAGCAAACAAGGCCTCTCCTCACGCAGGTAGGAAAGCAAGCCACAAACTAACCTAACCCCTCCCACCAGGAACCTCAATTATACCCTAAAACCCAAATGTCCAACCCACATTTGTATCAGAACAGAGGATTTCTCTACACATGATTGTTTAAGGAAGGGGGTGTACTATCACACCACTCTCGTCATATCCATCTCACTCAATGTCTTATTGTTTATTTATTCTGTATACCTACTTCCACCCCAGGAAATACAAATTCGAGCCACTGTCATAGCATTCGTTTCCTCCATCCCGGTCATGTAGCAAATTCTGTGTCACATTTATCCACTTGTGCCGCATTTGGAGGAAATGTTCCTTCACTCAATGAAGAAATTGTTTCTTTCAGCTAACTCTTGGCAGGCACACAGGGCTAATGAAGAACACTTGTCTTCCACCTTCCCATTATCGTTCAACATTATTTTCAGAATTCATTCTCATTTCATTAACCCAGTGTTTCCTGCAGTGCAGAAAACCATGCTTCTATGGAAAACAAACACAGGCATTATTAATCACTTATAATGCTTTCCATTACACACACACCCAATTCTGCATTTATCCATGCGCAACCCAAGTTAGTATTATTTTCCTAACAAATGTTAATAAAGTACACAAAAGCAGCATTAGTCCTTTTATTTTTATTTGTCAAGAAGCATTTGCGGCCTACTCCAGTGCTTTATTACGCGCTTGCGCAGTAGCATTTTCCCTCATGTTAAGCTCTTTTCCACATTAATTTTTCACCGCACACTGTTAGTTAATGTTACTAAGGGTTCAATTCGAGCAGATTTTATTTCGCGAAAACCCTGCTCCATCAATCCCCCCTTTGATGCCGTTTTGAGCCATCACCAAAATACCCACCAATACAAATTATCACTTTCAGAAAGCAGTTGTTCTCTCTCGCTTTACCATTATTCCTTCTAAATCCTTCATTATTTCATAATAATTTCCTTTCTTGTCCTCTAATTCTATCTCTTCTCTCTTTCTCTTCCTTGCTCTTCGTTTCACATCAGATGTCTCCTTTTTGCATTTGCAACATTTATAAATCAGAAAAATCATTAATATTACCATAGCCACTGCAATGATAGGTGTTAGTATTCTCCCTAATACACTATTCCCAAAGGTAGAAAACCAATTACCCATAGAGGAGAAAATCTTACCAAGTTTCTCCCAAGCACCGTCAACCTTCAGTTCAGCCAAATCTTCTCGAAGATTTGTAATGTTCTTAATATACCCCTCTAAACTCTTACTCTTATCAGGGATATAAGTACAACATTATTGAATTTTCAACATATTACAGACTCCACCCTCCTTGGCCAATAATACATCAAGGGCAAGTTGATTTTGTAAAACCATAGACCTAATCGCAACCATTTCAGTATCAATCATCAAGAAACCACCAGCTGTATCTGTTGATAAACGATCAACCACTGTGGACAATTTTCTAATTTTATGTGAGTTTAATATGACTCCAACTGAAAGTATCAATGCTCCAAAAATATCTCCCACTATTTCTGAAGAACTCGCTCCTCTCTTATTACGTATTAATCTTTTCTTTACTTCATTGATTCTATCATTTTTATCCAAGTGATATACCTTAGGAAATACTATTCCAATATTGCAACATCCATACCAATGTGCAGGCAACCTATAGTAGGCATTCTTACCACACACATAATAGATTCCCGGAAAGAGGATCAGTTCCTCCTTTTATTCCCCATCCTCCCGTAATTAGGAAAGTATGATTCACTAGAACCAATGAAATAATTGTTATAGTCAGTTTTTAATCTAAGCAAGCAAAGCTCCCCTCTATGATGCCAGTCCGGGGTCATGGCAGCGTATGTCTCACCCTTTTTATAATCTCCTTCTCTGAAAACCCATGGAGGTACATGAGACTTTTGCTCAGCAGCTTTTCTCTTGAAATCCTGCCTTCTATCCTCTACCATGTTAATGAATTCTATTTCTTCAAACCGCAATCTACATGTCAAGTTATGTCTATGTGCTTATACTATATCTATTGTTTTTGTTGGATGAAACAATTCCCCCATATATTCTGCATTTTCAGCACTACTTACTCTATTCATGTACTTTGTAATAGGAAATCCTGAAAACACTAAATCCATGTTAGAATAATAATATTGTAAGCTACCTTTCTCGTAAAAGAGACTCGTTAAAACACTACAAGACACTCCATATGTTAAAGGTAGGTGATGATAAGTCACCCCCTCTGAGACAGACAATGGTAACTGCATGCACATATAACAATATCTCGCATCCATCGTATCAACATACTCATATAACAACTTGGTAAAAACATTTAACGAAAAGTCATTAATTGATTTATCTTGATGGCAAATGCTGTCACCTTCCATTTTTCCTATATTAGTATGTGAGATTTCACTCATCACACCATTAGTATTATTTTTATGATTAGTTACCATTAAGACAGGCACAATAACAATTAGTGTTAACCACAGCCACCATTAGTAATAAAATACTAAATAAGCAAGCATTAATACATCTACGTTTAAACCTATGATTTTGATATCCAGTCTCTGCTATTTTTCCCATTTTAGTGAAAAATAAAAAAAACTATAAAGAAAAAGAAAAACTAGAAAAACTATAAAACTATAAAACTATTTAAGTAGTGTATCCAAACACTTCAAGCCTTCTTCTTCTTCCTTCACCCCCTCCTTTTTTTTTTTTTTTCACAGCCTTTGGTTCAATTTCTTCTTTAGTTCTCTTTTCTTCTTCAAATGAATTCTTTAATTTTCTGCAACTTTAGTTTACACAGTTCTTTTAAGGTGGTTCAAAACCATTTGCTTCACTCTGCTTTGTGTCAGCGTTTTCTTTGCTCTGATCCGTATTCTCAATTTCTTCCAATATCACATATGTCCATTCTGGAGCTGTGTATTTCTTGTTTGGAACTCTTACTCTCTTTGTTTCCCAAACTGATTCTTCTTCTGACTCACTTTGTTCTGTTTTGTTTGGTACTTCAACTATTGTGTCTGGCGTTTTCTTTTTCAGAGTGTATTTCAGTCTTTTCACTCCTTTTGGCCACAAATCACCTTTTCTTGCTTTCTTAACTTGCACAGTTCCTTCTGCTTCAGTGTCAAGTTTGCAAGTTCTTTTATTTAGTTCTTTTCTTCGTTGCACTTGCTCTTGATTCTCATTTAACACTTCTCCATCATCACTTTCAAAAGCAGTCTTACAAGACCCAGTAGCTGGTGCCCACTTTATTCGACTTTGTTCCCATTCAACCACGTGTTCAATACCTTCAGAATCTGTAGCTTCAGACTCTATGGTTTCACGTTCTACAGCTTCTGGCTCTTCTCGGCTCTCTGCCAGTTGCTTTTCTTCTTCTTGTCTTTTAAGTGGACGTGGGACTCTCCTTGTGTGACTTGCGTGTATCCAATTTGGCAAACCACCACACTTCACTGCTGTCGTTGTCACCAGTATTACCTGGTATGGGCCATGCCATCTAGGTTCCAGTCACGACTTTCTCACATGCTTCTTCACCAGAAGCCACTCTCCTGGACTTAAATCATGTGCTTGCTCTTGCTGTGTTGTGGTTGAAATTTCTCCAACCTGATGAGATACAGAACGCACCACATCAGCCAATCCTTTGCAATAATCAAGCACCAAATCATCAGTTATATTCATCAGTTGATTTGCTGGTACAATCGGCTGTCTCATTGCTCTTCCCATTATAACTTCATGAGGGGATAATCCAGTCTTTTTATCAGGAATGCTTCTCAGACTCATTAATATCAAGGGTAAAGCATCTGGCCATTTCAGTGCTGTGGATGCACACACTTTTGACAGTCTTGATTTAATAGTGCCATTAATTTGTTCGACCACACCAGAGGCTTCTGGTCGATAGGAACAATGCAGCTTTTGCTCAATTTGTAATGCTGCGCAAATCATCCTAATTATTTCATTATTAAAATGTGTACCTCTATCCGTTTCTAAAGAGACTGGAAATCCAAATCTAGGGATGATCTCTCTCAAAAGCAATTTAGCAACTGTTAAACTATCATTTCTTCTTCTTGGATATGCTTCTACCCAACGAGAAAACAAACAAACAACAACCAACACATATTTCAGCCCATTACAAGGAGGTAACTCGATGAAATCAGCTTGTAACCTAGCAAAATATCCTGCTGCTTATCAAATCCGCCCCAACTAACAACAGTCTTTCTACCTGGATTTTGCTGCTGGCACACTACACATCTCTGCAAAGACTCTCTGCAATGACTCTGAACTTAGGATTGTACCATGGCTGTTTGAAAAGTCTAATCATAGCATCTCTTCCCACATGTGTTACTCCATGGTACATCCTTGACATTTGAGAAAGTAAACAGTCTGGCATTACTGGTCTATCATCCACATACACCCATATTTCATCTTCTAGTCTCCTTGTACAACCTGATTTAATCCAAATTTCTTTCTCTTCTTCACTAGCTTCTTCTTGCAATTGTCTAACTTAATCCCATGTTTCTGCAGAAGAGAACATCAAGTGACAATTTGTATTCTTTTTCTCTGCTCCTTTATTAATTGAAACCGAATTTTGTGCACAGAAACGAGCCACTTGGTCTGCGTATCTGTTGCCACTAGTCACATAATCATTTCCTGATTGATGTGTCTGGCATTTGACCACTGCAATCTCTTTAGGCAATTGTAATGCATTCAGCAAATCCTTCACATCTTTGCTATTTCTGATCAGGGATCCTGAAGATGTCAAAAATCCACGTTGCATCCACAATTGACCAAAATCATGCACCAACCCAAAACCATATTGACTGTCTGTAAATATGGTTATCCTCAGCTTTTTGCCAATTATACAAGCCTTGGTCAAAGCAACCAATTCAGAAATTTGTGCTGAATTTATCCCTCTTAGACAAGATGCTTCAAGAACCATAGCCACTGTACAAACTGCATATGAAGCACGCAATACACCTTTTTCATCTCTCAGACAGGAACCATCTACAAACATCATACAATCTGATTCTGGCAATGGTGTATCTTTTATGTCAGGCCTTGGTTCCGTACACAACTCTGTCACATCCAGACAATCATGATCTGCTTCATCTTTTACTTCTTCACAACATGAACTCGGTAACAAAGTTGCTGGGTTCAGTGTCGTGCATCTTGTTACTATCACATTCTCAGCACCCAAGATCACTCTCTCATATCTAGTCAAGCGACTTCTTGTCATATGCTGTGTTCTCGTCATTGTCAGCAAAATCTCAACAGAATGTGGCTCATACACTCTCAATGGATGTCCCATCACAATTGATTCACTCTGCTCCAGGCTCACACAAGTAGCAGCCACTGCTTTCAAACATCCTGGCAATGCTGCAGCCACTAAATCCAACGTAGCAGAAAAATATGCCACTGGACGACGCGCCATTCCATGTGTCTGCGTCAAAATTGAAAGTGCACATCCATCCTTCTCACAACAGAACAATGCAAAATCTTTACAATAATCTGGCATTCCCAATGCAGGTGCTCGACAAAGGCTATCTCGCAATTCAACAAAAGCCTTCATGCTTTCTTCATCCAGTTCGATCGGATCGACTACATCTTTGTGAGTCAATCTCTGTAATGACTTGGCTATCAGTGAAAAACCACTGATCCACTGTCTGCAGTATCCAACCATGCCCAGAAACATTCGAACTTCTTTCTGTGTTCTGGGAGGACCCATTTGCAAGATCACAGCAATTCGATCTTGTGATACTTTCCTGACTCCTTTCTCAATTTTGTGTCCCAAATATTGAACTTCTTTCTGACAAAACTGCAATTTTGCTGGTGACACTTTATGCCCACCTACTGCCAAATGGTTCAGTAGAGCAATTGTATGTGTCACACATGCTTCTCGTGTCTTTGATGCCACTAACAGGTCATCGACGTATTGCACCAATACTGAGTCTTCTGGCATAACCAATGTCTCTAGACACCTTTTCAAAATTTGATTGAAAATTGAAGGACTCTCTGTATACCCTTGAGGAACTCGGCACCATGCCAAAACATGGCCTCCGAACCGGAAAGCAAAAAGATATTGGCTATCCTGATGCAAGGTTATCGAGAGAAATGCTTGCCACAAATCAATCACTGTGAACCATTCCGCATCACAGGGAATTTGGTAAAGAATTACAGCTGGGTTTGGCACTATCGGACAACAAGGTACTACAATCTTATTAATTTTTCTCAAATCTTGCACAATTCTATACTTGCAACTCAGTTTTTAATTCCCATAATAGGTGAATTACAAGGGCTCCCTAGTATCTCTCGCAGAATACCCTGTTTAATCATTTGCTCGATTACAGGAGTAACTCCTGCAATGGTCTCAGGACTCATTTTATACTGTGGTGTTTTCCGAAATTATGCACCTTGTTTGACCAAAATTTGAATTGGAGCAACACCCTTCATCAATCCGATATCTTTCCCTGTAAAATCCCACACATCAGTCGTCACAGTGTCTCAATTAAACAGGCAAATCCTTCGCTGTAAATAAAGGATACAAATCATTCACTTCTGTCCCTTGCCTTGCTAACATCACTTTGAAAGCAACATCCTCATCTGGTGTTTGGAAAGCAATACCATCTGGTGTACAATAAATGGTGCAATTCATTTTACAGAGTAAGTCCCTACCTAAAAGGTTCACCGGACTTGTTTCGCACACCACAAACCGATGCAAATCTCTAAATTCTCCAATATGAACCTCCATTGGTTTGGTCACTGGAGTTCTAATATACTTATTTGAAACTCCTACGACTTGGATAGTTTCTCCCGAGAGGGGTAGGTTTGGAATTTCTGCTGCTCTCACAGTAGAATGGGTAGCACCAGTGTCCACAAGGAATGTAATATCATTGGCTTCCACTTTCCCATCCACAAAAGGACCTGATTGATCTACCTCTAGAGATGCGCCAAGCACGCACTCATCCTCCCCCCTCAGGCACCGTCATTGAGATGAATCTGAATAACTCTCAGAACACTGCAACCAATATTGCGAAACCATCTGTACATTTTGATTCTTACCAATTTGTTCACCTGCGTGAAATCCAGCATTCGCACTGTATCTCTGTACCTGAGCATTCACATTATTTGGCATAGGAGCTTGAGGCACTTGTACCTGTTGTACCTGCTGTACCTCTGGTGTAACTACCTGATGCTGTTGCAGCTGTTGTTGATTTACAACCACCTCATTCTGCATCTGTGGATTAAAATTTTGAACCATTCCATTATTTTCTAACAATAACTTACACTCGTACTTCCAATGTCCTAATCTTTAGCACGCATGACAAGGAAATGTCCTTTTCATCTCTTCCTTATTATTTTTACCTCTACCCTTTCCCGGTAATTGCACTTGAACACCACCATTCGGTACAACATTCATACCAGGTACCTGACCATTTTGAAAATTCTGATTCTGCCCTTTCATTTGAAAACCTGTTTGAGAAAAATCAACAAAATTCCCATTTTTCTGCTGTGCCACTTTCACTTGCGCCCACATCATTTTCTCTTTCAATTTCTTATGTCTAGATTCAATGTCATCACTACAATACTTTGCATACCTCAGTATTTCATCCACTGTCTTGTTTTGCCAGCAAATCAAACGCTGCTGAATCATATTACTAATTTCGGGTTTCAATCCAAATACAAAATGTCCCATATCTTTGTCAGTTATGCTTTCAAAACCACTATACTGTTTAAACACCTGTAAAAGTCTCTCGTAGTAGGCATGTACTGTTTCTTTTGACTCCTGTGTTGTTCTGTCAATCTTAACCGAATCTGTTTCCTTTGGGGAAATCTTACTCTTCATCGCCTCTTCTGAAGGCGCTCCAGTTTTAACATCTCTAGGATATTCCTCTTTTGGCCAATCGACTGCAATTTTACACTCAGTCCATAAATCAGCTGGAACTACAATATCAAACAAACCATCCAGATCTTTCAACAAAACCTTTGAGACCTTTATAAACCTCTCTACCTGTTTATACCACTCAACAGGCTTTTCTCTCAACTTTGGGAAGTCATTTTTAAAAGACAATATGTCCTGTCTTGACCAAGGAATATGAACATATCCACCACCTGGAACTTCTCTCAATGAATATATCATTTCAGCAGGTTCTGTCTCTCTTAACGGAAGCAAAGGAGATGCAGTCATACCTTTACTTGCAAGCATTTCTTCTTTCATTTTCGCCCAGCTACCTTTCGATCGTTCCAATTCACCCCATCTTTTCAGAGTATTAATCAACTCCTTTATTTGCAATCGTTTACCAGATGCATTCAAACTCTCCAGATCCTTATCGCTAAAATCCAACCTATATGTCCTTTGTAAAGCTTTCGATTTTTCAATATCCACTGCATATTCCTGTGCTGCTTCTGCCAACCTCTCATGCAAATGTTTCGCTTTCAATGTAATATTCTTACACAAGAATAACAACTCATCATCCTGATATTTACTCAAATCTCTCCGGACTTATTGTACCAATAATCATTTCTTCCAGATCTACTCTTAACCTACCTATATCTGTACTCGGTTTGGACTTACTAGGTCCCATTCCTCTAATCCAATCATCCAATTCTTCTGGCGAAGGTCCCACTGAACCCCCTGATACTGAAGTCGTGTCTCTCACATTTGACATTAATTTTCTAGGATCGATCTGTACACTCATTTTTGGCGTTTCAGTCACATTTCCATTTACTGGAATGTCAATCAGTGACGTACCCATATCATTTGATTCTGGTCCACTAACATTCCTAGCACTATTCACTGGAACTGTCAATGCATGCACTCTTGAAATGTTTTGACTCTCACTATACAATGAAACTATAGGACCAATTGTCACCGGAACTGACAAGGCTTCTGCATTTAAACTCATCTGATTAATTTTCTGAGTCAATTCTTCCTTTGCGCTATTGAGCATTTCGATATCTCCCTCCTGTGAAACTCGAGTAGCCGATCAAGACTGTAAAACTAATGGAAATTGTGAAGCGTGTGGTACCTGTGGAACTTCTATTTCAAGTGCACTTGGAGTAATCCCATCTGAACTCTCCTGATATGGTGGAGGTCTCGTCAATAACATCTCATCTAATAACTCATCATCAATTTCATTTGGATCCATATCTAGTTCTTAAGTTTCTACATTATTCTTTTTCTCCTTACACTTTCCACCAGCTTGACCCTCAGCAACCATTACTGGGTATAATCCATCTGTGATTACTTCTCTCCTCCACCTTTTCATCTGAGCATCCCATTTAGCTTCTGAATACCATCTCATTGTATTCCTATATTTCATCCCATTCCTATCTCTCTCCCTTCTGTACGCCTCATGTTCCCATTCCTCAAGCGCCTCATACTGCATGGGTCTGGGATTTGGTTTTTAAGAATTCATTTGTCTTCTCAAATTTTCCAAAACTTTTACATTGAAAGTACCATGCTCTGGGAAAGCTAAAACTCGATCATCCTCCGTATAACTCACCCAGTTCTCTAACCATGTACATGTATGATATCCATGCTCTAACATCATAAAAGAAGCAGGCAATCTTGGAGGAGGTACAGGAACTCCCTCTCTAGTAACTATTGGCTTGTCTTTTTTAAACAAATCTTGTATCATTTTTACCAACTTCATTTTCAACTCTCTCTTTTCGCTAAATATTTTAGGAATCAAGGAAATCCTTCCGTAATTCCGCTCACCTTATTGACTCACACTCATCCAATACCAGCACGACTCACACCATCCAACCAATCACAGCACAATACACGCCCGCTATCTGACCAATGCCAGCGCGGTTTTTTGTGATGTCAGTATAACTCCTGCGACTGACCCTCCCTTTACAAAATAATATGGCAATGTACTACAAAGTCTTTCTAAATAAATTCTTATTAGAAACGACACAAAACGCTGCTACTTTGTCTGCTCCACTAAATGAAAAGATAGTCCAACCATTCAAGAGAACCTTTTACAACCAGTAGAATAAACTACCAGCGTCACTCTACTCAAAATCAAGTGAAAGGAGGTCTTGGTACTCCTTTAGGCGTGTTTCCCAAAGTTTCGGAAGAGGACTTTCACAATTACAATCAAGTGAAGTTAGGTCTTGGTACTCCTTTAGGTGTACTTTCCAAAGTTTCGGAAGAGGACTTCACTATTACATCCAGCTTACTTACTTACTTCAGAATAGGTCCCTTAGAATAATATCAACAGCCTTTCACTGTTCGATATTACAACAACAGACAAAGTACTTCTGCAGTGTGATACTTTTCCACACTCTTCCTCTGCCCCTGAGGCTAAATCAACATCCCGGGATCTTAGGCAACTCCGTACCCGTACTTCCAGACTACATAAAACAAAGACGCTAACTTTTCATATTAGTAAGCAAAATCAATATTTCAACCATTAATTTGCCAAAATAATCAATATAAACCATTAGGCTGCTACCAAAACTGATCCAGCGATCTGGGACTAATAATTTTCTACAGAATAGGCCCAATTTAATTACCCAACAAGTCCCTTCACGCTGGGTTAGTGAATTACTAAACAAATAACTAAATTTACCAAATTCCAATTTGTATCTTCATTTCTATTATACCAATTATGGCGATGCAATCTTTATATGGTTGACAGGGTTTGGCAAACTAATACTTGTTTCTAGAAAACTCATAAACTAGAAAAACACCTCTAATAAAGACAGACTCATTTGTATATTTATAATATTTATATAAATAGTGTGAAATAAATGCTCATCAATACCAAAATACAGTACAAATCATAGATCACCACAGAGCAACAATATCAGAGAAACAATGATAAAAATACATCTCATTTGACAGCGCATAAAGGAGTGGAAAGGTGAAGAGACAATAGGTTCAGAGACAAATTACATTTGCAAATGGTTATGCAAATTCAGTTTTCTGTCTATACTATCCCAATTGGAATAGGAAAACTACTCCCTGGCCATGAGAGCAGTAAGGCCCCTCAAGAAGAGTTGAAGAGGCAAAGATTAAGTCGGGAATCAGCAGACAGGAACAGCCAGCTCAAGAATAGGAGACAGCAAACAAGGCCTCTCCTCACGCAGGTAGGAAAGCAAGCCACCAACTAACCTAACTCCTCCCACCAGGAACCTCAATTATACCCTAAAACCCAAATGTCCAACCCACATTTGTATCAGAACAGAGGATTTCTCTACACTGATTGGTTAAGGAAGGGGGTGTACTGTCACAACACTCTTGTCATATCCATCTCACTCAATGTCTTATTGTTTATTTATTCTGTATATCTACTTCCACCCCAGGAAATACAAATTCGAGCCACTGTCATAGCATTCGTTTCTTCCATCCCGGTCATGTAGCAAATTCTGTGTCACATTTATCCACTTGTGCCGCATTTGGAGGAAATGTTCCTTCACTCGATGAAGAAATTGTTTCTTTAAGCTAACTCTTGGCAGGCACACAGGGCTTATGAAGAACTCTTGTCTTCCACCTTCCCATTATCGTTCAACATTATTTTCAGAATTCATTCTCATTTCATTAACCCAGTGTTTCCTGCAGAGCAGAAAACCATGATTCTATGGAAAACAAACACAGGCATTATTAATCACTTAAAATGCTTTCCATTACGCACCCACCCAATGCTGCATTTATCCATGCGCAACCCAAGTTAGTATTATTTTCCTAACTAACGTTAATAAAGTGCACAAAAGCAGCATTAGTCCTTTTATTTTTATTTGTCAAGAAGCATTTGCGGCCTACTCCAGTGCTTTAGTACGCGCTTGCGCAGTAGCATTTCCCCTCATGTTAAGCTCTTTTCCACATTAATTTTTCACCGCACACTGTTAGTTAATGTTACTAAGGGTTCAATTCGAGCAGGTTTTATTTAGCGAAAAACCTGCTCCATCACAATCAAAAAGTGAGTTGGACGGAACGGACCCATTTAAGGTCAGCAATGAACAAAGAATACGCACAAAGAAGGGTGTTCAAAGTCTATTTCCACCGGGGAATTCAGTGGTGTTCAGGTGTGAAGGAGTTCACACCAAAAAATCTGGTGTTTCTAAGGAATTTTTTTATTACGTGCTCACTTCTGGACGTTTTTCTGGTGACCCTGTCATTTTCAGTAAAGCAGCTGGAAAACTTTCCTTCATGGGAGAGAATCTCTCCCAGCAGGCCAGTTCCGATGCTTGATCCAAGAGGGTACAAGGTTACTCTGGACTGCATCACAGTAGAAGCCAGTTTGAAAGCAGTTTCCTGCAGTCCACGATGCACTGAGTATCACCACAAAAATAAAGGTAGATGTCCTGTCAACGTTCTCAGTATTTACACTTTAATGTGCATTCTTTAGAGAGCAGAAACTCCGCTAGGCATACAGCCGTATACAGCGAGCAAATGATACTACCAATCGCAGAAAATGGCTTAAATGCCCATATAAGCCTCACCATGAAATTGCCTTGAGCTGTTCCAGAATCCCGACTTTGGGGAGAGGGGACAGAGATTCAGATTATGAGGTGTTACATCCCTTCCACTGTTTCTCTAACAGGTAGAAGGCAGACTTCCTGCAGCAGGCTGGGGCCCCTCCCTGCTACTCCCAGTGTCAAGCTAGTTCTCTGAAGGACAAAAGGCTTGAATGGAGGGTTTAATAGGGCCATTAGAAATCCATTTAAGAGTGACCATAGTCACCAAGTGTATACCCCAATCTCCTCTTTCCTGTAATGCAGTGCAGCCAGTTTATTTTCAAGAGTTTATGTAAATTTAGCACAGTTTTCTTAACAAGTAACAAGTGAGACAGAGCTTGCTTCTCTTTTACAAGCTCAACCCACTATCCTCCCAATCATGTGGCACTGAGCTGCTTCTATTTCATCATAGGTCCCTAAAATTAGATTATCCTGCTGAAGGACAGAGCTGAGGGTCTGGGTGAGTCGACCTCTTTATAAACCTCAATTAAAAACAGAGACACTTAGATTCCGCAATGGAGAATACACATCGGTATTTCACTTAGTAGAATTTCTCCATCTTTTGAACTGCACGTGGAGTTGTAATCATGTTGGGCAGCTCACTGCAATCTCCCGATTCAGGGCACTGCTGAGATGAGGACAGAAAAGATCGATGTCGAAGGTGAGAGAATTTGGGGCCATTTTTGTACTTTGTTTTGCTCTCCTAAGACTAGCACAAAATCATTACACCACTCTTGTCCAAAATGGCCATCACCTAAATGAATGGTAACAGAAAGAGGACTGATCACAGCAGAGGGGGGTGGCCATTGTAGAATGGTGTCATTTGATTTGCTCAGCATTAAAAACAGTGAGAACAATGTTAACAGAAAGAGGACTGATTTCACGAATGGGGTGTGGCCATCTTTGAAGGTTGACTGTTGGTCTGCCCCTACAACATATACTGAGAAGAGAACCGGTTCTCAGAGCCTACTCCAGGGAATGGCTTATAAATTGGTTGGCTTCATTGTCACTCATTGTTTGCATAATTCTTATTGACTGGCTTACCCATCTCTTCATGCATTCTGACCTGCCTAGGAAACATAGCGTCTTCACCCTACAGCTGATAGACCAATTCTGTAGCCTGGAAGTATATCTTCAAGGCAACTAGATTGCCATCTGTTGAAAAAGACACAAACCTCTTAGGGAGCAGGAGTCTCTTCAAAAGGTAATTTGGAGACCTGAGAAAGTAAAAGGACAGTGGTAACACTGGCTTCGCTGCTGCTGTGTCACTTAGTAACTGCGAAGGAATGGTCATTTATCCTAAAAGAGAGAAACAACAGCATCAGCAATTCAATAAAGAAAGATGTGGGGCCACAAGAATGCTAATGCTCCCACTCTTTGCCGTCAGGAATTAACTCACTCAAAATCAACTACCCATCAAACTTGTTTAAAAATGGAGCAAACAGAATTCAAACACAATATTCTAAGGAGCAACCCTGAAACACTCATATCTGACTCCTATTTTCACTCCTCAAAAGGATCGATTAAGACTGATCTTATCTTCCACATGAGACACACAACAAAATGGCAAAATATGCTTTACTCCCTCAAGGCTTTCATCACCACACAGAACATCCCCTATGGGCTCAAACTCATAATATCACCCTTCCACGCACTCCAAGCAAAAGCCTACATCTCAATTTACAAAAATGGCAAAATCCTTATTCAAGCAGTGGACAACGACCTACAAAAATTTGACTCACTTTTTAGTGACCTAAATAGGCGAGTGGCAGCACCAGCAAATCCGATTAGTTACCCGCTGCATACTCTTTCTCCTAACCTTTACCTCTAACCGACTAACGCCGCCCTAAGAACCACACCCAAGGTCAATTGTAGCCATGCAGGCTATACAGCCCCACAGAGTTCCCAGCTAGACCTCTCTACAATCAGCACTCCCAGCCCATGGAACAAATACTTAACAACAGGTAGTGGATCAGTGACCAAAACACATACCCCAGACAATGAACAAGAGATAATAACAAGAACCCAGATAGGCCCTGAAAATGAACAGAAGATCAAAACTGTTGTAGCGCCACTGGACTCATTTACTTTTTATCCCTTTATCTCCTAACACTACACTTCAGGTTCATCTATTTGGTACTCCAATGGATCTTGAATTGTGCTGAGATGAGTCGGACATAGGGGATGCAATCCAGTTATCCAGTGAGGACCAGGGATTGGGTGACTGGCCTACAAACCTGTAATTAGATTAATCTATCTATCTATCTATCTATCTATCTATCTATCTATTGATCTATCTATCTATCTATATATATATTATGACAGTTTTGAAATTACGTTATGTATTTACAAGTCCCCTCTTCTTCTTTATGATGTCAGTTGAATTCATAGGACAAGTTGTCCAAAAATGTAAAATTGTATTCATTGTGACATAGGCCCACTTGGGCTGAATTGTATATACTTATATTAGTATTAATGGGATTTGAACCATATACCTGCATTGATTTATTTGCTTTAATTTGGTGTAAACCTGTGCATTATAACCATGCTCTAAAATGGCAGACTGTTTTGCCTATAGAAGTGGTGCAGATTGTATGCCCCTTTCTATGTCTATTATTTTCCAAACTTTATTTAACATTTGTCCAGAGAACATGGTAGCGTCGTGAACAAGGCTTCTAAGCCGAAACGCGTAGACGTTGTCTGTCTTGCCCTGTGTTTATTAAAAATCCAATTTTTGCTATTCACGGAGTGTCGTCTCCTGCTTGAATTCGCCGGAGCTGTCCTGTGTCTATTGCGTCCGGGCGCGGACGCCGACGAGCAGCTACGGCGATTTGGATGCACGCCGCACACGTTTCTGAGTCTTTGCTTCACGACGGCGTGCCCCCTGTGATCGATACGGTAGCAGCACAGCCCTTAAAGTAAGTCTGGGGCGGGGAGGGGCCGGAGGGCTCAATCGTTTTGCCTGGGAAGCTACGCGCTACTTAAAACTATATAGCGGGAGCCGTACAAGACCTGTTTTGTACTTTGCCACATTCCGGTTCTTGCGTGATAATATGCGATAAGGATTGGATCGGACTTGGTTTTATTCCGCAGCATTCTTTTACACAAAAGCGACATGGCAGATGAGGAAATCAGTGCCAGACTGAAAACGGCAGAGGGGCTATTTAGAGATGCACCAAGCATTGATAACACAGCAGCGACATCACAAAGAGACACTGCTGATAAGGATTCTTTCAACTCACTCAGCCGCAAATTAGAGAAACTCACCAAAACAGAGGTCTCCAAGTGGTGGGAGGTACAATCCCTAAGAAGATACATCGAGGTGGGTAGAGCACCACGAGGGTTACGGATAATGATAACCCCTACATATGAAAATCCTCATTCAGAGCTAATCAGAGAATGGGCTGAACTGAACGCCGAAAGCTCTAAGCAGATGATACTATTACTCATAAAATATGCTACTATTGATAGAGACAACATTGTTCAACAGATTAAGGATGTTTCAGTCCAGCTCATCTTGCTAGCCAAAAAAGAAGTTGTTGAAAAATTCATGAAAGAAATGAAACAACATGTGAAAAAACATGAAGACACTATAACAGCGCGCAAGGCGCATAAATTCCAACGCGATAGAAGGGATTATGAAACTGGGAGAATATATACCTTCTCGCGAAAGTATGACAACATAAGAAGGGAAAGAGTGGAAGTAACAAACAAAATCAGACAAGAAGTATCACTCAGTGATCTGAGTTCAGATACAGGGTCAGAATCAGATCGTGAAGGCCCAATTGAAAATCTGAGAATTACATCCGTCCAAGATGAATTCCGTTTTTTACGCTTGGGACGCTATACAAACAACCGCCCCACACCACAACAGAAAAAAGGAAGAGGAATGCGAGGAGGGGAGGCCAGGGGAAGAGGAAATGGAGAAAAGGAGGGAGCAGTAACGAGGAGCCAAACCAAGAAGTAGAACATGAGCATAACAACACAGTAATTAACTTTAGTCAGGTTACATTAACCATAGAAGATAGACGGATTCTAAATTTGGGACTTTCTTACTGCCCGACATCTAAGTTTAATTATGACCAAACACGCATTGACTTGTACCAGTTTATACGCAAGCTAAAATTAAGGAAATATTTCAAACAACAAGTCAAAAACAGTAACAGGGGCATAGCCACCTCTATGGGGGAGCTCGACAACAATCTATCTAATATAGATGCCAATCTTCTCAATGTTCTACATGAACTGCAATTGGAGGGTGATGTAGATCTCTATCCAGCATCCTCGCCTGACGACATTACCACCCTTGCTGAAAAATCACCGTTCAAACCTAAATCAAAATGTAATCCTATTCTACCTGTCGACAGTATTGATACGTTCAATGATGCCATGATTGAGGAAATTAAAAATATTAAACGGAAAGAACTCAGAAAGAACCAAAGGTCTACACCTAGGGAAAGGGAACTCAACATGGTACTCACCAAGTGGTCAACAGAAAGGAATTGTGTTATACGCAATGCAGACAAAGGTGGCAATGTGGTCATCTGGCCACTTCAGATGTATATAGATGAAGCAAATCTCCAATTAAAAGAAAGCTCATGTTACTCAACCATCACATGGGGAGAGTATGAAAAACTTAGGAACAACTTCTATGATGATTTATCGACATGGCGTGACCGCAGTTTAATTTCACTGGATGAATATAGTTTTCTCAGAGTAAAATCTCCTAAAATACCAATCTTGTATCTCCTTCCCAAGGTGCATAAAAACAGTGAATGTCCACCAGGCAGACCTATCAGCTCTGCAATAGGAAGTCTGCTGGAAAATGTTTCCAAATATGTGGATTACTACCTGCAACCGATGGTGAAGGATTTACCATCCTATATACAGGACACAACAGACTTCCTAAAACAGATTTTTGATATTCACTGGGAGGCAGACTTCCTAATGGTGTGGCTGTACGTCAACTCTCTTTATACGAGTATTCAACATGAAGATGCACTGAAGGCTGTCGAACACTTCTTGAAACGAAGGCCAAAACAATTTACAGATCATAATACAATGTTGATTGCAATGATCAAGTGGTGTTTAACGTGCAACATCTTTCTTTTCGACAAGACACTATACATACAGAAACAGGGGACTGCTATGGGCACCTGCTTCGCCCCCAGCTATGCGAATTTGCATATGGGCTGGTGGGAGGAGCAGGTGCTCCATGGACCAGAAATGGAAAAGTGGTCATCGCATATAGTGACATGGTTGTGGTACATCGATGATCTTTTTATTCTTTGGAAGGGCAATCTGTCTTCCATTATAGTTTGTTGACTGCATTAATTCCAACAACTTAAACCTACTATTCACAAGTAGAATCAGTGATACTGAAATAGAATTTCTTGAAGTGAAAGTCGAAGTCAAAGAACAACGGTTACAAACCACAATTTACTGCAAACCTACAGCAGGGAACACAACACTACATGCCAATAGCGCACATCCACAGCCACTTAAGAACAGCATCCCCTACGGTGAATTACTAGGTGCCAAAATAATCTGTGGCTCTAATTGTGAATACGAGCAGGCAGAGAGAGAAATTTGTACTAGATTAAAAGCTAGAGGCTATCAAAGTCATGTATTGGAGCATGCAAAGTTTAAAGCAAGTAAAATGAATAGAACTGATCTTCTATTCAAAAAATCAGAAATCAGTGAAGTAGGGCGGGCGAAACCTGTAACTAGGTTTATCACCACATATAGTCAACATCACAAAGAGTTGAGGAATTCCCTAAACAGACATTGGCATTTGGTTAAGTTAGATCCGGTTATAGGTAAAGAAGTGCCTTGTAAAACCTGATTTAACATATCGGTGTTCCCAGACAATAGGTAACAAACTTGTTAACACCTACACCACTACACAACAACATTGGCTTAAACCTACCAAAGGGTTTAGGAGATGTATGAAATGTAAGGCCTGCATGCATGGCAAAAATATAACAGAGATAACAACCTGTTTCGGTGAGCATATAAAAATTTTAAAACCAGTGAACTGTAAGTCCGACCATGTGGTTTATCTATTGGAAAGCCCATGCCCTAAAGGCTATGTCGGAAGCACTAAGCTATAAGCACACAAGCGAATCCTACAACATCTGCGTGCCATTAGGAATTCCGACATAACTTATTCAGTAGCACGTCACTTTATGGAACATCACAACAGGGATTCCACCAAGTTAACTTATTGCATTCTAGATCAAGTTGTCAAAACATTGAGAGGGGGTGATAGAGAGAAAGCCCTAAGACAGCTTGAATGTAGATACATTTTAAGAATGGGCAGGAAGGAGCCACTAGGCATGAACATTGACGAGGAGAGGTACACATTTCTGTAATCTTGACCAGATGCCACTTTCGTAAACTGTCCTGTTGTCTCTGAACTATTTTCTTAGACCCCTTCTTTCTGACATCTGATGACCTGTGTACTGTAGTAATATGCCTTTTACAGGCTTTTTAACTGTTTAATTTTAATTTTAACTTGCTTTGTTCTTTATACAGACAAATGTTTTAACAATATTTGTTTTTTCTAATTTTGTTGTAGGTTATCCAGACGGATTACCGAGATTCAACAGCATAAGAGCTAACATATCGATTCCTTATTTGTACTCTTATACTTATTTTCTATTTCTATTTTTAATTTATCTACTTACTCTATCGTTATCTTAAATCTGTGGCACAGACATGACAGTTTTGTGCACAAGTCCACGTGAATGGATTCACCTACTGCTATGTTACAGCATTTGGTGTAATGCTTTTCATCATTGGAAACAGTCGTTTATGAAAATTGCCCACTTGGGCTGAATAGTTTTTACTATGACAGTTTTGAAATTATGTTATGTATTTACAAGTCCCCTCTTCTTCTTTATGATGTCAGTTGAATTCATAGGACAAGTTGTCCAAAAATAAAAAAATGTATTCATTGTGACATAGGCCCACTTGGGCTGAATTGTATATACTTATATTAGTATTAATGGGATTTGAACCATATAACTGCATTTATATATTTGCTTTAATTTGGTGTAAACCTGTGCATTATAACCATGCTCTAAAATGGCCAACTGTTTTGCCTATAGAAGTGGTGCAGATTGTATGCCCCTTTCTATGTCTATTATTTTCCAAACTTTATTTAACATTTGTCCAGAGAACATGGTAGCGTCGTGAACAAGGCTTCTAAGCCGAAACGCGTAGACGTTGTCTGTCTTGCTTTGTGTTTATTAAAAATCCAATTTTCGCTATTCACGGAGTGCCGTCTCCTGCTTGAATTCGCCGGAGCTGTCCTTTTATTTTTTGTATTATGCAAATTTGGCAAATATCGGAGCTGTTCTTTGGTACCAGTGACATTACCCATATGTATAACTACAATAATATGGTTACACTTTACAATTGATCCATGTCGGTGCACTTTATTCACGCAACAGTATGTTGTTTATGTCTATTTCGCACCTGCAGGGGGAGGGCTATATATACTCATACTGTTTGGGGTGCCAATTTGATTGATAAAGGATTCTGCGAAGCCGAAACGCGTCTCCTTGAGCTCGGGGTCGAGGGAGACCCAGGAAAATAAAAGTGCCTTATTCCAGCACCTTTCGTGTATGTGCCTTCTTCTTTGGGAGCAGGTTTGTTTGTTTATATATATATATATATATATATATATATATATATATATATATATATATATATATATATATATATATATATATATATACAGCAAACTCCTTCTCGCAGCCTCTTCACCTTGATCACATGTACACATATAAATATATTTGTATATATATATATTTAACTCAAAACTAAACTATACAAATATAGTATTATCACAGCGAGACCAAATCTCCTGAAGAAATTCAGTTGAACTAAGATCATGCAGACAAATAATTCAGTTAAAGCTTTGCAGAATATTAACATTAGTATCTGCTGTCCGCATATCTCTCTGTTAGAATTCCCATCCCTC
Organism: Calotriton arnoldi; assembly: GCA_963921515.1. Taxonomy (NCBI): domain Eukaryota; kingdom Metazoa; phylum Chordata; class Amphibia; order Caudata; family Salamandridae; genus Calotriton; species Calotriton arnoldi. The sequence continues at coordinate 374,252 of CAWUFW010014535.1, forward strand.
ATTAATACTCAATTGAAAGCATAATCAATAATAGGAGACAAAACATGGAGAGACGGAAACAGGATTTAGTTAAGGTTAGATTTTTATCAGTAAATTAAAAGGAATAAATACATCAATGTCAGGCATTTGAGATTTAAGAGTGCAGTTTAATCAAATTAATCTCTTTGATCGCTATTAATTACCAAAGCTCTGGGAAAGTTCAGGAAGGGACATAAATCATCTCAGCTCATAGGTACTCTCCCATGTGGGAAAGATGTCCGGGGATAGTACACACAGCATATGCGTCAGCCAAAGGAAGCCAATAGTGTCTGCAATGACGAAGCAAATGATGTGTCTCTCAGTTTGCAAGAAGGAGCAGCAGCAGCTGTGTTGTACCTTTCCATCACACCAATGTATAATATAATCCTCAAGTTCTGGGGTGACACCTCCTGGGTCACCTCATTTGGTCAGACCACTCAGTCCACTTGCCAGTTTGTATAGGGTGATTGTCATGCAGTGTAAAGAAGACACATATTATAGAGAAGAGGTGGTGATCATCACGTAAATTTGTCGAACCATCTAGTGTATATAACTTTCAAAAATGGTCCTTTTGGAAAAGCACATGAGTGAGTTCTAGAGGACAGTTTCTCATGGCAGATGTTCCCAAAGTAACAAAATTGGTACGAACAGTCTTAGTGTGCGAATGGGAACATCTCTCTATGAGACATAGTTTCTCTTCACATTGCAAGTTTACGAAGCCTTTCAATGAGAACAGAATCAAGTAAAGTAAGGAAAATGCAGGCCTAAATTGAATTCAGTTCAAGAAATATAAAATATGAAATAATGGAAATAAACATTTCATTTAGAACCTTTTGAGACCTTATATATTTCTTTCAACTTATTTGCACTCACAAAGCATTTTAGTTTTGTTTTAAATATCACGGGTAACTATGACATATTACTGCATTTTCAAAGTACCAATGTGGAAAATTATTTCAAAACATAAATTATTAATATAGTTTTTGGTGATTCATATTAATACATACGTGAAGATTTTTCCTTAAATGTTTCAGAGCATTTGGGTTTAGTATAAGCATGCAGCACCCTTTTCTCCTTTCTCACTTGGTGCACAATTTCACTTATGCAAAATATGGAGTTTTAGAATGAAACTTCTCAGTATCACACATAAATATCTCTAAAACATGGTAAATGTAATTAAATTCTTCATACACATCATTATTTTGATAAGAATGGTTAAAAATCTTATAACATCGAAATACATCACATTTACCTTGTTATTGATACACATTGAATTAGCAACTGAAACGTGTTAAATTATGAACCTATATTACTTAATGTATATGTTTTCATCTATCCTACAATTTATCTGCTTGCTTTTACGATGCAGTAACTAAGTATTTTCATAATGTGGTTCTCGTGCAATGTATAGTTAGCACAGTTGGTGCAAGTCTTGCAATTTTTCTCTCAAATGTGTCATAATTGGTTTTGTGTGTCAGTTAAGGGATTTAGCAGATTAACTGCTTCATCAAAACAAATACCCAGATAAGTTCTGAAAATTCTCAAACACTCACAAAGATTGATAATGACGTTTGTCAGTGCCTAACACAACTACTCCCCGTAAATCAAATTGACGGTAACTTGCATTTATTCAGGGACAACAAAGATTGGGTAAAGAAGAAAGTCACCACACTCCTACTTACACTAGAGAAGCTGTACTCGCCAACTACCAAGCGGACAGATGACCCTGTCAGCAGAAAACTTATCTACAACAACAGACTCACAACTCCCCAAGACAACAAGCTACACAGATCAAGAAGAACAAACAATCAACTCTCAGAAGTAGAGATAAACACTTTGCTAATATACTATCAAGGCGCACAGAAAACCTCGCCGGACACAACATCAAACATCCTGATCGTCAAAACATCCTTTTACATAAACCGGAGATACAACCCTCTACAAGTCAATCACATTAACTTGTTCCAGATCTCGATGAACACAATGTCCTCCACTGTAGCTCACAAAACAGTCACAAACCTGAAATGCATGCTACATAATTGCAGATCAGTGGTAAAACACGCAATGGTTATAGCAGATGTGATCTTAACACACAATATGGACATTCTATTCCTAACAGAAACCTGGCTCAACCCAACAGCAGCCCCAATTCTAGACCTACTCATTCCCCCAGATTATGCCATCTTACGTTAAGACCACACAGTAAAACAGGTGGAAGGTTCTCGAAATAGTCTACAGAAACTCCCTAACCTTAAACTCACTCACTCTCCCTAGGAGGGATATCATTTTTTGAACTATTAGGAGCTGAAATCAAGCTTAAAAAGAAACAAAAACACTCCTGTTATACCATCCTCCAGGTAACAACACAGTTTTCCTAGAGCAACTCATGGAAATTATCACAATCAATGCTACCTGACTCTCAAATACAATACCATTAGGAGATTTCAACCTGCATTGGAACAATGACAACAACCTCAAAGTGGCTGCACTCAGTAACCTACTTCAGGACCTCAACATGATTTAAGCATGCAATGGACCAACCCACAAAACATTTGCCACACTCGACCTCATCAGGACCAAACCGGGATCAGTTAACTTGCTAGACATCACCCCAATAGATTAGTCTGACAACCATCAAATTATTTTCCAAATATAAACACAAGGGACTAAAATTAAGGGTCAAACGATAAGAGTGAAAATGTGGATGAGGGACTACAGCTGCGTAAACAGAACAAGAATGGAACTGTTGGAACTTTGCCAAACCTCTTTCGATTCTAGGATGGACCAAGCATCGGTTCATGAGCTGACGTACCGCTACAACAGCAGTATGACCAACATAGTTCAGAAGGCTGCTCCATAATGTCTAAAAAGACAAAAGAAAAAACCTCAGCCATGGTTCAACCAAAACATAAACAATGAAAGAAGAAAATGAAGACATCTGGAACAACTTTGGAAGAAGGACCCTAACATCACTCATCTCTAGCAGTTGAGAATGCACAGAAATGCGTATGAAAAAGCTATCTTGAATGCCAAAACATCAGCAATCAAATCTCAACTAGACAAAGTGAAGAATAGACCCAAAAAACTATTTGACATAATAAAACAACGATCAGGAAAACTTAAAGAACCCACAACTGCAAACAACTGAACGGATATCTGCAAAGCCTTCTCCACTTTCTTTACAAAAACAATTGCAACCGTAAACAACTCTATCTTCAACCAAGCTAGTACCTAACCTAGAGAATCCATCAACCCCACTCTCACAGCCCACAGCAAGAAGTCTGACTAACACTATCTAACTGTACCAGGTAAAAACGGAGCCTTCTGGAGCAGCTTCAGATCTCTATCTGAGGAGGAAATCCAGAGAACAATTCTATCAATGAAACCTACCACACATTTTGACAACCACATTCCCTGTCACCTACTGAAAGAGATACACTAAGCCGTAACGCCCCTATGGACAAATATCGTAAGTGCATCTCTAAAACATGGATCCCTCCCAGAATGCCTGAAGAGGGGACAAGTATCACCCCTACTAAAAAAGCTAGGCACTGACCAGAACAACTTAAAAAACTTCTGACCAGTATCCAATCTTCTCTTCCTTGCCAAATTGGCAGCAAAATGCACCTACGATCAGCTATGCATCCATATCAAGAATTCGACCTATTGGACAAACACCGATCAGGTTTCAGTCCTGGTCACAATACCCAGGTCGTCATTCTTAACATCCTAGATGATGTACAAACAGCACTAGACCAAAACCAACCCTGTCTCCTAATACTTCTAGATTTATCAGCAGCGTTCGACAAGGTTAGCCACAAATGCCTCTGGGAATGTCTTGAATTCAGTAGACGCCTCCCAGGAGCCGTCCTTAACTGGTTCACCTCCTTGCTGCCGAACCTACAACAGAGAATCACAATCGGCACCACCCTATCTGATGTAGCAGACATTGACAGGGGCGTTCCACAATGGTCTACAATTTCACCAACACTCTTCAATCTATACATGGAACCCCTCACTGACAATGAGTGACAGCACAAATGAATCCTTAAACAATCAGAAATCACATATCACATGTATGCTGATGATACTCAGCTATACATCAAACTCTCCTCTAATGAGGATATCAGGAGACTGGATGACACACTGAAGAAAACACAGGAATGGCTGGCACACAACCATCTAAAACTCAACCCAACAAAAACCGAATTCATTTTCTTCTCCCCACCCCTTAGATCTCCTCAACAGCAACTCTGGCCTCTTAACCTCAAATTGCTAAACTGCATCCAACCACCTACGACTCCGTAAAATCCCTAGGCATCACACTAGACTCTAAGTTAAACATGCAAGCTCACATACAAGCTGTAACCAAAAACGCTAACCTACACCAACACCTGCTAAGAAAACTAAAACCCTTCATACCACTAGGTGACCTCAAAACAGCGGTTCAATCACTAGTGCTCTCAAGACTGGACTATGGGAATGCCACACTCTTAGGTCTACTGAAAGCCAGCCTAGTCCCAATGAAAGCAACAATAAATGCAGCAGCAAGACTGTGAACAGGCACACGTCGGTATGACCGCATCTCCCCATCACTCAGAACCCTCAACTGGCTCCAAATTGAAGCTAGGGTAAAACTGAAGGTTGCTTGCATAACATATAAAGCTCTTCACAACTCTGGTGCGCAATACATGGAAAATAGGATCAAGCTGTCAAGAGGCGAAAGGGACTAGAGAAGTGCTAAATCCCTAATACTAGAACAACCCATATTGGGAAAAAAAGAAAATTCACAGACGCACTTTTGCTGGATCTGCTCCAAAAATATGGAACTCCCTACTACTCTCAATGAGAGCAATTACATCACTCAGGAGCTTAAAGGAGGAAGTTATAGCTGTGCTACTTGAAAAACATGTGTCTTAAGAGAACTATTTTGAAACTGCCATTCACCCTATTTTATACTGTATCCTATTGCTCTACACCTTGCGCTCTGAACTCTACGTACAGCGTTCCTTATTTCATATTGGATCCTATTGTATTTATACCTTGATCCAAGAACTCTTTGTACAGATTACCTTATTGTGTCAGGTGTTTTAATGCGTTGCAACCCTCTACTGCTCTCTCATTGTACAGCACTCTGATACCATGATGGTCATGTTCGCATTTTATAACTCACAGTAAGTAAATAAATAAATAGATTCTCAAATGCAGATTTGCAGCCACATACCATCTCTTAAAACCTTCCCAGAGACTGAGGGGCATATTAGCAAGACCCACGTTAAAATTATCGCCGTTTTAGCGGCAGGAAACTGCCGCTAAAACGGCGATAATGGGCTTGCTAATATGCGTTATGGAATTCCAATAGAAGCCCAGGTTAGATGTCCTGCACATCTAACCTGGGCTTCTATTGGAATTCTATAACGCATATTAGCAAGCCCATTATCGCCGTTTTAGTGGCAGTTTCCTGCCGCTAAAACGGCGATAATTTTAACGTGGGTCTTGCTAATATGCCCCTGGGTTTTTAAGAGGTAAGAAGAGGACTCTGTTCATAAATCATCTAATTTAGCATCAGAAAAGCAACATTCCATATTTCAAACTATGAAACATATCGCAGATAGGTCAAATTTAGCTAAAGATATTGCCCACAGAGGAAACTCTACATATAGGATTTAAGCTTCATCCCATTAGAAACCACTGAAGACTAATTAGTGAATTTGATTTATTATTTCCTTTACACCAGACAGACCCAGGACAAGTGGCGGCCAGTAAGTACAACTTAGAGGAGGCCAGGGGGCCCACACACACACACATGCACACTCACTTACAAACATGCATTCCAATGCAAACACGCGCCCACATACTCATTTGCAACACTTACTCACAACTACACATACATTCATAGATATACGCACGCACCAAACACTCAATTTAAACACAACAGTTACCTGCTTCAGCTCTTGGGGAGCGAAACCTCTGAGGTGCCAGGAAGGTTGGGACTGCTGCCTCCCCTATCTAGTCACAGAGTAGGATGGGGACAGAGAGACTGCTGACCCCACCCACTCTGAGATGATGTGTCAGTGATAGACACTCAGCCCTGTGCACTTCAAGGCTTCAAACTGAAGAGCCCAGGTATGTGTCTATCACTGACGCTCCCCCTCATCACAAGTGGGAGGGCATCAAGGACCTTTGCTGAGCTGAGTAGGTCCGGTCCGCAGGAGCTGCACTATACTGAGCCCAGCAAAGTTCAGCTCAGGCAGCCAGGAGCCTGTGCATTTAGTGCATGTCTAGCTCATGGCTGCCTGACCTAAAAATAAAGAGCCACTCTCGGGCTGACCTTTGCTAGGCCTGGCTGACACTTTTTATGTTCAAATGGTGTGGGGCGTAGCCCCACCGCCCTTATGGTCAAGTCACTGCTACCCAGGACACAAATGTTGTATGCCCACTGAGTGTGGCTGCTGGAATAACAATATTGCTCCTAGAGACAAACAACAGATTAAACTGCAAAAGGAAAGGAAAGCTATACACTTAATTTTGCATTACGTTAACTCAGCTATTAAAATGAGTAAAGAGAATCATAATAGGCCTGTGTTAGCAATTGTTGCACTTGGAGAAAGAATAACACCGTCTAAATATAGCACATGTCTGAGACCTGTTCAGAAGGCCACATCAACAGCCAAAATAGCAAGCCTGGGAAAAAGCAGGCAAGTCTCACCTGTGAAATCTATTAGTTTTTCCAGTGCTTGTTTGTTTTCCCAGACGTTCTCTGTGCATGTGCCACAACCATCTTCGCAGAAAGTGCTCTTAGGTTATGAAATGCTAATCCACCTTCTCCCTTGAGGTCTTTAAAGCAGAGATGAAAGCTCTACTCTTTCAACAGATCCTGCTAAATAACCCCATTTTCTTTGACCTGTAGCCTGTTCATCCTTGACATTCCACGATGCCTGTTTATAGGCATACTCTTTCCATTTTATCAGCCTATCCTTGCCATATAGAATTCCCTATCATAGGTGGCTTTGTTTTGGACACCTTCTATGTTTGGTAATTATGACGATAAACTCCCTAGACCATGCTATTGTATCATGAACATAGTTGTATATCTTACATTTTTAATTACCTACTCGACATAATATGTCTTTGTTATATGTAATGGTTTGTTCTCTATACGTATACATACATTTTTATGCAAAGCATTCTGACATCTGGCATATGCATGTGCCTCATGTAAAGCATTCTGGCAACTGGCATATGCAAGTGCAATCTTTGAATGGCTTTATTTCAAAGATAATGACATTTTAAAAATGGCAGCTGCACATGCTTGTACCTGCATCTCCATGCTCACACGCGGATGGCCAACTTGCTATGGTTTAAAAGCTTTTTTAAAAGGGTCACATGACTATGTAGCAGCAGGCAAGTCAGGGCTGAGGGTAAGCGAGAACTGAGGGATAATTTTTAATAAAGAGAGGAAGGTGTGGGAAGGTGGAAGGAAGGGTGCTAGCAGGAAGATGGAGGAAAGAGTCCCTGACATGAACTGTAATGCAAGGTCTGACGTCAGTAGTAGAAGAATACCTGGCATCCAATTAAAACCTCGAGTGAGAGAGAAATGCTTCTTGGGTGGGACAAACACAAGACTAGAAGAAAAGCCATTGAATCAGGAGCGGGAAGTGATATAGAAAAGAAAGCCATCAAATCATGAGCAAGCTCACTCTGTGTCTTGTATCGATCAGAATAGGTCTCTCACAAAGAACAACCTAAACTGTCTATATCGAGATCTACAAACCCAGAGATCCAAATCGAGCAAAACTAGGGAAAAATCAAAAGGTAGATGATTTTTCTACAGTAACTCTTGCCAACTAATGTGTGACTCAACCTTTTTTCGTCAATCTGGTTAGATGGATTGCCAGTAAGGAACCACGAGTTCTAATCAATGAGCTGCCACTCGTGCGGATCAAGGTAAAATATTGTCCCCCGATTTCTGAAAAGAATATCAAACTCTTTTCAAGAATCATATCTTTATAGATCGTGTTAGCACTACTGTCTAAAACAACCTGATATTTAGAACAGCAAATGTGTGGTCATGTTCATTGCTAGTGCCTAAGCACTGTGAGGTTTTAAAGTCGTCTGCGCAGTTTGTTCGACAATTCCGTCCTAGAATGAAATTGTGGCACACAGTGCAAATGGCCACCATCTTGCCTATTCTTCCTGGGAGGAACAGGAAAGCATAACAATCACGCTGTTAGTCGTACAACTACCCGTTCTAAATTCTGTCCTTCGTTCCATTCTTTTGTTCACTGTCACTGGCCAGACCATTATGCTGTTTTAGATAGTTGCTGTCCCTAAAACATCCTCTTGCTATACGGTGGTTGTAATGAAAGAGTGGTACAGAATGGAGCACCTTTCTATCTGTTTGTACCTTGGAAACATTGGTGCACCTCGGAGAGCTTCCTGGATGCTGCCCTGGTAGGGTGTGCTAGCGGTGTAGATGCAGGGGCAACAGTGAACAATTAAAAACAGTTTGGGAACATCCTGGTTTTCCCAAATCAGGAAATCCAGATAGATTCCGGGTGGTTAACGGTAATGCTCCCCAATGGTTTGCAGCCAGGAAGAACAATGGTCGACCACTCATAGCAACTTTATTGATTCGTGGCATTTAAAGTAGATGTGCTGTCAAAGATTCCTGAGCAGAGACATTTTAAGGCATGGGCAAAGTGGGCTCTGGCCCAGGGCCCCAGCTTTACAGGGGGCCCCCTGATAGAGTCAGCTCTGTCCCGCAGAGAGTCTTGCCCTGATGTCCTTGAATAATTATTAAACAGGTCGTTTTCCTTTAATTTATTAGTAATGTGGATGATGTGTGAGAATCTATTGCAGACATTTTGCGGAAAAATGCGTTTCATTGCAACATTCATAAAAAAGTTTTTTAGTTCAAAATAGAACCTCACATATGAGAACCGGGAGGGTGTCATAGAGATTATTTGAAATAAAATAGTGAGCTGCTGCTGTGCTACACTATTGAAAAACACACGTCACTATCCCTGAATATTCGATGTAAACACGTTAACAATTTGGACAAGTGCGCTTGTGCACTGTCAGTGTGACATGGCCAAAGAGGGCATGCAAGAGCTGAGACTGGATCATATATCCAAAGCTGTTCCAAACAGGGGCCCCCAAAATACTTTTGGCCCAGGGCCCTTAAAATCCTTACGATGTCCCTATTCCTGAGAGGTAAGTATGTAACTTGTGCAAGTCACAATGGCAAATACAAAGGGCCCGATTTACTTACTCCTGATGCAATGCAGAGCATGCTGTGCTGTGTTGAGTCAAAGGGAAACAGGTGATCCAGCGCGGCTAATATAAATTTTTCCTTATGACACTAATCCAGAAAAACACCTACTCAACCTGAATCATATAAAACCTATGTCGGTGGGGCCCATAACACCGCATACATACATTCATTCAGTTTTCTGGATCAAACGCTAAGGAAAATGAGCTGCTGGACAAACGGGATACCTTATTAAAACGACAGAAATATAAGCTACACATTATATACATTAACTTCGGATCCTGTCGGTTCTAAACATCAAGGTATTCTGCTATTCGGTCGATGGACCAACTAGTAGAATCAGTTGATAGCGATTAAGTCCAGCTCAATCACAATTAAACCTTTAACATTTTATAAATCAAAATTTTATTTAAAGAACCACAGACTCATTTAGAGTTAGCATATAATTTTATCTAAATTCTTTGAGCAAATAAGTAAAGTTCATAATTAGGCAAATACATTTATTATATCAGTAAGCATTTAAGTAAAAGATTAAGAATAAAGACGGAAAATACTCATCACCCTTGGCCATCGGGCGATGACAAGAATGGTTCACCATGAAAGAAAGATGAACCGCAGATCACAGGATTGGACTCCCAAACTGACTGACTGTCCCGCTAACCTCCTCGGGCGCAATCTCCTCCCGGGCAACTCCCACAACGGTCTCGTTCCTTCCCCAGTCAAAGTCCGAAGTCCAAAATGACAGAGTCTCTCGCAGCATCAGGATAGAAGAAGCAAAGAAGTTTTTTTGCACAACGTAAGAGCAGACTCTCTTATACCCTATTCTCTGACTCGCTACACTTAAAGTTGCAATCTTTAGGGGCAGAAATCACGCTAATTGGTCCATGGGAGGGGTGGTGATGGTCACCTCATCACCCTCCTGGTTTGAACTGGTTTGGGGACAATAATACATACAGTAGTTCTCGTGATACGCAATGTCCAAAGGTAGTTCAATTTGTTAATGTTTTTTGTAACAAACTCCGATGGTCACACATTAGTTCATCATTTGTCGCTCGATTCTCGCATCCGTTCCTATGCATATATGCTGAACTCTTGGCACGATCCTTATTGCAGGTCAGACTGGCCTTGACATCTCTCACTCCGGGCACAGGCCGCATACACGTGACTGGAGCATTCACACTGCTCATGCGTGGGGGGCCATTTTATTCAGCGCTCGCCATCTCGTCCTTTCCAGCGGCCATTTTCGAAGCATGGCCTAGCAGGCCCGAACGAAACTAATATAAGAACAAACACAACGGAAATTAAAACATGGAAAATAAGCCTTTCTGTTTACCCCCCCCCCCTGCCGTTCTAAAGACCCGTGTTAGGTGTTACCTAGCAGAAGCGACATTTAAAGCCATTTTACTTACCATCTGCATTCTTTGCCACAGAGCAATTTTACTACGCAACACAAATCATGCAATTTTACTCTATTTACTACGCAAATCACAATACTAATGTTATTTTGCTTCACATTTGTAAATAAATTAGATTTTGCAATGCCAGCAAGTTGCCTACGTGTAATGTTTAATAAAAAGGTGCATTTGTTGATTAGTTCATGCGTTTTCAAACGGTTAGTATCATTAATCGTTATGGGGTCATTAACTTCCAAGGGGTACACAAAAAATATTTTGTTTCCCCTGCTCCATCAATTCCCCCATTTGGTGATTTTTAACATCACCACTAAAACATATCCCTACAAAATTTATCAGAAAAATGTTTCTTGTCCACTTGCATTTGTTATTTTAGACAATTGTGTTCTTTTCATCTTGTCTTTTAGACCTTTTGTACATGTTCTCTTTAAACTCTTCCAATTCGATCTCTCCCATCTCCCGTTCTCTTGTTTCTCTTTCCTTATTTTTCTCATTTTCTCTTTTTGCTTTATTTTGTCTTTTTCTCTTTTTAACACACACATATGCTAATCTCAATATTAATATTATTACTACTACTAAGATCACAGGAATTAATATTTTCCCAATTAGAGAACTACCTATTTCGGTGAACCATTTCTTTATTGAGGAAAAACCCTTACCAGGTTTCTCCCAAGCACCTTCAACCTCCAGTGGGGCAATTTCTTTATGCAAATCAATAATGTTCTTTATATACTTCTTTATATTCTGACTTTTATCTGGAATGTAAGTGCAACAATGTTGTACCTTCAGCATTCCACAGACTCCTCCCTCTTTCACCAAAAGAATGTCAAGGGCAAGTCGATTTTGCATTACGATAGCTCTCATGGCAACCATTTCGGTATTTATCATCAAGAACCCTCCAGCAGTATTCGTTGATAAACGATCTACTACTGTAGACAATTTCCGAATCTTGTATGCATTCAAAGATATACCCACTGCTGGTATCAATGCTCCAAAAATGTCACCTATTATCTCTGAGAAGCTTTCCCTTCTCCTACGGGTTAATGGTTTACCTATCTCGTGAATTCCTTTCGTTCCTCTTTCCACGTGAAAAATCTTTGGAAAGACCAGGCCTAGATAGCATGTTCCATACCAATGGTCCGGCAACCTATAATAGGCTCGGTTTCCATAAATATAATAGATCCCTGGGAATACTGGATCTCTTCCTCCTTTGAATCCCCATCCCCCTAAAATTTTGTATGTATCTTGGCACTCACTAGATCCCACGAAATAGTTATCATACATAGTGTTATCTCTACTAATACACAATTTTCCCTGTTGAGGCCAATCTAAAACCATAGCTGCATTCGTTTCGCCTTTGTCATAACATCCCTCTTCAAACGCCCAAGGTGGGGTTTTTGTCTTTTCTCCTGTTACCTTTCTTTGAAACTTAACCCTTCTGTCTTCTACCATGTCTAAGAAAACCTTTTCTTCCTTTATTAACCTACAAGTAAGGTTATGTCTAAATGCATAATCTAATGTTAATTCTTTCGTTTCTAAGAAAAATTCTCCAAAAATCCTTGCAAGTTTCAGGGACTTCGGGAATTTTAGCAAAAATAGCATCTGTGTCAGTGTAGTAATATTCTAATTTACCCGTTTTGTAAAATAAACTAGCTAAAACACTACAGGTTATTCCATACGTCAAAGGAAGGTGATGATACGTCACACCTTCTGTTACAGACACAGGTAACTGCATACATACATAACAATCTCTAACATCCATTGTTTCTACATATTCATACAAAAGTTGTGTGAAGACATTCTTGGAGAAATCAGTTATTGACTTATCCCTATGAAATTCAGTACTATCTATCAGTGTTGCAGTGTTCTTTATGTTAGATTTCTTGTCACTATTCGTGTCATTCATGATTGCAGATGCTTTTTCTCCAACTAATCTCAGTGGGATGATTATTGCTAAAATGAACCAAATAAGCATTAGTAAACCTGTACAATAGAAACACATTTTACACCATCTACGGAAAAACTCACATCTAGATCTTCTATTCTCAGTGTCTACCATGTTGAAATATAATCTAAATTTATGTACAGAAAATGTGTTTCCACACCTCAAATGGCTTTTTGCCGTTTTACCCTTTTTTTAAGTGTTGACTGGAGCCAACTGCTTTTTGGCGCACCTTTCGGTCTTTCAGAAATTTTCTTTGACTTTATCAGTTCGTGTGTCTAATCCGGGTTTCTTTTCTCCACTTCAGGAAGGGCGCAGTTCACTCTCACCCACCTGTTCACAGTCTTTGTCTGGGTTTTCGTAACTGCTATCCACTTCTTTAATGTCAGGTAGTGCTATGTATACCCATTCAGGTGACTTTTATTTCAGGTTAGGTCTTTTCACTCTTTTTGGTCTCTGCAATGGTCTTTCATTCATTTTTCTTTGTTTTTTCTGACTTGTTATTTCATTTACTTGTTCTGCATTGTCTTTGTTCAAATTTATTAGCTTATATCTCAGTCTTTTAATTTCGTTGGGCCAATTGTCTCCTTTTCTCGGCCTTTTCAGTTCACTTTCCTTTTCTCCTCGTTCCGCTCTCCAAGTACTCTTTCTTGGTCCGATTCTTTGCCTTATTTCTTCTTCACTTTCTTCAGATTCTGTCTCAGATCTCACTTCACTTTCTTTAACTTTGAACTTTATGATCTCTGTCTCTTTGTCTGAATCCGAATCTTCTTGAGTTATTTCTATAATTTCTGGAGGAATTTCTCCAAAGCTTGTGCTTGGCTGTTCACCATCACTGTCTATTGGTTCAGTTTCTCCTGTTTCAGTATCAGTTCTTTGTTTTTCGGATTCTTCTGTTTGTCTTTCACTGGATTCAGGTTGGTCTGCTTCAGATGCCGAACTGGTATCTGATATTTCCAGATGTCGACTTACAGGTCGATCTTCAGGATCTGGAACTCTGATTGTTTCAATTTCTTCTTCAGATGCCGAACTGGTACCTGATATTTCCAGATGTCGACTTACAGGTCGAGCTTCAGGATCTGGAACTCTGATTCTTTCAATTTCTGCTTCAGATGCCGAGCTGGTATCTGATATTTCCAGATGTCGACTTACAGATCGAGCTTCAGGATCTGGAACTCTGATAGTATGGCTGGCATGAATCCAATTTTTCACACCTGCACACTTTACTGCAGTCGTTGTCACCAGAATCACTTGACGTGGCTTGTCCCAGCGTGGAACCAAGCAATTTCTTCTTCTGTGGACTTTTATGTGGACCCAGTCTCCTGTACTCAGATCATGTGCTGGTTTCCTCTCAAGAGTGGTCGCATCCGGCCCAACCTGATGAAACACAGAATGCACCACATCAACCAATCCTTTGCAATAGTCCAGTATGAGATCATCAGTTATAGTCAGCAGTTTGTTGACAGGTACGTATGCTTGTCTCATTGCTCGTCCCATTATTATTTCATGAGGACTCAGACCTGTTTTTCTGTCAGGTATGCTTCTTATGCTCATTAGCACCAGTGGTAAGGCATCGGGCCATTTGAGTCCTGTGGCTTGACACATTTTCCCTAACCTATTCTTTATTGTGCCATTTACTTGCTCCACCACTCCAGAAGCCTCTGGTCTGTAGGCACAATGCAGCTTTTGTTGAATGTCTAGTGCTTCACATATTAGTTGGATAATTTCATTCTGGAAATGCGTTCCTCTATCTGTTTCTATCGTTACTGGAAAGCCATATCTAGGAATGAATTCTCTCAGTAGGAGCTTAGCTACAGTAACTCTATTATTCCTTCTTGTCGGATAGGCCTCCACCCAACGAGAAAACAAACAGACGACCACCAGGACATACCTCAATCTGTTACTCGGGGGCATTTCAATAAAATCCAATTGCATTCTGGTAAAAGGACCTCCTTCACGCCCTATTGTTCCTAAACTTTCTACTGTCTTCCTTCCAGGATTTATCTGTTGGCATATAAGGCATCTTTGGCAAAGGCTTTCAGCTATAGCCCTAAACTTTGGGTTGTACCAGGTCTGTTTGAAAAGTCTGATCATGGCATCCCTACCTATGTGTGCCTGCCCATGGTACATCCGTGCCATGTTAGAGATCATGCTATCAGGCATAACTGGTCTTTCATCCCTGTAAACCCAAACTTCATCTTCCTCTCTCCGTCTGCAACCTGATTTTATCCAAACGTCTTTCTCCTCATCACTTGCCTCTTCCTGGAATTGTTTTACCTCTTCCCATGTTTCAACTGGGTTAGTAAACAGCAAGGGACATGGAACATTTTCTTTTTCCCTTCTCCGATTCATTGAGGTCATATTTCTGGCACAATATTGAGCTAATTCATCAGCAAAATTGTTACCTACTGCAATGTAATCAGTTCCATTTTTGTGAGCAGTGAATTTTACCACCGCAATCTGTTTAGGCAGCTGTATCGCCTCAAGCAACTTCTTCACAAACTCACCATTTCTAATAGGAGACCCTGAGGAAGTCAGGAATCCCCTCTGGGACCAGATCTGTCCGAAATCATGGACCACTCCGAAGCCATACTGGCTATCCGTGATCACAGTAATTCGGAAATTCCTTCCCAGTTTGCACGCTCAAATCAGAGCAATCAGCTCAGCAACTTGGGCTGAACGTATTCCTCTCAAACAGGATGCTTCCATTATGGTTGCCACCATACATACAGCATACGCAGCACTTAAAACTCCTTCATTTGTCCTCAGGCATGATCCGTCCACAAACATCACATAATCTGACTCTTTTAAAGGTTCATCTCTGATATCAGGCCTTGGCTTTGTGCAAAATTCAAGCACATCCAAACAATTATGATCAACCTCATCTTTGACTTCTGCATTTACTGCATCTGGCAGTAAGGTGGAAGGATTCACACTCGTGCATCTTACAATGGTTACATTGTCTGCACCCAAGATCACTTTTTCATACCTAGTCAGCCGACTATGTGTCATGAATTGTGTTTTTGTTCTGGTCAGAAGGATTTCAACTGAATGTGGGACATATACTCTCAAAGGATATCCCATCACAATGCCTTCACTCTGTTCCAGACTCACACAAGTAGTAGCTGCTGCTTTCAGACATCCAGGCAACGCTTTTGCTACCGGATCTAAAACAGCTGAAAAATAAGCTATTGGTCGTTTCATTCTTCCATGCCTCTGCACTAA
This sequence comes from Calotriton arnoldi, assembly GCA_963921515.1. Taxonomy (NCBI): domain Eukaryota; kingdom Metazoa; phylum Chordata; class Amphibia; order Caudata; family Salamandridae; genus Calotriton; species Calotriton arnoldi. The sequence continues at coordinate 390,123 of CAWUFW010014535.1, forward strand.
TACTGAAAGTGCACATCCATCTCTCTCACTACAATACAGTTCAAATTCTTTCTCATAATCAGGCATTCCCAATGCTGGTGCCTCACACAAACTTGTTCTCAATTCCTCGAAAGCCTTCATTTCTTCCTCATCCAATACAATCTGATCTTTGACATCCCTCTTTGTCAATCGCTGTAAAGGTTTTGCAATAAATGAAAATCCACTTATCCACTGTCGGCAATAACCAACCATTCCAAGGAACATTCTCACTTCTCTTTGTGTCATTGGGGCTCTCATTCCTTTAATAATCCTTATTCTTTCTGTTGTCACTTTTCTTATCCCTTTCTTAATCTTATGACCTAAGTACTGTACTTCCTGTTGACAGAACTGCAGTTTTGATGGGGACACCTTGTGTCCTCCTTCTGCCAAATGATTCAGTAAAGCAATTGTGTCCGTAACACATGCTTCTCTGGTCTTTGATGCCACCAATAGGTCATCGATATATTGGACCATCACATATTTTTCAGGCATTTTCAAATTTTCTAAGGATTTCTTTAGAATCTGATTAAAAATAGAAGGACTTTCAGTATACCCTTGAGGAATTCAACACCATGCCAAAATACGCTCTCCAAACCGAAATGCAAATAATGGCTGGCTGTCAGGGTGAAATGGAATAGAGAAAAATGCATGGCACAAATCAATAACTGTGTACCACTCTGCATCATGAGGGATTTGATACAGTATTACAGCAGGGTTTGGCACAATCGGGCAGCAGAGAATAACGATTTTGTTTACTTTCCTCAAATCCTGTACTATTCTATATGTTCCATTTGGCTTTTTCAATCCCATTATAGGAGAATTGCACGGGCTGCTCATTATTTCTCTCAAAATTCCTTGTTCAATCATCTTATTAATTACAGGTGTTATTCCTTCAATAATTTCTGGCATCAGTTTGTACTGCGGGGTGTTTGGGAATTTGTTCCTTCTTTTACAGTAATTTTTATGAGATCAACTTCTCTCATTAGTCCAATATCTTCACCTGTGAAATCCCATACCTCAGACCTGACTGTTCCTTTCAATTCAGTAGGGATTTTCTCTGCATCGAACACAGGAAACATATCATACATTCCTGGTTCTAGTTCTGCCATTGTCATTTTATACAGAACATCATCATCTGGTGTCTGGAAAGCAATACCATCTGGAGTACAGTAGATGGTACAATTCATTTTGCAAAGCAGATCGCGTCCTAATGAATTTACAGGACTACAATCACACACCACAAAGCGGTGCATGTCTTTGAATGGACCAATTACCACCTCTACTGGTTTTGTAAGAGGGGTTTTAATTTGCCTATTTGAAACACCTACAACTTGGATGTATTCTCCTGAGAGAGGAAGCTTTGGAATTTCCACTGATCTAACAGTAGAACGGGTAGCACCAGTGTCCACAAGGAATGTAACATTTACACCATTCACTTTTCCATCCACAAATGGACCTGACTGATCTACCTCTAGAGTTGCGCCAAGCACGCACCCCTCTTCCTCTCCTAGGCACCGTCATAAGCTTTCATTCATCTCCATCTTGCCGTTACCAATATTGTGGAACAGCAGCTGCGCACGGCAATTTTGTTACCTGCTCTCCTCCGTAGAATCCTGCCTCTGTACTGTATCTTTGAAGATTTACACTCTTTGGAAGAGGTGGTTGTGGCACCTGACACTGTTGAGTAACTACCTGCGGCTGTTGCGGTTGTTGGTAACTCACCTCATTCTGCACCTGTGGATTTAATGGTTGATTCTCGGATTTAACTCTCAGAGGTAATTTACACTTGTTTCTCCAGTGCCCTAATTTTCCGCAATTATGACATGTCCATTTCTTTTTAGCTTCTTCTATACTCATCTGTCCTTTTCCCTTACCAATATTCGGTTTGGACTTGGTCTGTCCTGCGTCACTAGACTGATTATTCATCTGAGCTTCTTGCTTTTCTGCAACCTTTACTTGTGCCCACATTGCCTTTTCCTTGAGTTTACGATGTCTGCACTCAATATCGTCACTGCAATATTTTGCATACCGTAGTACCTCATCTACTGTGCTACTCTGCCAACATAACATATGCTGCTTAATCATTTCACTTATCTCAGGTCTCAAACCATACACAAATTGATACACAAAATGACTCATGTCTTTTTCACTCAAATTCTCGTATCCACTATCACTGTTTAAAAGCCAAAAGCAACCTTTCATAATAAGCATGTACAGATTCCTTATTCTCCTGAGTTGTTCTATCAATCTTTACCCAGTCCGTTTCTTTTGATGGAATCTTATTTTTCAGGAATGTAATTGCCTGTTCATATTTTCTCATTACTTCTGAACTTGGGGCTCCTGTTTTTGCATCTCTAGGATATTCTTCCTTCGGCCAGTCAATTTTAATTTTACACTCTGTCCATAAGTCCGCAGGAACAACAATCTCAAACAATCCATCCAGATCTTCCCACAATACTTTTGAAATCTTTACAAACCTTTCTACCTGTCTATACCATTCTACAGGCTTTTCTCTCAATCTTGGAAAATCATTTGTAAATGACAATATATCTTGTCTGGACCATGGGACGTGTACATAACCTCCTCCTGGAATTTCTCTCATTGGACATTCTTCTACCGTTGGTTCTTTTTCTTTTACTGGAAAAGCCAATGATGCTTTATCAGTTGTTCCCTCTTTTCTCCTTATCCACCTACTTCTCCATTTGTCTACATCTCCCCATTTTCTCAGCAAAACAATTAGTTCTTTTATCTGTGTTAGTCGTCCTGAAGTATTCAAATTTTCTATGTCCTTTTCACTAAAATCTACCCTGTACGGTTTCTGCAATCCCCTGATTTTTGCAAACTCTACTCCTAGTTCGTTCGCTTTTTCATCCAATTTTTCATGCAAGTTCCTAGCTCTCCAAGTGATGCTTTTACACATAAACATTAATTCATCATCTTGATATGACTTCAATCGGTCGGTACCAATAGTCCCTAGAATCAATTCCTCCATATCTATCTTTAATCTGACCACATCCAAAGGTTGTGGTTCGGCATCCTTTTTCTGCAAGCTCCTCACCCAATCATTTAATTCCTCTGCAGTCGGACCCACAGGGGTTTTTGTTAATTCTACCCTGTTTACACTTCTCTCCGGGGTTTCAGTTGCTGACTCGGCTCCCATAGGAATCTTATTTATCGGACTTTCATTAATTGTCAAATTTACAGGTGGACTTGACCTAAATGGACCAACAGAATCTTTTGTCTCTCTATTTTCTGGAATTGTCCCTTCTCTTACTTTTTGCATACTAGAATTTAATGGAATTATTAGGGAATGTTCGTCTATCTTTTGATTTTCAAATACTGGGATTACTGGCCCTATAGTTACTGGCACAGTCACAGCTTCCATATTCTTCGTCAGTTCTCTTATCTTTTCAGTCAACTCTCTTGTGGTTCTGGCTAGTTCGGCCGTATTACCATTATCATGTCTTACAGTCAGTGGTGTTTCTGGTCTATTAAATGAACTATTTATTTCAGAAATTTGTTCAGGGCTTTGATTTATTACAGTTTTCATTGGCGGTGCATTTGGTGTCACCACCACAGAATCCTGTTGATATGGAGGGGGTCTTTTATTTAAAATGTCCTCCAGCAACTCATCCTCTGTGTTGCTAACTCCATACCCATATTTCTCTGGTACTGCATGCTTCTTTTTCTCCGTACACTTTTTCCCTGTAAATTCTTCAACTGTTCTGGTAGGAAACATACCATCCGTCATATTAGCATACCGCCATCGTCTCATCCTGTCTTCATGATTCAAACCCCATACTCTTCTATGAACAAAACTATAATTCTTTGTACCTCTGTGTCTTTCCCTTTCATACAGCTCATCTTCCCATTCACCTAAGGCTTTGAACTGTGTCGGTCTAGGTCTCGGTTCAAGTCTCATCATTTTTTCTCTCAAATTTCGAAGTACAGCTGTGCTAAACGAACCATTTTCCGGAAACGCCAATACTCCATTGTCGTTGGTATATTTCTCCCAATTTTCCAACCAAATGCAAGTATGATAGCCATATTTCACCATCATATGAGATGCTGGTGTTTTCTGCGGAGGAAATACTTCTCCTTCCCTAGTCACAACCTTTTTATCATTCTTAAAAAGATTTTTAAGCTTCGCAAACCATGACGGTTTCTCTCTATCACGTTCATTGTAATAAGCCATATTTCACTGTTGTTTTGCCAAAGCTAATTCACACAATTTTTCACTAATCAGTACTTTCTACCGCTCGGTTATTCTGACCTATCCCAGCGCGTCTCACACCAACGCACCAATCAGAAAGCTCTACGTCACTCTCACACTAACCTATTCCAGCGCGTCTCACACCAACGCACCAATCAGAAAACCCTTCGTTCTTCCACAACTGGCCAATACCAGCACGGTTCTTGTTGACGTCAGTTCTACTCCTGCTTCTACTTACCCCTCCTTTACAAAAATTATCGGCACTTTTTCTTTAACTTTTCTTTTCAACTAAATCCATTAGTTACAACATAAAATACATTACCATTGTCTGTTTCTCTAAACAAAAGAGATAGTTTATTCCAATCTTACAAGAATACTGTTTCGTTCGATAAGTGTAGCACTTCTCTCTACCTTACCCTTCTCTCAAGCAAGAGGTAAACCCGTTTCTCTGGGGATAAAACACATGTGGAGACTACACTGCTCCTGAGAATTAAGGCCAAAGTTTCACAAGAAAACCTGTTGCTATTTCACTCAAATATAATTCATACATGAAATTTCCCTAACATAACACAGTCTTGTGTTATCACCAAATTTGAAATCAGACAATGCACAATTCCGTGTGACTTCTTTTGCCACACGTGTCCACTTCCTACTTCCCGGAGGCTTCAGAATTCTGACTACACATAATGTAATACAAACTCAACATAGAGTGTTAGACATGAAAAAATCGATAATCAATAATCACCAAACTAATCTATAGTAACCATAACTCTGCTACCAAGAAATCTGATCCAGCGCGGCTAATATAAATCTTTCCTTATGACACTAATACAGAAAAACACCTACTCAACCTGAATCATATAAAACCTATGTCGGTGGCGCCCATAACACCGCATACATACATTCATTCAGTTTTCTGAATCAAACGCTAAGGAAAATGAGCTGCTGGACAAACGGGATACCTTATTAAAACGACAGAATTATAAGCTATACATTATATACATTAACTTTGGATCCTGTCGGTTCTAAACATCAAGGTATTCCACTATTCGGTCGATGGACCAACTAGTAGAATCAGTTGATGGCGATTAAGTCCAGCTCAATCACAATTAAACCTTTAACATTTTATAAATCACAATTTTATTTAAAGAACCACAGACTCATTTAGAGTTAGCATATCATTTTATCTAAATTCTTTGAGTAAATAAGTAAAGTTCATAATTAGGCAAATACATTTATTATATCAGTAAGCATTTAAGTAAAAGATTAAGAATAAAGACGGAAAATACTCATTACCCTTGGCCATAGGGCGATGACAAGAATGGTTCACCATTAAAGAAAGATGAACCGCAGATCACAGGATGGGACTCCCAAACTGACTGACTGTCCCGCTAACCTCCTCGGATGCAATCTCCTCCCGGGAAACTCCCGCAACGGTCTCGTTCCTTCCCCAGTCAAAGTCCGAAGTCCAAAATGACAGAGTCTCTCGCAGCATCAGGATAGAAGAAGCGAAGAAGTTTTTTTGCACAACGTAAGAGCAGACTCTCTTATACCCTATTCTCTGACTCGCTACACTTAAAGTTGCAATGTTTAGGGGCAGAAATCACGCTAATTGGTCCATGGGAGGGGTGGTGATGGTCACCTCATCGCCCTCCTGGTTTGAACTGGTTTGGGGACAATTATACATACAGTAGTTCTCGTGATCCACAATGTCCAAAGGTAGTTCAATTTGTTAATGTTTTTTGTAACAAACTCCGATGGTGACACATTAGTTCATCCTTTGACGCTCGATTCTCGCATCCGTTCCCATGCATATATGCTGAACTCTTGGCACGATCCTTGTTGCAGGTCAGACTGGCCTTGACATCTCTCACTCCGGGCACAGGCCGCATACACGTGACTGGAGCATTCACACTGCTCATGCGCGGGGGCCATTTTATTCAGAGCACGCCATCTCGTCCTTTCCAGCGGCCATTTTCGAAGCATGGCCTAGCAGGCCCGAACGAAACTAATATAAGAACAAACACAACGGAAATTAAAACATGGAAAATAAGCCTTTCTGTTTACCCCCCCGGCCGTTCTAAAGACCTGTGTTAGGTATTACCTAGCAGAAGCGACATTTAAAGCCATTTTACTTACCATTTGCATTCTTTGCCACGGAGCAATTTTACTACGCAACACAAATCATGCAATTTTACTCTATTTACTACGCAAATCACAATACTAATATTATTTTGCTTCACATTTGTAAATAAATTAGATTTTGCAATGCCAGCAAGTTGCCCACGTGTAATGTTTAATAAAAAGGTGCATTTGTTGATTAGTTCATGCGTTTTCAAACGGTTAGTATCATTAATCGTTATGGGGTCATTAACTTCCAAGGGGTACACAAAAAATATTTTGTTTCCCCTGCTCCATCACAAGAGAACAGCACTCTCCTAAGATAAGGAGCTTTTTCTCTCTCTCTCCCTGCGCTGGTGCACTTTAGGCAGCCTTGTGCTACGAACACAGCCTTGATCTGTAGGGCAAGGGTGTGTGTGAAATCCACCAGGGCTCAGCACTGTCCCCTCTCGTTTTCAACATCTACCTCCAGCCACTGGTGGCCGCTCTGGTTTGCATGGACTGTCAAGTATTTAACTACGCGGACGACACAGAACTAATCCTCCAGATTGACAACTCCCCTCAAGCCCACGCCTGCATGCAAAACATACTTAGGCACACAGTGAACTGGATGACAGCTAATTCGCTAAAAATTAACCCCGATAAAACTGAGGTCTTTGTCATCTCCTCCAAAAACAATCCCTGGAATGACCTCTTCTGGCCACAAGAGCTTGGCACCATCCCAACGCCAGTTCCGGTTGTAAAAAGCTTGGGCATCAAGATTGATGCCAATCTCTCCATGGCAAACCAAGTCTCTGCAGTGGTTGGAACCTGTGCAGGCTTAATGAGACAGCTGCGGAGACTTGCCCCCCTCCTCTCATTTGCCACACTACAGATGGTCGTGTCGGCTATGATGATGTCTAGACTGGACTATGGTAATGCCTTATATATTGGTCTCCCCGAGAAACTCATCAGTAAGCTACAGGTGACCATCAATGATGAAGCTAGGCTGATTTTCAGGCTTCCCAGATGGGCTCACACTACCCCCCTGTTGCAGCAGCTGCACTGGCTCCCCATTAAACAGAGAGCAAAGTTCAAAGGTCTCTGCATCGCCCATAAAGCCGTCCATGGCCAAGCCCCAGCTTATATTAAGGAGCGCCTAGGGAACTATGTGCCGGGACGTACATTTCGGTCGTCCGAAGCAGGCCTTCTGTCCTTCTCACAGTTCAAAACTGCATCTAAAGGCGGCAGAGCCTTCTCTGTCCTAATTCCTCAACTTTGGAATCGACTGCCCGAGAATCTTCGCAAGGAACCCGCACTCCTCCCTTTCAGGAAACGACTCAAGACTCTCCTGTTTAGGGAGGCTCTGGACATAGCCTAAAACCCCTCCAAGTATTGTATCTGTGACTGCCGGTGTGTTCTGGCCACTCTTTCAAAGCGCTAAGCAGTGGCGGCTCGCTGAGGGAGTGGTGCGGGGCGGTGAGGCGGGGCGGGGGATGGGGAGGGTGGGGGGGTAGTGAACTCGGACATACGATGACAGAACTCAGAGGGAGTCCTGTCCGTCGTAAGTCCGAGTCCACTACCCCCCACCCTGCCCCTCCCCCGCCCCACTCCCTCGGCTAGTCGCCACTGGCGCTAAGAGACCTGCCGGTGATTATGCGCTCTACAAATTTCAGTTAACATAACATAACATAACATAACATAACAGGTTTTCCACAAGAAGGGTACCATTGCCGTGCTTAATGCAATGCTTAGACATAGTTTGAAATGTTTCTAAGTCTGTATGTGTGCTTTACATTACAGCACAGTACATTACAGCACACATGCAGAGTTTGAAAGATTTGGAGAAAAAAAATATTTTCTGCAATATTGCACCTGCTACGATAAAGAGTAAGTTTTTAGTGCAAAGTCCTGCCTTTATTTTGAGTAAATAGGGCTTTGCACCAAAATCCATGGGTAGTTGCAAGGGTATGTCAATAGGCCACCTATGTTACACACCCTTGATGCACAGCACTGTAACATAGCACACAGTGCTACTTCGCATTACGTTAGGACTACTTTCTAGCATCTGCATTGATTTGCGTCACTTTTGTGACACAAACCCAGTGCAAAGTGTTAATAAATCTGAGCGGAAGTGCTTTTAAGATGAATCGGTTTCAACTGGGAGCCAATGAATCCTGTTCAAATGGCTAGATTCAAACGTGCCAGTATATAACTTAAGTACAGTGCCATCCAAAGACTCAAGTTCCCTTTATTTCTTTTATAGCTGCAGATATCTATCTATCTATCTATCTATCTATCTATCTATCTATCTATCTATCTATCTATCTATCTGTCTGTCTGTCTGGCTGTCTGTCTGTCTGTCTGTCTGTCTATCTATCTATCTATCTATATATATATATATATATATATATATATATATATATATATATATATATATATATATGCCAGTAGGTAGTAATAGTTAGGACCAAAGTTTTCCTAAGAAAAGCGTTTTTGTTTTGCCAACAACTTTGGCACCACTTGACAAATTTTCAGGAAACTTTCCAAAAACTTCCCCTTTTTGGTTTAGCTGCTGTGTTGAAAGTTTTGGGGTGATTCCACAAGCAGGGGCTGAAAAAAAAGGGGGTTCCCAAAACACGTTTTCTCCATGTTAGTCTATAGGGATTTTTCATTTTTTGAACACGGCTACAGCCCAAACCGCTGAAAAGAACACCAAATTTGGTAGAAAGCTAAATGTTGGTCCAGTAAGCGTGCTTTTTGTGATTTGGTGTAAATCTGTTCAGTAATTTCAGAGATATTTATAGCTATCTGGGGACGAGAGTCCTTGCAGTGGACTCATGGATCCTACTGAAATTTGATTGGTTGCCAACACTTCAGCCAGGAAGTGTTGGCAGCCATCTTGGTACTCGGTTGAAGCCCAGTCCCCCCAAACAAATTAAAAATAAAGAAAGGGGGCAGGGTAGAAATACCCTGAACCCCTAGATATGGTCGGGGGTCCCCCAGGGACCCCGCCGGGCTTAAAAATGTGTTTTTAATTAATTTTGCTGCAAATTTGCAGATGGACCCACTGATCAGCGGCAACATTTTTAAAAAAATGTGCCAGCTCACGCATCTTTTAAAAGAAGCCCACGGGTGGGCCAAATCCCGGGGGAGTATGAAAAATAAAGGAGGGGGTGCATGGGGCCCTCCTCCTAGGGTGTAATTAAACCCTGGGGACCACCACCTCCCAAGGGTTTTTGTTTTGAATTATGTGGGGGGTGCCCCAAGGCACCCCCATGCACTGGGGACCACCACCTCTCCATGGCTTGTGGACTAATTAAATGGGGGGCTCTCGGACCTCCTCCCAGCCCCAGGGACCCCCACCTCCCCGAGGTTTTACAATTAAAAATGCGGGGGCACTCGGACCCCCACGCAGCCCTCAGGGCCACAACCTCCCCTAGTCTTAAACTTTAATTAATGGGGGGCAGTGCAGACCTCCCAGAGCCCCAGGGACCGCCACCTCCCCGGGGCTTTACTTACATTGAATGTGGGGGCTGCGTGGCCACCCGCAGTCCTAGGGACCACCACCTCCCCGGAGCAAATTGTAAAAAAAGAAGGGGGGCCACGCGGCTCCCCTCCTGGAGTCATAGATAACCCTGGGGACCTCCAACCCCAGGGCTGGCTCCTGCTATGTCCTGGGGTGCCCACCCCGGGACATAGAATTTGCTATGGCTTACCGCTCCTGCCAAGCCTTAGCAAACTATGCTCTCTTCCATCAAGCGAGAGCAGTGAAATGTTCTTGCTTGCTGAAAGCAAGCACAATGGCTTTGATAGAGAGGGAGCTGCATGTTAGCAGCTGTATCAAAGCAATGCCGGCTCCCGCAGGAGGGAGTAGCCGGCAGGGACCGTGGGGGCCTTGAGGGACCCACTTTAAATGGCCTGGCCCCAGGGGATGGGGTCCCCAGGGCCCAATTCTACCCAGGGAGAGTGACCATGCAGCCCCCGCCCCATTTTTAAATGGTCAGGCCCCAAGGGATGGAGTCCCCAGGGCCAAAAACGGCCCAGGGAGGGGGGCCACATGGTCCTCCTCCCCTGTTATAAAATTTTTAAAAGAATACAGAAGTGGCTGAGCCCCGGGCGATGGCCCAAAATTGGCCCAGGGAAGGGGGGCCATGCAGCCTCCCTCAAATTATAAAGAAAAAAATAAATAAATAAACGGATGGCAAGTCACCGGAGGCCCCCACCCCCTTTCTACACCACTCTGCAAATGCACTTCCTGGCGCACAACTAGCTGGCGGATGAAGTTCCCTTGGCTGCAGATCGTCTTTGGGGGACAAGTACCCCTCCTGTTACCTCCAGTAAGTCTCACATGGCTGATTTGCTTAGAGGTCAGCATTGGCCACGCCCCCTTTCTCTACCACTCTGCAAGCCCGCTTCCTGGTGCATTGCTGGTAGGAGGATGAAGTCCCCTTCGCTCCAAAGGGTCCTTGGGGGCCAACTAACCCTCCTATTACCTGCAGTAAGTCCCACAGTGTACGATTGCTCAGAGGACTTCAGAGGCCATGCCCCCTTTCTCCACCACTCTGCAAGCCCGCTTCCTGACGCACTGCTGGTTGGGGGATGAAGTCTCTTTGACTCTCGAGTGTCCTTGGGGGCCAACAAGCCCTCATGTTATCTGTAGTAAGTTCGATATAGCAGGATTCCAGAGAGGTGGCTGGAGGCCCTGCTCCCTTTCTACACCACTCTGCAAATGCGACTACTGGTTAAAGAACCATAGAAATTTACTTAAAAAACCAAAGGTTACAGGGACATTATAGTTTGGAAATGGAATAAAAAAAACTTGGAAATTCACTGAAAAAAACATTTGAGATGTCATCAGTGATGTCATCAGCGATATCACTGACCATGTCATGTGTGATGAAATATGTGAGGTCATAAGAAGTGCATTGCGGGGGCACGAGCTATGCTGAATTTTATTAATTTTGCATGAGTGAAACCTGAGCCTAACTATAACATCCCTGTAACATTTGTTTTTTCAGTGTATATATATATAGTCACTGGAAGAACAACATTTACAGGGACGTTATAGTCAGCTCGAATTTCACTTGTACAAAACCAGTGCAATGCAGCAGTTATAGTTACCGTAGCTAACTATAACTTACACCCTCTCAATGCACTGCTTGTGACCTTACATATTACATCACTCATTACATGGTCAGTGACATCACTGATGTCTGTGGGTCTGTGAGCGGGTGTGTGAGTGTCTGAGTGGGTCTGTGAGTGGGTGCATGTGTCTGAGTGGGCCTGTGAGTTGATGCATGAGTGTCTGACTGGTTTTGTGAGCACGTGTGTGAGTGTCTGTGTGGGTGTGTGAGTGGGTCTATGAGTATGTGCGTGAGTCTCAGTAGGTCTGTAAGTGGGTGTATGAGTTTGTGAGTGGGTCTGTGAGTGGGTGCATCAGTGTATGAGTGGGTCTGTGAGTGGGTGCTTGAGTTTCTGGGTGGGTCTGACAATGAGTGCATGACTGTGAGTGGGTGTATGAGTGTCTGTGTGAGTTTGCGAATGGGTGTCTGTGTCTCTCAGTGGGCCTGTGAGGGGGTATAAGAGAATGCGAGTGGGTCTGTCAGTGAGTGCATTAGTGTCTGAGTGAGTGTATGAATGTATTTTTTTAATAATTTCAGTGATATTCACGAGTCCATCCCGACGTTACACGAAGGGCCACGCTGAGCGTTGTGGCGGATTCCTGAGTATTGCACGTAGGAAAAGAAACATTTTTAAACATGTTAAACACATTGAAAGGTCCCTGAAAGACCTCTATATTTCAACCATGGGGTCAGGTACCTCTACCCTAATGCCTTCTAGTACTTTAAAAAAATATTTTGAGGCCCCCGGGACTGTGTCCCATGCACAAAATGGCAGCCGCAACTTTCTCCACAGGTTACAGCCTGCCAATTATGGCATTCCTGTTGGTGGGTGGATTTGCGACACATCGCGAAGGATTCACGAAGGATCCGAGTCTCTAGATATACAAATTTGTTTCTCCCTTAATACCTCCAAAATGACTGAATGGATTCACACCAAATAACAAAAAACTGCACTTTCTAGACCAGGTGCTACCTTTCTGTCAATTTTGGTGTAAATCCGAGCAGCGGTTTGGGATGTAGGCATGTCTAAAATCTCTATGGGAATTTGCATGGAGAAACTGTATTTTGGGATCCCCTTCTTTTTCTCGGCCCCCCACTTGACAGATCACCCCGACAGCAGCTGAAGTGAGTGGCAAACTAGTGTTGAACATTTTGTGAGGAGAATCCATGACCCCTCATAAACTTGTGCTGAGATCTGATTGGTTGCCAACACTTCAGACCAGGAAGTGTTGGCAGCCATCTTGTAACTCAGTTGAATCGAGTCACAGAAAAAACATTAAAAAAAGAAAAAGGGTCAGGGGAGAAACACCCTGACCCCTAGGTCACTTTGTGGGGACCCACAGGAACCCCCCAAGGACCAAAACATTTTTTTAAAATTTTGGCTGGAGTCGTGCTAGATTTGTGAATTCCTCCAAAAAATTTAAAATAAATGAAGCAGTGGCATTGTACAAATAAAGGAGAGGGGCGCACAAGCCACCTCCTGGGGCTTATTATGCCCCGGGGACCACCACCTCCCCGGGGCTTATTCTTAAAAGAAATGCAGGGGTTGCCTGTTCAGTAACCCCTGTACCCTGGAGACCGCCACCTCCCCAAGGCAAAATCTGAAGTCCACCCAGTAGCCCCGGGGACCGCCACCTCACCAGGGCAAAATAAAACATTAATGAGGCCCTGGGGACTGCCATCTTCCTGGGGCTAAAATGATATTAGTGCGGGGGGCCTGTGGAGCACTCCCTGGGGACCGCCCCCTCCGGGAGCAACTCTTTAACAATAAAGATGGGGGCCGCACCCTCAAAGCCCCGGGGACTACCACCTCCCCAGGGCTGTCAAGTGCAAAGGAGGGGGGCGCGTGTCCCCCCTACTGGAGCCATAATTGCCCTTGGGACCTGCCACCTCCCCCAGGGCCGGTTCTGGCTATGTCCCGGGGTGCCCACCCACCGGGGAATAGCTATCTGCTATGGCTTGACAAGATATTTACAGTTCCCTCCAATCAATAGAAAACTATGCTCAGCTTTGAGCAAGCGAGAGCATTTTGCTCTCACTTGCTCAAAGTGGAGCACAATTGCTTTGACAGAGAGGGAGCTGCATGTAATAGCTCCCTCCCTGTCAAAGCAATGCCAGCTTCCACAGGAGGCGGGGAGCCAGCAGGGACCACTGGTGCCTTGAGGCTCCCCACGTGTTCCCCAACACTACAAATTGGGTGCCCTGGGTGGAACATTCACCCCAGTCAAGAGATCTGGGTTAAATTCATTGTTTTATTGCTCACTTTGCCACTCCAGTTTGGTCCCAGCCATATGAAAATCAGTCTTGACCCTGCTCCACGTGGGAACAGTCCAGCCCGAACTGCCAAGCCGGGTCCTCCGTGACATGGAAACAAGCATCCTTGGACCGGTTCTGGGGTAACACCCTATCAGCCAGGCTAGCCTGCTTACTTTGCCTCTGAATTCAAGCTAGCCTGGCTGATGAGGGGCGTTACCCCAAAACCGGTCCCAGGATGCGTGTTAGCGGTCCAGGAAAAACCTGGCTTGGCAGTTTGGGCTGGACTGTTCCCATGAGGGACAGGGTCATGACTGATTTGCATATGGCTGGGTCTGAACTGAGGTGGCTAAGTTAGCTAAAGAACGATGATGGATTCAACCCAGATTTGTGACTGGGGGTGAGTGTCTGAAAAGTTTCAGCGATCCATCCATCATCTCTTTGTGTTTGCTTTGCTTGCCCTAAATTGGCAGGGTATGCCCAGACGTGGGTCTCTTGCTCACTTTGTCATTGGATTCAAGCTAGCCGGGCTGATGAGGGGTGTTACCCCAAAACCGGTCCCAGGATGCTTGTTTCCGGTCCAGATAGTACCTGGCTTGGCAGTTCGGGCTGGACTGAGGAGCAGGGTCAAGATTGATTTGCATATGGCTGGGTCCAAACTGGGGTGGCGTGATGAACAAAAGAATGATGGATTAAACCCAGATCTTTGTGACAGGGGTGAATGTTTGCATTGTTCAGCATTCCATCGATCATTTGTTCCTTTTGTCTGGGTGGGACCAGTGCATCCACACTAGAGGCTGGGCCCCAGAGAATTGGGTCCCAGCGGCTGAAATTGGCCCTGGAGGGGGCCACGCAGCCCCCCTCACATTCTTTATTTTTAAATAAAAAAAGAGGCCGGACCCCGGGTAATGGGGTCCGCGGGGCCGAAATTGGCCCAGGGAGGGGTTCTGCACAGCCCCCCTTCCCCATTCAAAATAGACTAGGCCGTGGAGGATGGGGTCCGTGGGGGACCGGCAAGATGCTGGAGGCCCCGCCCCTTTCACCACCACTCTGCAAACGCGCCTCCTGGCACACAACTGGTTGTGGAATGAAGTCCCCTTGGATGCTAAGGGTCCTTGGGGGCCAAAAAGCCCTCCTGTTACCTCCAGTAAGTCCTACACAGTGGCATTGCTGATAGGTCTGACAGGCCTGTTGCCTGCTCTTCCAGTACCAAGGGGAGAGGAGAGGACTCAAACTCCCAGACTCCCCAGCCCCGCTTACACCTTACCACTGCGCCCGGAGGTGCATAAATTATTCACGCGGCTCCCGTGGCGCGGGAAGACTGTTGCCTGCTCGTTCAGCGCCAGGAGGAGAGGAGAGGACTCCAAAGCCCAGACTCCCCAGCCTCGCTGACACCTTACTGCCGCACCTGGAGGCGCATAAATTATTCACGAGGTTCCCGTGGCGCTGGAAGCCTATTGCCTGCTCATTCAGCGCCATGGGGAGAGGAGAGGAGTCCAACGCCCAGACTCCCCAGCTCCACTGACACCTTACTGCTGCACCTGGAGGTGCATAAATTATTCACACGGCTCCCGCGGTGCGGGAAGCCTGTTGCCTGCTCGTTTAGCACCAGGGGCAGAGGAGAGGACTCCAACACCCAGACTCCCCAGCCCCGCTGACACCTTACCGCCGCGCCCGGAGGCGTATAAATTATTCACGCAGGTCCCGCTGTGCGGGACGCACCCGGGCAAAGCCCGGGCCAAGGGCGGGCCCGCCTGCACCTGTCAGTGCCAGGAAGAGGCGGGGGGGCCACCCCCCTTGGTTGTGGACCTTGACTCCATCACTTTGCTTGCTGCCCTGGTACTCTTCTCGACAGATAGGTACTTTATTTGCTTATAATTGGAGCCCGATAGACTGCCTATTTTTCGATCCTTCATCCCCCGTTGTTACTAACTTCCCAAAATTAATCTTGGTGGAACTCGTGGGGGTGACTGTGCTCTTCCTACGGGTAAATACTGTCTTGTTTTGATTTGTCTCTCTTGGGCTAACTTACTTTGAGGAAATCTATAGATATTTACAAGTGCATTTTGCCTCAGTTGTCCCAGAGGAGTACTTGGGGGTCCTGCCAAGCTATGGGCAAAAGGAAAGGCCAGGATAAAGTCCAGGGTGTGGCTCGACCCAAAACAAATTTACTACGGGTGCAGTTTGCTTTGATGCAATGGATAGGATGGAGTCTATACTTACCGAATGTCCAGAAATTGCACACTCGGCAGCATCTTTGCCCCCCTCCCATTCTGCAAACTCCACTAATTCTGACCCCACTTCTGGAGCCCTGTTGGAACTCTCCCCTAGCCCCCCCTGCAAAAAAAGCTGCCAAGCAAATTCCAATGATGTTTAAAATCTTTCATAAGAGGAGTGGGAAAGGGTCTGGAGGCAGGTTGACTGCTTTTGAACCCGGATCAGAAGCCACCTTGTCTTATAGTGAGCCAGGGGACTTCCCTGAAGAAGTACATGTAGCCCAAGTAGAATGTCACAACAGATAAGAGGTGCTTGCAGAGGAGGAAATTGGAGGGGCGGGGAGAGGTCTTGCCGGCCCCGGTGAAAATAGTAATGAATATGTTTCCCTGCTACAGAGCCTAAAAGCCACTATCGAGTCTCTGAGTGATGAGGTAGCCTCCTTGAGAAAGGAGATTGCTGACTTAAAGGGGATGGTAAACAGTGATAAGGCTACCCCACTAGGGACCCATCTGGAAATTCCAGCTAGTGCCCACAAGGCTACTACCATAACATGCCCTGGGTCAACTAGGAGGCACGACTCTGGACTAACCAAAGCTAGCTCTCTCTCGACCTGTAGTGCTTTACCCAGTGGTTTAACCCCAATCCCCCCAACCATTGGAGAGGTCGATTTGGCAATAATGTCTACATTGACAAGTCAGTAGCTATCTGAGGTATTTCCCAGGGAAGGGGGAGGGCTGGGTGATTGAGAGGGGTGAGGTCATATTAGATGAGGAGCATGCTCCTATGCCTAGTTTTGGGCGAATAATTGGAAAGGGGATGGTGAAGGATAGTGTCTATACCTGAAACTATGCTCGGGATGAAAAAGCGGCAGTATACCTAGTAGGGGTGCCCAAACTCCCAAGGGACAGATATGAAGATTCTGACTCACTTAAGAACAAGGTCATATATTGGCTCAGGAAGACCCGGTATTGTTATTCCATCATCAGACAGGACATCAAGAATGCCAAAAGACTATCATTACCAGAGATGCCAAAAGATGTAGTTAAAGTTAGCTTCTTTTGCGTAGCCCCAGTAGATGGATTAATGTCAATTGATTCTCGCACCATTCCTGGTGCCAATACCACTGTTGCCATTAATATAGACCTCCTCTGGGGGCAGTCACTGGTTCCAACAGGTTTTCCCAACAAAGGGGGTTTTTAACAAATATGGATGTAGCCGGAAGACAAGGATGACTACAGGATAGAGGATTGCTGCCCCTGGAGGAAAATGTAACGATCACTAGGTTAACTGTGTCGAGAGATTCCTCCTGGACTGGATTGGTAGCCAATATGGAGGCTGATTGGGAGCCATCTGTAGTTGGCTTAAGGGGGGAGGGGAACATCAATCCCACCCAATTTGAGGAAAGGGGTGAAATCACTGAGTATAGGCCTGAATACACCCATATTGAAGTACCCTATCGACACCTAAGGGTTCTGGTTTGGAATGTCGCAGGGATCGCTAAATTGCTAGCAGACCCTGACTGGGGTACTTTTGTGGATTCCCATGACTTGATCCTATTCCAGGAAACTTGGTGTCTACATACTCCCCATAGATGTTGGTATTCTGCATATGGTATAAATGCTACAAGGAGAGAGATGTGGAGACCCTCGGTGGCCTACTAATCTGGGTTAAAACTGCTCTGGGGTCAAAAGCCAAGTTGGTCCCAGTAGACTCTCATGATATCTTTGCTATAGATTGGCACCATACATTGGCTTAAAAATTAGGATCTTTAATGTTTACAACAGAGTTGTCCGGGGCGCTGAGGAAACCAATACCATCCGTATTTTAGACCATGTATTGCCTGAAAGCATTGGTACTGCCCCTGCATTGGTTGCTGGAGATTTTAATTGTACGTTCGAACCCTTAGCTCTCACCCCTACAGACTTGACCGAGGAGTGGGACAGCACTTGGCAAATACCCCAGTTAGATCTTCCTCTAGTCAGATGGTCTAAGAGAGGAGGATAGGTGCTAGCCCTCACACTACAACACGATCTGAGAGCCACAAATGGCAGGACGAAATCCGACTTAAATGACGAACTAACATTTAACAGACCTGGCTTCGCAAGCAGAATTGATTATTGTCTGGCTGACCTTAGACTCTGGCCTTTAGTCTATGATATGTCAGTGGCCAAAAGATCTGATAGTGACCACAATGCCCTGATCCTCTCCCTAATAAACCAGGGTGAAAGTGAACCTGGCATTAGGGGCAGGACTGATCTGGGTAAGCTGTCCGTCGTGAATAACTTGAGATCAATAAGATGGGACTGGGTGGAGGAAAATCCAAGGGTCCTGGAAGAAGTTAAATACATAGTCCGTGCGGAAGTGGAAGAGTTTTCCAAACTCTCCAATACAGATATAATTGAGAAACTTAGTATCCAGCACGAGGCCCATTTTAACGACATTAGGGATTTGCTGGGCCAACCGAGAAAAGAGCAGAAAGCCCCCATAGTAAAGAAACAGAAAAGGCGAGATCCTCTGGCAGATTGGTACAATCAGGATTGTAGGAAAGCAAAAGGTGAGCTTCTCCAGGCAGTAAAATCCAAAGTTCGCTCTGACATAGTGGTATGTAGAGCTAGATATAGGCAAGTATTAGAGTCAGCCAAGAAGAAATGGGAATGTTCTCTATGGTCCGCTCTCCACGGGGCACTGTAAGCCAAAGACAATAAGACCTTTTGGAAAAAAGCAGTCTACTGGTTGAATGGTCAAAAGATGGCACTAGAGTTTACAGTCCAGCCCGAAGAGTGGGTAATCCACTTTGGGCAGCTCTATACTCTGGGTATTATGGAGGTAGAGAGGTTTATTGAAATGAGGGGGGAAGCCCCATCTGGAATTGTTGAAGACTTGGGGGCCGATTCCGATTCAGGCCGGAAAACGTACCGACCGACTCGGTACGGGAATGTAGTCCGACCGACACGTACCGGCGCTGTCCGATCCATGTAGTAGGATGCTATGCATGTGAATTACGACCGACTCGTACGGAACACAAGCCGAACGACCGAACCGCACG